>JAWMRA010000028.1:8171915-8194689 GCA_035584735.1 Pseudotriccus pelzelni | reverse complement strand
GGGGAGATCCGGAGCCTTCATCGGGGGAGGTGGTCGTCTGGTTGGTCTTCCTCAGGTTAAACTTTTGAACTCCTCTCAAATCTTTCCTAATTTGGGTAGTATCCTCGTGTTGTTGGCAGGGTCTTGGTGACCTTGGCCCATCTTATAACTGCTGACACTATTATATCTTTGTGTTGTGTTATTTTATGGTTTTAGTGTCCTTCTCTGTCAACACGTTCTGTTCCCTTAAACAATGTATTACCTCCATGGGTTCCTAATGCTAAGCTTTCCTGCAGTGTTTTGAAGACCGCTTCCTTTTGAGTGGCTTCAGGAGCCTCCCGTGCTGTGCGTCCCGCAGGCAGCTTGTTGGCTCCTTAGCACAGCCCTCGGGGATTCCAGGGGAAAGAGCGCCTGGAATGACTCTGGGTTACACCTGCTCTGAATCAGGATCTGTGTTTTTAATTCTACACTCAGTTTGTACTTGTGTAGGTGAGTGGGAGCTCTGGGCAGCGGGCAGAGGTGCCAGTGGCTCTCTCAGGGCGCAGTGAGCCCATCATGGGACGGGCTCAGAATGAACAGCCGGTGTGGGCAGAGCCTGCCCAGCTGGAAAACGGGGCTGCTTTGGCTTTTTTTAGAGGTGGAGAGCCTGGGTTTCAGGAGAGCAGCCCGTGGTTTGTTTGTATTTAGAGTCTTTTGAGGAGTGCAGAAGGAGCACCAGGTAAACTGCAGAGCAAGCAAAAGAAAAATAATTTGAATTTTAATCCAGTAACGTCATTTTAAGGCTGTGAATTGTAAATTTTTTTTCTGTATTTTTGACTTCTCCTCCTCCGCATTAATCCAAAAACATTGGCCATACCAGCTACTTAAACCAATGCTGGGCTAAAGAGAAAGTAATTCTCTGTTGGCTGTGGCACAGCTAAATCTGCCAGGAGAGTTTTTCCAGAGGTGAGGAGCTCCTGTGTGACATCCCTGCTGGCACTGGGGGTGGTTTCCACTGCCCTGTCCCCCGGGCTGGGGGGAAAATGGGCCTCCCCTGAGGTGCAGGGGTGACAGAGGTGATTCCTCTGCACCTTAAACCTGCCACCAGAGAAAAAACACATTGCTCTGGCCTCTCAGTTACACGTGTGGAATGTACAAGTTGATGATGTTCTATGAAAATTCAATAAACCTCGAGAACAGCAGCAGGGCTGATATCTGTAATTTAAAATAATGGATATCAAGAAATTGTTTCTCATTTATCTTTACTGCTGAGTTTCAGAGGCACCAAAGAGACTTCGTTAGGTTTTTTTTTTTTATTTTTTAAATAGCTTCATTTATCTCAATCAATGATGGGTTCTAGAGGTGGCTGACTATTATGTTTAATAATACACAGGATAAAAAAAAAAGCCTATCCTTTCATATTTTTTTGACACATGTGGAAAGGACATGTGAAATCTCAGTGGGAGATAGCAATAGGGGTTTTTAAAAAAAAAAAACGCACCAAAGCTTCCATTATGCAAGATGAATGTGGGGTTTTGTTGCACAATGTGATCTGTAGGCAGAACATTTAAACCTTTAAGTTTCCTTAAAAGAAATCCCTGAAACCCGAGCTCCCAAAGCAAATATTGGTACTGAAACAGGACTTGATTCAATCCTGGGAATGCCACAGTGCAGCCTGGATTTTTGGAGGGAACTTTTAGGGAAACCTGAAAATTGGCAGTAGCTGCTTTTAATCCCCCCTGTGAGCACCTGTGAGCTCAGCCAGGGGTTGTTTAAGCAATACAGGTTTTGTGTTATCCCCACAGCTTTGGACCTGCAGTGCCATTCCCATTCCCCTCCCCTGGGCTCTGCTCCAGAAGAAAAAGGTTTTTTGACAAGCTGAAAAGCTTTGGTTTGGTTTGGGTGTCAGAGTGGCCGAGTCTCGGGGGTTCCTTCCCTGCTGCTCTGGCTCTTTCTGGGCTCTTTCAACCTCTTGTTACATCTGGGCTTGATGGAAGTTGAAAAGGGTTTTGCAGCTTCTTTTCACCCCTCTCTCAGTGAATTTGCTTCCAGGTTTGGCACCTCTTAGGAAGTGATCCTGGGGGATTATCTTACTTTTGATTTTTAGTGTCCTTCGAACATTTGAAAAACTCTTGGGAAGTGATAAGTTGTTTTTTTTAATCATAGTTTACCAAAGGCAGGTTTGTAGCAGCTGATCAAAGGAACATCATGTTTGGCAATGAGGTGAGGTGCAAACCAGGAGTTCATCTGATGGGATGGAGTAAAGAAAAATTATGGCCGGGAAACGAAGAAGCCAAACAGACAGCAGTGCTGTGGGCTCAGTGACAGTGCTGCCACTCAGAGTGCTGCTCCCCGGGCTCAGAGGAATTAAAAGGGATGAGATTTAAATAAATGAATAAATACAAGTGGAGGCCAAACAAAAGGAACAAACCTGACGCCAAACACAGGTGTCAAGCTCTCAGCTCGTGTCTGTGACTCCGTGTGGGGATACAAAGTGGGCAGGGACTGTGACTGAACCAGGTTTTCTTTCATTAAATCCAGTGTTATCCTGCTCATGCCTCACCTGCTCCAAACCCCACAGGCCAGTGTACAAGCAGGATAAACCCAAGAGTTCCTGTGAAAGGGGTTTCTCAGAGGGATTGTCCTTCATGGCTGGTGGAAAGGAGACTTTGCCTGGTGGATTTGAATACTGAAGTCTGGCAGATGTTCCTCAGCTCGTGAATATGAGGAACTTGGAAAGCTCCACTTGTTCTCTAAACTTGCTTTGTTAGGGTTTGGCAGGGAGGAAAAGCGTGGTTTGGATACGTGGTGCCACTGGGGAGTGGCTTAGGGGTATAAGCTCTGCTTTGAAATAACTCACATATGACGTGACAGTGACATGTAACTAGTTCTGTGTTCAGGCACCAGCTGCAAAATATGTCTCGATTTAATTTTGATAAATTGTAGGGGAAATGTAGAGGAGCTGTGTAAGTGTGAAGAGGGGGAAAAAGTGAATTTCTTCAGAGAACTTTTAGAATAACCCTTCCTTGGAAGGGCTGGGCTGGCAATTTCCATGCTCCTGAAGTACGTTTTTTTTTTTTTTCCTCTTGTTGCAAAATATGACTTCGGGATTCCATGTTTGAACCCCATGAACATCAGTTTATTAATTCAAACCTTGTGGATAATTTTTATGCAATTTTCTGGTTGGGTTGTCATGTTTCCAAAGGATAAAGGACAGGGGAAAAGAATAATTAAGAAGCATAAATGGAAAGAAGGCCTTTGACTTCCACTGGTGTGCAAGGGAATTGGGAAATTTGATCTGTTCCTGTATGGATGCAGCTGTCCCAGCTTTTGAATCATCAGCAGAGGGTGAGGCTGGGAGATGTCATCCCATATCCAGAGTTCTGGGTGATCTGGGAATGCCAAGTAGGTAAGCAGGTGGAGTAGGTGAGGGAGAGTGAGTTTTTGGCCTGTAATGCTGCTCATTCTGGTCAGGATAAATACAAGTGATTATTAAATGTTCAGGGTATAAATATCCAGACCACAAATAGGCCTTAAAGAGATGGCCACGTGCCTTGAGGCTTCCTGCATCACATCCTTAAATATCAGCAAAGCCAATTCGATGAGGGCAGAGAGGTTTAAGCTAGAGCATATAAACAAGATTAAATCAGACAGGAAATGTGTAAAAATGGGGCTACCCTGGAGGTTTTGCTGTGTCCTCTGGTGCAAATATTAAGGCTGGCAGTTTATCTTTGCACTGGGAGCCCAGTGAATAATTTGCATGTCCTGGCGAACGCTGTTCTGCAGCAGCAGGGAGAGGGCAGCTGATGTGATGGCCATTGAGGAGTTCACTGGAGGGCAGAATCCAGGCAGATGTGCTGCTTTGTGAGGTCCCACCAAGCACTGTGACACAGTTAACACGTGATACGAACTTCTCCAGGTAAGTATAACGATTAGACCCCTCTCAGAATTCACGCCAGCGCTTCACCTGAAATGGTGTAATCAGACCCGACCTTGGTTTGCTTGTTGAATCTAACAGGGCATTTCTTCTGTGTTGCTCTACTCTTGACACAAATGAACAGTAATTCCCTGGAAATCTGTTTTAAAGGAATCTAAACTGCAGTGTTTTCTATCACAGTTTATTTTCTTTCAACTCGCTCTGAAGAAAAATCCCGTTGCTTTTGGTTTTGTGGTTTGATTTCATCTCCTCATTGCGGCTCAAACGTGGATCTGCACTGAGAGTGTTTTCAGCGGGTCATGCACAACTGGAGGTTTTTCTGGCATATATCATGGGATTGTCTAATTGAACTGCCTGCGTTTGAGATACATTTACTATTCTTGTGGTTTGTTAAAAATGACCAACTGGGCTTCAGGTAAGTGGTTCAAGAGACTCCTGAAGCACCAGAAGTCAGGGCCAAGCCCTGTTTCCAGAGTGAAAGCTTCCACAGATTCATTGAGGAGGCCAGGGGAAAATGATGTCATTAGTTTTAAAGGCAATGCATTTTTATATACACTTAAAAATAGACTCTCCATTCATGCTGGGTTTGTCAGGCTTCTGGTCCTTTGAGACCCTCTTCACTCTCTTTGCTGAGTGCTATTGAGAAATATCGTTTCCAAAGGTTACAGCCGCTCCTGGGATCAATAATTCTGCCACAGCTGTGCACATGGAAAAAGTAAATCTGCACTTTCTGACACACTGGAGGGAAGGTTTCCGTGCATGAGCAGGATGTGACCGATCTCTGGGTTGGCTGAAGGTTTTGTGCTCGTACCAAGGTTACTCTGACACTGGTGCTATGGGGGGGTTTGCTTAACCAAGACGCCCAGCAAACCAGGGGGGAGGTTCCCTGTGTGGCTTGTGAGCGCTGTGCTCTGGAGCCCTTACAGGCTGTTGGTCGGAAAGGCTGCCCTGGGAAGGCAGTTCCGTAGGAAAAACGATGGGAGCGGCCTGGCAGAGCAAAGGTTCCCCACGGGCTGGTGGTCCCTGGTGGGTCCTGCGGGGCTGGAGAGATGCCCTGCCAGGGGAGCGCTCTCAGGGGCAGAGCCAGGAAACCAGGCAGCCTGTGGTTATTGTCCCTCGTGTTTCTGGAGGAATTCTCGTTGGAGCAGTGTGGGAGCTGGAGACACTGCACTGGCTACTGTCACATCTAATAAGCTGATCATTAATCATCAATCACTGTCCGTTTTCAGAACGTGTTCACTGGGTATTTGTGCATATTTCCAGCTAATGGTTCTCGATACAGCTGTGGTGGAGATCTGAGCTCGTCGTTTGAGCTTGTAAAGTGTTTTTATTAAATTCATCTTTTCATGTTACTGCTTTCGAGGACTGGTCTGGAATTTTCCATGAAAATATCAAGCAAAACATTTAATTTTTTTTTTTTTATAAACTAAACCTGCTGAGCTGAATCAACCACCTGACAGTGTACTAGGCCATGCCATGTGGTTCCTGTATGGATGCTGTTTCAAATGCTCTTCCACCCTTCTTTGAGGAGACCCATCCCACAGTGCTTTTTAGCCCTACCAAAACTGGCACAATCACATCATGCCACATTTGGCCCATTCTGGACCACAATCCCCGGAGTGTTTTTTATTAATTTTTTTATTTCTATTATTGCTGTCTACGCTGACATGCCGAAGGCATAATCCAGGCTCTTCACCAAGACATTTTTGAGATTAGTTTTTTTTCCTACATCCAACTAAAAAAACCTGGGAAAGTCCAAAGTTCATAATTTTATTTATGTGGAAATAAATGGTTCATTCCTCCCTGTTACAGATTTTATTTTCTCTCCCAAGGACACCCTACACTTCTTCCTCTTGTGCTATTATGTGTGGTTTTTAAGAAAGATGTTACAGAGCTCCCCCTGTGCTCGAGCTCACCTACTGGAGTCTTCTGATGGGAAAACTTACATTTTCTTGGCTCATTCTACCTAATTTGTATAAAAATACTATTCCTTTGCAGGGATATTTGTGATTTTTCGAGGATGGAATTTAGCAGTCAGGGCTGCCTGGCTGCCCACCCCGGGGCTGTCTCAGAGGTTTGGAGTGCAGGAACAGTCTTTTACAAGGAAAAAAGGTGTGTTTTAAGACCTGTTGTAAGTCACCTGTGGCTCTGGCAGAACATCCGTCTCTGCTGAGCTTTGTTCTCTGTCTGCATTAGCAATGGGAGTTCAGCTGAAATAATAGGCTTGAAAGCTCTCTAATATGAATCCTGTCAGGATAAAATTTCCCCTCTTTCCCCTCAGGATTTTTGCTTGTTGATTTTCCTTGAGATTTTTTTCCTAATATGTTTGAATGGTTTCCTCCTCTTAATTTTCTCCGATTCCTCCAGTGTGAATAAATTTGCACACTAAGGCTGCAGCCATTCGTACCAACTGTAAATCCCGAGGAAGCTCAAGAGAAAAGAGGAGCTGTTCTCTCAAGAAAAATTCAACTTCACTTAATTTTCTCCTTGTTGCGTTTGTGTCCTGTCCAGTGGGGCTGATTGCAGCTGTCTGTGCAGGATCATCACACGGTTAGAATAGACGGGATTTTTAATACTGCAATTGCTAAGAGATTTTTGTGGCACTTGTTGGTACACAAGGAGGTTAACCTTGGAGCCTGGACCTTCTTTCCCTTCATGTTGGTGTGAAATTTGACTTGGCTCCAACAGGCTTTTGAGGCAAAATTTAAAATGATCTACTCACTGCAGAGGATTTTTTTTACTCTTGAGCGGTTCTCGTGCCTGCAGATCCAGAGGGCTGATGTGCGTGTCCCTCTTCTGCTAATTAATCAAGAATTGCAGCATTTTTAATGGTGGTGTTAAGGTAACACCTGCAGGATGCTGTAGGCGAGGGAAGGGTTGATTTTCTCGTGGCAAGACAGGTCTGTACACAAAGCAGTGTGGTCTGACTTCAGCCAGCAGCCTGGCAATTTCCTGGGGGAAGTTAAAGTCACTTGAGTGGCTGATTTTTCTGTGGCTTTCTGGGTTTGGGACATTTCAGTGTTTCTGTACAGACAATACAATGTATTGATAATGCAAAACTGGCTTGAAGAGTTAAGGCATCTCAGAGATGGTTAAAAATGACCTTTCAGTCAAAGAGCCATCTTTGTTCTCCACGATCTGGAGGATGATGCAGCTTTCATGATCTATTTATCAGGTATTCCTCTTTCCTGGCACTGACCTACATACTTTTCAATGGATTAAGACAAGAAATGCAGCTTTGTTATATTGTTTAGTTGTATCTACAGATAAGGATAACCACAATTCACCGAAGGGTTTATGACTGTTCCCAAATGGTTTGTGGTGTTTGAAGGAGGGAATTTACCTGTTGGAGTTATTTAGCCACTTCTGAAAAGTTTCTGTTGTCTAGTAGTTCAGATAATTCTGATCTGATACCCCATGAGGTTTGTTTCAAGAACTGTCTGGGTGATCCTTGTTCCCCAGGTCTGCAGTGGGATGGAGCCACATCCAAGGAGGTTCACTGAACTCTTCTAGAACTGAAAGGAAGGAGAAGGGAGAAGGAAAGAGCATTAAAACTTAAAAACATTAACTTTATCAGTTCAGAAGTTCTTAGAAGTACTGCCTCAATATGGGGTGGGACAAAGAGGAAATAAAAAACCAAAAGAGTTTGCAGCTTGTTGCTACTTTTTGGAATCAGGTGGGACTAGTTCATGTCCTCCATGTGTTCTCCTCCAGATGTTTGCTCAAGTTTTACTTGGCCATCAAATAGTTGTATTTTCCTATCTCGCCCTCGGGCGTCCTGGGAGACCTCAGTTCTCTGTCCCATAAAGGTCACAAACTCCACAGCTCAGTAGGGCTGATTTTGCTGCACAGATTCTTGCTCCATTATCACAGCCCATAGGTTACTTCTAATCCACAGAACTGATTTATTTACTCCTTGTAGATGCCATTTGCTCCCCATTATTCTCAGCATTTATTCACAGCACAAACAGATGGTCAACGAAACCAATTAACCTTTCCCGAGCTCCCTTTCAGGCTTTCCACGGTTTATTTTTGTTTTGAGTCTGTGGACAAATGAACAAAAACTATCAGGAGACTTCGTGCCAGAGCATGATGAATAGGAAGACAGACTGGCACATGTGCTGTGCTTAAATAAACCTCATCCCCTCTAGGGCTGAGTGCTGGAGGGAGGACTATTGCTGACAAAACAGGCAGAAGAAAAAAGCTGCCAAAAGGTGGAGTGACCCAAGTCTGTCTGCTTGTTTAATGGTGTTGGAGGGTAGGGAGAGTTGACAGCTTAACCTCATTCCTCTTCATTTCTTTGTTATTTTTTTTTAATGGGATTTTCAAGGTATGAGGAATGTGTATTTTGAGGCTAAATGACAAGTTTTGTTAAAAACTCTTCTTTCAATCATCAAAGCCTTCACTAAGTGCCTCGAGAAGATAAAAAGAAAAAATCTGTTTTATTAGCAATAAATGTAATATATGAGTAATTAGAAATTGCATCCCTGCCCTTCACTGATAAACTGGAAGACAGACCACATAAATTTAGAACCCTCTTCACTGTTAACTTTTATGACAAAACTATAAATAAGTATTGAGGTGGATCCTCTCTCAATCTGTTTATCTGTGTAATAAAACCACAGCCTCATTTGTGTTGTACAAAACATGCCTTGATTGTTTCATGGCTGATTAGTTTATTGCCGGAGCGCTGTGGCCTGTTGGATGGACACATCCCTGGTGTCCTTTTGGCAAACCCCGAAGGAAATGGACTGAAGGGCCCTGGCAGTGCATGGTAGGGCTGTGTCGGGTCTCAGAGGGGGATTTTTGGCAGTTTTTGTCTCCACGGGGTTTCCTGGTCCTCCTTAGCAGACACTGAATTACGCCCACAGTGATGTTTTGTGTGGGCCTAAAAACAGAACCGTAGAATGGTTTGGGTTGGAAGGGACCTTAAAGATCATCTCATTTAAACCTCCCTGCCCTGGGCAGGGACACCTTCCAGCAGCCCAGGTTGCTCCAAGCCCCGTCCAACCTGGCCTTGGACACTTCCAGGGATGGGATATCCAGACAGTCCTCTGCTTTTTCACAAATACAAAAACTGCAGTCTGAACACGAGTTCCTAAAATCCCATTATCATACACAGTAAAAATGAATGAAGAAATCCTACCCAGGGCAGCAGTGGCTGATGGTACCTGTAAAACCAGCTATAAACCCCTGGAGCCCTCGTGAGTAGAGGGGCACAGGAGGTTGGAAGCCTCCATCCTCATCTTCCCAAAGTGTTGGGAGTCTGGGATGAGGGTCTGAGTAGGGTGTTTTGCTGCTCTTATTATATTTCATTATATGAGACGTTGTTGCATGAGATATTATTATTTGAGAGCTGCTGGGCACTTACAGGGAAGACTTGTGAGCAGCAGAACTGCTGCTCTGAGCGACATTTGATACTGTTAAGGTTTTGCATATAAAAGCCTTAGGTATGGTGGCTTTCTATTTTTATTTGATTTTATTTTTGGCAGTCAGCGAGTTGGCTTGGCAGCGTGATATCCCACTTCAGGTATTTCACACGAAATTCCTGTGTCTTATGAGGGACAGAGGGGAAAAGACTTGCCTATGTGCCTGCTTTGTAAAACAGGAATGACACTCCCTCTCCTTCAAATAAAGGGCATTGATGACTGATAACGTATTTCATTCCCCAAACCTCAAAAGCAGAGGATAAGTCTGATTTTGAACTTGACGTTCTCTGATTAAAATTTAAAATTTAATAGAGCTCTGTATGTGTCCAGCTATAGGGAAGGTGGTATCCAGCTTCCAGCTGGTTGCTCCATCTGTTAAAACCTTGCTGTGTAACCAGTGGTTGTTCAGGGCTAAGGGGGAAATTGGTGAGAAGGGGGCACCAATCCCCTCCCTGTTGGGACCTTTCTTAATCCCTCTTTTGGGGGGGATGCTCCTCTTTGCCTGAAACACCTCACAGGCATCATCCTCTTCGGGGTCAACCATCTCCTGAGAGGCTGTGCAAACAAATGAGAGCAAGGAAAGCTGCCAGCGAAGCTGCTGCTTTGACAGAAACTCTTTAAGGCAAAGTTATTTTGAATTCTTTTTACTTTAACGCCTGGCCTACCTCTGGTGCAGAGAAAGCTGGGTGGCAGTAATGTTTATTTGCTATTGCTCTGCTGCTTCTCTCCCTGGTTTTTTATTGTCATTTGTATGGCAAGTGCCACAGTTCAGGCAGCTGCAAAGCAACAGCCTCGTTCAAAGGGTGCATCAAGGGTGTTTTCAAGGCTTCCTTAATAAAATCAAATAGCTGGTGAATATTTATCTCTTGCCTCCTGTTTGAATCATGTGTCAGAGCATAATGGGAGCTGACGAGGATGTTGCTGGGTGCAGAAGAACTTTCTTGTGGTGGTTTATGCACCTGATTTTCTGGGTGGAAAAAAAAAGAGAAAAGCTTGAACTGAGTCTCCAAATCAGGTTTTGGAATCTGTGCATTTTGAATTTGATGAAGAGTTAAGTTTGTAGTCCATGCACAGGTGAAAACGTGGGATTTGTTGCAAATAGATCAGCTGGCTTTGTCTTTCATCCCTACGGATGGGAAACAGCTCCCCGTTCTTGGATGGGAAAGTGTTTTGCATCCCCCAGGAGAGACAAAGGCTTTGTCAGTCAGGGCTTCTGGAGGGTTTGTGTGAGATGAAATCTGCCTCTTCATGGGCGGCTTCATTACTCAGTTAAATTGATCCCCTTTTCCTTTTAGAGGGCCTTAGCAGAATATCTGCTGTGAAAGTCATTAAAAGCTCCGGAAAATAAAGACCACCTGACTGCACCCTCATCTCCGTCTCCCCCGAGAAAACCCCACCAAGCCCTTAAAAAAAACGATAAAAAAACCTCCACAAAAGGTCCTTCCGTCCTCTGTTTCCTGCCGAGGTCCAGCTCTGGCCACCCTCCCCAGCCACAGAACCTGAGACACTTGCAGGGCTTGGAGATAATGAGCCAGTGCTAGAAAAGTTCTTTAAGTAGAAAATAAACCTGCAAGTAACCCCAGATTTAGCCTCAGACTGTAAATTTCCTAATTCCCTTCATGAACGGTTTCTTGCAGGAGTTAATTACATTTTAAAGAGATGATTGATTATCCTGATGTGGTTGAAACCACTGCAATTAAATGTGAGAGCCGTCAGAACAGTAAGAGCTGTATTAATATGCAAAATACTCAAAGAACTATTTTTTTTCCAGCTGCCTCTTGAAATGTTTCTACACCTACATGTGCTCAGCTCTGTTTCTTCTCTAGTTAGTAATTAGCAAGCAAGTTTACTTGACAACACAGCCACTGTTTGTATGATGGTAGTTGTGAGATATTTCAGCATTGACACGTTTCTGCTTGTGTTTTATGTTTCTGGATTAACTCTAAGCTGCACAAATCAAGTATTTTAGTGGCTCTAAAGCAAACTACCATTTCCTCCATAGTTCTGCCCATTTGGATTTGTGGACTTGTAGCTGCTGATTTTGGGAAATAAGGATTTCAGGAAGTAACTTCTTAAATCTAGAGTTAGGTGGTCTTGGTTCTCCCTGTTTTAAGCCAGGCTTTGGGAGCTCTGAGGGAAATTCTCCTACTCATTCCTCCTAATTCACAACTGAAGGAGATGTAAAATCTTTTAAAGGTTTGAAACAAGCTTGTCTTTTAGCACAAGGGATCTATTCATAAGCAAACATTGTTTTTAGCATTAAAGTTGAGCTGGCATAAATTGTCCCAGTTCCGCTGAGCTCCATTAGTGTGTTCCAGTTGGGAATAGAGCTGACACATTTGGCAAAATCCTGCCTGAGACTCCATTAACACACCTGAGCTCGAGGTAAAATCCAGCAGTGTGACCACGAGCTCTTCTATTTTTGTCTGTTGAAAGACTTGCTAATTGTTCTGCCTAATTGGGCCTTGTAGAGTCTGGCAAAGCAGTGTCATTTCCTGCTTCATGTGAGCTTTTTGGTTTATTTTTCTTTTTCTTTGCTGTCAAAAACACCCCAAACATCCATTAGTTTCATTCGGTATATAGACAATGAATTAATTTCCTATTGTTTTCCTGTCATTGTGCTTGCTGCAGGTTTAATTAACAGCAAGTAATCTCTCTGTCTAATTGCTGCCTGTTACTTCTGTCTTCATTTATTTATTTAGTAATAGTCGTAATACTTTTTCCTCATGTAGGATCCAAGCCCCAAATCCTTTATGACCTTTGGGAGTGAGAGACCTTCACCTCTGCTTCCCTGTCCCTTGGGAAGAGGCTGGAAATCCAGGATGGAGGCCCTGCAGTGGGGTCAGTAGTGGCTCTGCTGGTGCCTCTGTTGGTGAACAGCTACTCCCACAAGCACCACTCACATGCAAAACTATCTACCTGCCAGGATGATTTATGGTTTTCTATTGCTCAGCTCCCAGTCAGATCATCTTTCAGCGTCCACTTTCCTGCAGCACTGCCTAAAAACAGAATTAAAATTTCCAATTCGCTTTGAGCCGTCACTTTGGGAAATGACTTATTTTGGGGAAATGGCTTCTTTTTGGGCAGTGGGCGTGGAGGGGGTGGCAGTGGGCTCTGCAGCACGTGGAGCCTGGGCTGGGTGTTGGGCTTGGTGGGGTTTTAGGTGTTATTTCATACACCTCCAGATCATGCTGGGGCTTGAGTGTCAGGAGAAGCTGCTGGAATGGGGCACGTGCTGTGGGGTTACACCAAAAAGCTGCCCAGAGGGTCTGGAAATCACAGAATATTGCCAGCTGGAAGGGACCCAGAGGGACCATCGAGTCCAGCTCTTAAGTGAATGGCCCATACAGGGACCAAATCCACAAGCCTGGCTTTGCCAGCACCACGGTCTGACCAGCTGAGCTCATCTCAGAGAAGAGACCCTCGAGATTGAGGTGTGAGCTTTTGTTGCAGGAGGGTTTTTATGGGAAGGGTGCTGTTATAATCCTGGTCTGGCAAGATGATCCAGCTGCAGTCTGGCATGTAATATTGTTCCCAGAAACTTGGGAATGTGGCAGAGGGAAAGCCCACCTTTAAAATATGAGCAGTCCAAGGGAAGGTCCCGGGTCATCCTGCTCTGTGCCTGCCAAATGTGAGCTTGAGATGTCTCTGGCCTTAAGTTCGGACTGTCCTCTGCTCCCAAACTGAAAGCCTCAGAAGCGAAAAGGCACAAACCAAGTGGTGTGGGCGTATTTAATAAAAAATTGAATCATTGCTTTAAGAGGAAGTGTTCTTCCAGTTCCTCCAGCTGGGGGATGCTCCAGGTCCCCTCCTGAGCAGCTTCAGTGCCTCTGGGGGCATTTGCAGCTACTTCTCACCCTCTTGGCTGTTGCGAGGTGAGATTAAACCATGTTCACAAAACTAAAAGAACCACTTCCTACACCTCGAAGCTGCTTTTCTGCAGCGGGTGGTTGCAACAGCTCCTGCCTGCAGTGCTCTGCTGCTGTGGAGTGTTCTGCTGCACCTCCTGAGCAGGATATTAGAATTCCTGATGCCAGCAGGTGAGGAAGGAAAGGACTGGGAGGTATTCACTGCTGTTGCACTTCGTGATAGAGGTGTGGAGCATCCACCAGCCCCAGGAGCCGGTTGATGGTTGCTCTGAAACCAAGTGCTGAGATTTTCCTGATGGGAACCTTTCCAGCTTGTCATGTGGGGAAACTTCATCTTATCTGGTTGTTTTTTTTCCTCCCCCCTCACACTCTGGTTTCTGAGCTTTCATTATAACAGAGCACTGGCTCTTCTGAATATTTGATCAATGAAAATTGGCCTTCTGCACGGGTGCACAGTGCAGCATTTTATATTTCGTATTAGGCGCTCTGGCGAGCCCAGCCATTCTGCAGAGACAGAGATTCTGCAGCGCAGTGACAAAGTGGGAAAGGTGATGTGAAGTTCGCAGGAGAGGAAGGAAGAATTAAAAGGGAGGAAACCGTGGCCAGACGTGTCTGGGTTTTACAGCTCCTCACCACGGCAGCTGCCTCGCAGTCCTGATGTACGAGGGCAGCAGCAGAAGCACTGAAACACCAGACTGAACGAGACAAATTTGCCTCCAGGACAAACCTCCAATTTATTGACATTTTGTATAAGCATGTGGTGATGTAGAGATAAAGAACCCCTGGAGAGCTCTGTGGCATTATTGTAACAGGCAAGCAGAAATTTTGGGATGCAGGCAGCGGCAGCTGGGACGGATGGGTACCCTTTGGTTATCCTTCTCCCTCCTTAGAAAGCAAGAAATGCCTGGCTTAGATAAAATAAGTGTATAAATCACCGCAAATGTGTGCAATATTTATGGTACTAATTTGTAATGTTGGATTTATTTCCTGCCTGGCAAGAGAGAGTTTTTTGGTTTTTTTTCTGATGCCCTCAGTGGCTGCTGCTTCCCAGTTTATATCACTTGTTGTCATTTTTTATGTCACTTGAAAAGCTACGTGTGAAAGTGGAATTTGTCCCAGCACGTTTCAGTACAGTTAAAAATAACTTTGGTGGTTGTCCAGGTTTATTCCTGAAGGAACAGAGGGTTTTCTCTCGGAGGACTGGTTAACTGGGACTCTGTCGAAAGGTATAAGTCTATTCCAGGATTTCAAATGAGTGTTGTGAAGGACTCAGTAAGGCAGAAGATGAAACAGGAGAAAATGCAATCCTAAACTTTGAAACTGCGCCCAGTTTCTAATCTGGGCTCTTCTGGAGAAGAGCTGGGGGAGATAAATAACCTTCCCTTAAGAAATGTGTTCTCCTTTGCGAATTGTGATCAAAACTCCTCCAATTTGGTGGGGTTTTTTTGCCTTTGGGAGAAATTTGTGGATCAGGTTTTCTTTGGGCCTCGATGCTGAACAGTTCTGGTGCTGCAAACACCGATGGGCACAGAGCAAGGCTGGGGTTGGAGGAAAGTCATCCGACCTGCAGTGCTTGTGCTGCCATTTGTAGGCAGCTGTGAGCCAGCCGGGGTGTTTTGTGCGGGTTTCTTTTGTTTAATACCTCTGGACAAATTAACATCTAAAACCTGGGTTATGTTCAGATGCTGTTCTTTGAGATAATGTTCCTGAGGCCAGCGAGACAGCACAACTGCCGAGGTATCAGGTTAAACCATTTTACCTTGAACCCCAGGCATGAATTATTCAAACTCCCTCATTAGTATTCATCTGTATAACCTCACTTGTCACTCATCAAAGGTTACACTTTCCATTCTATGCCCAATTCTCCTCGTCTCTGTCTAGACCTCCCAAACCCTTGTATTTTTTAATAACTACTGAATTACAGGGGCACAGCTCACGGTGCCTCTTCCCCTCTCTAACTTCTGCTGGTACTGGAGCGTTTAGTTCTTATCCAGACCTCCTAAATACCAAAAGAGCAGCAGCACAAGCTTTTATAGAGAAAGAGAAAAAAAAAAAACAAATGAAAAAAAAAGTGGAGAAAACAGGAACACAGAAGCAGCTTGCTGGAAAGTGCTTGTTTTTCCCAAGGTTACGCTGTGCGGCAGATTTTGGAAATCAGGCTGTGCAGACTGGAGTGCTTTGGTCCCATCAGGTCTGGAGAGACGAGGAGTTTGGAGGCAGCAGCGAGGGACAGGTTGGTGGCGAGTGATTGAAGCAGGAGGTGATGTGGGAAGGGAGGCACAGATGGATGTGCAGGTGTTCAGCTGCCGAGGGCTTGGCGGGGAGCTGGGAAACTTGAGGCTGTTTTGCTAAGAAGTTGCAAGGATTCAAACAGAGCAGCTCTTACTGGGTCGGGTTTGTTCCTCCGGTATTTGGAAGCTGTGTTTCTGCGTTGCCTTATCAGATGTGTGAGAGCCCCTTCTTGCAGAGTCCTCAGGTGATAAAAAGGTGCTGCTGGGGTCGGTGAGTGCTTCCCACAGCTCCAGCACGACTCTTCCTGGTGCTGGCAGGGATGGATGCTGCCTGTCTGCCTTCTTTGCTCTTGTTTTGGGTGCTGTCTTTCTTTAAAAAACGTGAGCATTCAGGAAGGAAGGTCTTCTGCCCAACTGCTCCTCAGGGATTTAACAGGGTCCCGAAGATGACAGGGGGTGCAGAGGGATTCAGTGAGGAGCAGGGACCTGGCCAAGGGGAGCAGGAAGGAACCTGAGCAGGGAGGAGCAGCAGGTTTTTGTGGCATCCCATATGCTTGTTCTTAAATGCCCACCCCAGGAACATGGTATGGCCATGGGAGCAGTGCCCTAAGCAGCTGAAAGGGGACTTTCAGCTGGCTTTCTTGGAAATCCTGATGGCCTTTGGACACACAGAAGTTCCCCAGGAAAGGGGGAACTGAGAAAATCACGTTCAGGCTCCTGTCTGCCTTTGCTTCCCCAGCAGCTTTTGAACCTGTTCCAAGAGCATGCTGAGAGGGAACTGGAGAGCTTAAAATTCCTGGCAAGATTTGTCAGAAGAAATGGTGGGCTGGACTTAACCAACACCAAACAGTCCATACAGAACAGTGTCACAGGC
This sequence comes from Pseudotriccus pelzelni, assembly GCA_035584735.1. Classification (NCBI taxonomy): domain Eukaryota; kingdom Metazoa; phylum Chordata; class Aves; order Passeriformes; family Tyrannidae; genus Pseudotriccus; species Pseudotriccus pelzelni. The sequence goes on along the minus strand of JAWMRA010000028.1, from coordinate 8,178,391 downwards.
CAGCAGGCATCATAAACTTCTGGTTTTCCAGGAACACCTTTTCTCTGCTGGCACCAGGACACCTGTGCAGATGTTGTCCCAGTAGCCAGGCCTTGAGCACAGCTGGGAGTGTGTTGGGGTGGAGGGAAGTGTTGTTAAGCCAGGTTGGGCCATGCTCTGGCATTGTAGAGGCAGTCATAGGGGTTGGGAAGGTTTTGGCAGCTGCAGGCACAGGGGGAAAACCCCCTTGTCTCATGCATCCAAAAGGATAAAGAGAGAAAACCTGCATTTTCCATCCCCAAATTTCCTTCAGTACCATTCAGTTTCATTCTGAATCCAGACTGAATGCAAGTAGTGCATCCAAGTTAATTACAAAATTAAAACATTTGAGGAAATAATGAATTTACACATGCTAAGTACAAATTGTCTAAAGGTCACTGGGTAAGGACTGTTTAAAAATCTATTAAAGATCTTGCATCTACAAGACTGTGCGATCAAATTGTTTGCTCATTCGGCAGCAGCTTCTCTGAGTTATTCAGATTTATTCTTGGGGAAAAGGAGGTGGAAGGGGCCTTTTCAATTACTACTTTTAACATTTCATTTCACCTTTGAGGTAATGTGGAAGCTGATGATCCAGCCTCGATTGCTATTGCAGAGCTGACAGTGATGATTATGAATCCATAAGGTCCAGTGGAAAAATTCAGTCTGCTCGGCTGCTGGGGCTGCTTGGTGTGCTGTGGTCCTTCATTCAGCCTGTTTGTGTCCTGCTCTGGAGCACAGCAGGCCAAAGCAGGGGCTTCTTATGCTTTCTGCTGCCAGATCTGCCTCTTCCCTGAGCTGGGCTGCTCCCACAGCCAGACTAATCCCGGTCTCTGCTCTGGGACTCCCAAATCTGGTTGTATCCTCGGTGTAGAGTCAGGTCTCATCCCTGTGTTCATTCACGCTGACAGCAAAGCCCTGGTGGAAGGCAGAGCTGGCTCTGGAGTGGAGCAGGGAGTTGCTCCTGTTTAACTTTAGGGCTGGCACCTCTGTAGCAGGGAGAGGGGAGAACGCAGTGTTTGGACGTGGGGTGGCTGAACTGGTGATTGCTGGGATTGGCAGGCAGCCCAGGGAAGCCGTGGAATCGTCATTCCTTGAAGGGCTCACAGCACACACAGCTGTGGTGCCTGGGGACATGACTTAGTGGTGGGCCTGGCAGTTTAATGGTTGGACTCGATGATCCTAGAGGGCTTTTGAAACCTTGATGATTCTTTGTGGATGTTCTTAATGGTATTAGCACAGGAAAATTCCTCACAGCGGGCACTCGTGCAGAGTTTAATATCCCCATTTCAATGGTTGTTTGGCTGCAATGCCCCAGGCCATTCCACTCTGGTTTTCCTCTCCTTCCACCTCTGGGCATCAGCACAGCAGATGGAGAGGGGGAAGCAGGGACCAGCTGAAACCTGGGCATTGCTGTTCCCATTACCAGGAGTTCGAACCCGCGACATCCAAGTGACTTCCAATTGTTTCCCAGAATCAGCTGCTATTATCCTTGCTTCTCTGGCTGAATGAACCAACACAATTTTATTAAATTAGCCATTTGTTATGTCTCTTGTACACCATGGAAAGCAATTTTGGAGACTAATGACTGCAAGGCCCCTCACAATAGCAGGGTGAGCTCTCCCTGCTGCAGGCGGTCGTGCTCACGGTGTCAGCAGTGCTGGCAGCAAGGGGGAGGAGAGGACAGAGCACTGGTGACATACAGAGTCTGCCCTCCTCAAAACCACCTGAACCCAACTCACACATCAGCAGGAAGATGTCCCTTTACTTGAGATCAGGTCCTGAAAGAAGCCACGTTATTTTTCCTCCATCTCCCAGCCCCCTGTTGTTGCTCTGTGGAAAAGGGGGATGTGGCTGTTTCAGTAGGATTCCTGACCTTGCCAGCCTCCCCAGACCTCATCTGCTAGGAAGGTAAACCAGCCAGGGTTAGCGGACAACATTCCTCATCTCCTCCTATTATGGTAGAAAGACACCCTTGAAGAAGACAAGAAAATAGAGAGTAAAAAGAGAAAAATATGACTTTATAGAAGCAATAAGTGGAGGGAAGGTTGGCAAACCATGTGGTGAAGTCAGGAAACGTCTTTCCTTGAGGAGGAGGGAGGGAAGTGCGCACAACTCTGAGGAGGTGGCAGCAGAAAGGCAGCATTTGTGGTACTGGAGCCCATTTGTGCTGACACGGAGCTTTGCTCAACCCCCTTCGGCTGGCCAGCTCTTCAGAGCAAGGCAGGATGGTGCAAGAGGCAGGTGTGTCTGCCAGCCCCTGCCCTGCTCTCCTCCTCCTGGCACGCCATGAGCTGTCATCCTTCTTCTGCAGCACCCATGAATCAGCTTCTTTTACTCCCAGCAGTCTCTAGAGGTGGTGGCTCTAAAAATGATGCCTTATCCCGGGTCCTGCCTCTGCAAGGAGGTGGAGTTACAGATGGCACCCCTTCCAGAAGGTCACTGGGTTCCCCATCTGTGGAGGCGCTGCAATATTTATGGGGCACCTCGCAGCATTTCTGTCAGGATCCTTTCTCCTAATAAATGCATTAGAGACTTTGAGCTTGGTGCACAAGAAAGATTATAAAGCCTGCCCAATAAATCTGCTTGTATTAATTCAATGGCTCTCTTGTGCAAAGCCTTTTTACTGCTACCAGTACCCAATAAACACAAAGCAAAGCCAGAGCGCAACGATGTTTTGGAACAACTTGTGGCTGGTGCATAATTCTGAGGAGGCCTCACAGACAACATCAGCCAAATCACAGCAGATGTTCAGCCCTAACAAATGATGGGCTTTTTTCCTGGGAGCTGAGGCAGGGGATGCCTAGCAGTGCTCCAGGTGGTCTGCTGAGCTGCTTCCAATAGAGGACAGTGTTGCACAGTCACACCGGCTGCTTCTCGGTTAGGATTCAGAATCCGAAGTCGTAACGTTATTCAGTTTAAAAGTCCTGGCCCAGCTCCTTAATTGGGCTGAGTTCCTGTGTCTTTTTAAAACCTTGCTGGGCAATGTTTGACCCTGAGCCTTCCTGGCAGTGGGAAACACTCCGTGCTGGGTTCTCTGGCAGCTCTGTCTGCTGATGAGTCTTGGCCTTTTTTTGGTGGGTCCCATCAAATCTCACAAGGGCCTGTGAGAAGTTTAGGCTGAATAACCAGTTCAGTTCCTTGAGGTGACCTGGTCTGAAGTCATCAGACCAGTCAGGCTGGCGTGGGTCACAGTCCACCCCTTCGGGCCATCTGACTATTTTGCCTAACAAATTCTTTGCTGTCGAAAATACCTCCAGCATCCTTTTTTTTTTTTTTTTCCTTCTGTGGTATTTTGGCCAGTCCCTTTGGTAAAGTCTTTGGTGTGTTACAGGGAAGTGGTTTGCACCTTTGTCCAGGGAGGTGTGTAGTAAATATTCAGGGGGCTCTTCCAGTTCCAACACCCATTACAAGGCTTTGTGTGATTGTTGAGGGTTGTATTTGTAAGGGGAGGGGTCTTTTCCAGTTATTTCTTCTACAGAGAAGTTCATAAATTAGCACCAGATTGCTGATTCAGGAGCTAAATTCTGTGTTTGTGACTCTGTGGTGTGAACAGCAGCCTCTGTTCCAAGTGCTGGGGTTTCACAGCTCTTTGGAGCACGGCTGGGTCCTGCTGCTGGAGGCTGCTCATCTCTCTCAGAAAGGAAGGTTGTTCTGAATATTAACCAGGAAACTGTTGTTTTTCCTTCTGGGAAGAGGTTCTTGTAGCATCCACTCACCCTTAACCTGGAGGGATGGGCACTTGTCTGTGCCATCAGTCACTGCCAGAGACACCTGGCAGGGGATCAGAAACTGCTTTCTTACCGTGTTCCATGGCAGAGGTTTTTTGGCTGCAATATCAGAAAAGTAGGCAAAATCTCTTGACAAACTGGGCAAATAGATGCTACCAATAAACCCCATAAGCAAGAAAGCTTTTACTGCACCGTGAAGCCGCATTTTATTGGTGAATTAATAGGAATAACCAAACTATTTTAGTGGCTGACTGGGAACAGTATATTAGTAGCAGTATTAATAAGTGTGGAGTGACAGGAGACTTGTAAGAGTGGGAGAATGAGATACAGTATTTATCCCCAGTGCAAAATCTCTTTTATTATTAAAGACATTGGGTTAACTAGGGATAGATTTAATACTTCAGCTCTGTTTTTATTGGATAATTAGTAGTGAGCAATCCCAACCCTGGGACAAGGACAGAAATCTGAAAATCAAGGAAGTCGAGAAAGGAAGGGAAAGAAAAAGAAAATGGGTATCAGGTTAGGGGGTCTGCTTTGTATCTTTTTACACAGTCAGCCACAGCGTAAAACTTTGCTGGAGCAGGTGCAGGGACACATGGGGAGAGAAAGGATTTGGGTGCCCCTCCTCAGCCCAAATCCCTGCCTGTCCCTGAGATAAACAGGAAGATTGGCCGGTTTTCCATGAAACATCTCACCCCTCACCAGCTCGTGCACCACCAGGTCTGATGCAAGGCAGAATGAAAAAATGCATCAGCTGTGTAACGGTAAAGGTCTGTCCTTATTTTTGCTTCCCAGAGAAAAGCAGGTACCAGGAATAATAAATGTAAGATGGGATTTTCATAGAATCAGAGTAAGATCTAGATGCTGGGAGTGGAAGTTTGGAAAGGCTCTGGAGATGTTAAGGGTTGAGGAAGGGCGTGTGGGGTGCCAGAATTTTGGGGGGTTGGAAATGTAAACCACCTTTCCCTGGGCTAACTGTGCAGAAAAAGAGCCTCGTTCTGCAGTTTTCTCTGCAAAAAATGGGGTGATTGTGCAGCAGAACTAACATTTACTGCCTATGGAATCTGCTTATTTCCCCCTATTTTTTATTATCAGCAAAACCTTAATTACAGCTCACCCACCACCTTCTGCCTACGTTTACAATGCAATAAATTTTCGGTGTCCCCGCGCAATCTGCATCTCAAACAGTGCTGGGCTGTGCAATGGGCGTTATTGATTCTTGGCAGAAATTATAAGGGCATTTGTTCCAAGGAAAATGGGAATGGAGAGGTGTACATGTGAGCAGGCCAGGTATTAAAACGTCCCCCCTCTCCAGCAGCACTCACTTGTCTGTGCTTTATTGAGCAACACAACTGCAGGTTAGAAACCTGGTACAATAATTTCGAAGTGATTGATGGGAGTCGGGAGTAGCAGGGGCAGCAATTCGGACTGAATTTGATTCCTTATTTCTAAAACCTGCTGATTTTGTTCATTTCTCCCCCTCCCTGGGTTGTAGGCCTGTTTAAAGGTGGAATGCAGGAAAAGATGGTCGCTTAATGATTTGAAAAGTAAATGAGAAATCACTTTGTAGCGTTTAACTAATTTTTTCTGTGTGAGTATCAGGAGCAGATGTGGCTGTGAACGGTAATTAAAGGTGGAATCAATGGGCTCTTAGCTGTCAGGAAGGAAAACATAGCTAGAAATGGAGCGAATGAATTATTTGAAAAATACCGCCTGTCAGATCACTGCTAGCTTGAAAATATATGCAACACAATTCACTAAAAGAGCCTGAAAGTGAAAATGTGCTGCTTCTTTAAGGTCTGCGTTAATTTGTCACTGATTTTCAATGACTTCACGAAAGCAAAAGTGCCACAGCATCTGGCTGACCTCAGATGAGGCTCCAGTGCACTCTGAGGTGGTTTCCCAATTAATTAATAAACTTTATGGCTATGTTCTCATCTGCCATAAAGGACAGTGAGATCAGCACAGCCCTCTGGGTGTCATCCAGTCCCAGCTGTCACGGGCTGGAGGGATGCTCAGCCCTGAGGTGTAACCCAGCAGGGGCAGGGCTGCCTGTGGGAGATCCCTGTTGCTGTCCAGGGGTGAAAGAACTACAATGCCCCAGACAGGAGGGGAAGCTGAGCTGCCGAGGTGAGGAGTGAAAACGCAAAGCCCGTGTGGTGATGAAGCGCTCAGTCAGGAGGGTGATGGGGGTCATTCCATCACCGAGCACTGAAGGCAGTGCCACAGCTGCCTCCCTGCTCCTGCTCCTCCGAAAAATGAGCAGGACCCTGCACACAGGTGGTAGGGGAGGTGTGAGGTCGCTCTGATGGGTGGCTGCGTGCCAGGGATGGCACCACAACTCTCCGGGGCTCGTCCTAAGGAAGAAAAATGTCCCCGAGCTTTTTAGTGCCAGCTATTGAGTGCTGATAATGATGATTTATCTCCGGAGTTAAGCAGAAGGAATATTAAAAGGTTGTAATTGGTGGAGAACAAACCTGATTTTAAACATGCTGCGTCTTATTCCCCTCCCTAAAGAGGAGAGGAAAAGAACTTCCTTAATGCTGTCTCTCCTGTGTTTGTGGCGTGCTGTCACCTGTCCCAGAGCAACATCCTACATTGTCAGCATAGACTGGTTTGAGTGGGAATGCACCTTAAAAGCCATCCAGTGCCACCCCTGCCATGGGCAGGGACACCTTCCACCAGCCCAGGTTGCTCCAAGCCCCGTCCAACTTGACCTTGGACACT
>JAWMRA010000028.1:8153221-8166298 GCA_035584735.1 Pseudotriccus pelzelni | reverse complement strand
TATACTTCTAAGAAAAAAACCAGCCCTTGCCAAGGACAAATGGATGCAAAAATCGTTACATTGCCATGGGTTGATTAGAATTGGGCCTTTTCAAATAAAAACAATATTACTTATTAGTGGACCTGCCAAATTTTGTCGTGGCTCAAATTTTTTAAAATCTGTGGAAATGTCAGAGCTGCTCTGAGCGTGCACAGCTGACAGTGATAAGTAGTGGGCATCTCTAACCAGGAGTTTTAAAATGCTGCATAGGGAGTGCAGTTGAATGAAAACTTGCAAACTGATACAAGCAAGAAAAATGTTCCTGCTCAATGCGGTGGGAAAAAAGAAAGCTGCGACTTCCTTGTGTTTATGGTTGTTAGGGCAGTGGGAGCTGGAGGCTTAGCTGGGAGTTAGGGATTGATCAGGAATGCCACATCCATGAGCCCTCCGAGGCTTCCCAGGCAGGTGGGGAATTCAGTCCCAAGGGTACCCTGAGCAGCAGATAGGATGCTGACCTGGAAGAGAACGTCTCTTCACGTGTCCTAGTTCAGCCCTCTCCTGTTTAATCAGCTGTGACTGGTCTCCAGAGCAGTGTTCTTGGAGCCATGATGAACTAACTCATGTTGCTGCAGAGAGAACAGGACAAGCCTGTCTGCTCTGTTCCCCATCCATCCATCCTGAACACTGGCCCTTGGGAGCAGAGATGAGGTTTTCTTCCAGGCCACGGCGGTGATTTCTGGGGGTAAGGCTGGGTTACCACCCCCACCAGCTTCCCAGAAATGGTTCTGTGACTTTTACTTGGCCTCAACAGCAGAGTTCACAACGCTGCTTTGGCACCAATGGGGACCTCAGCTGAGCGTTTCAGTTTGGATCTGTGTTTTGAATTGAAGAGCAGATCGAGAAAATCTGCTCTTCACCCTCCACGTTGGATCTGTGGCATGAGCTACAGGACTTGGAGCAGGTTAAGTGCGCTGAGCTGACAGAGCAAGGCTGGACCACGCAGTTCCAGAGACAAGACATTTCCAGCTGGCCTAGGCTGACATGATCTGCCCTTTAAATTAAATTCAGTACCACTAATATCTGACAAGACAGCGTGAGGCACCTCTATTAGGCTTAAGCTTATGCCAGTACTACACGTGTATGAGTGTACCTGCATGTATGACGTGCTCTTTATATATTGATGTGTGGAATATATCTGTCTCTCCATCCCTTCTACTGTTGTTGAAGTTTATTTTACCCGGTGTTGACTCTCCCTGCTGGCAGTGCAGCAGTTGAACAGTGTATTTGTAAATGTACAGAAGGCAATAATAACAAAGATGATTAACAAGAAGTCATGGTAGGCCTATTCAATATTTATTTGTAGCAGCAACAAACCTCGTGGGTAGCAAGCAAGTTTCACATGCCATTATCATAAGCAAATATTTATAGGGTAAGAACAAAACCAGGTGGAAAATTGTATTCCAACATTAGAATCTATCCTGCAAGTGTGTCCTGCTCTGCACAGAGCAGAGAAAATGAGCAGAGGGGCAAGAGAAGGGGTTTTGTGCACAAAAAACCTTGTTATGAACGAAACCTGAGCAATGTGGTCTTAGAGTAAAATATTTCATATTTTCCAGCTGAAAAGTCTTCACGTGGGTAGGGCTGGAAAGGAAAGGCTTCAGTTGTAAGAAGGACAAATCAGGCTGGATAAGGAAGGAAAGAGAAAAACAACAAGCAAAGAGCAAAGCAGAAAGAAGAGCCAAAGCTATTGGACATCAGAAGGGTTTGCCCAGGACATGGAGACAGGGGTGAAGAAGACACTTTTTTGCTTTTCTCTATAAAGAAAAATAATGCTATTACCCAAGCAGGGGTGGGGTCTGGCTCCTGTTTTTCCTCCTGTTACCTGTCCCTTTCACCAGAAAGGACCACCAAGTGACCCAGCAGTGAGCAGGTGTGGGCAGGGCCTGGTTTGGGTACTTTGGTCCCGTGGGTGAGAGGGATGCTCTGAGAGGCCACGTGGCTGCCTGGGAACAGAGCCAGCATTCCTGTAACAGCACTTGACACAAGAGCAAGTACCAGACACAATCCAATGAAACTTTAAAGTGAAATGTCTCTTAATTGTTCAGCGGTCACAACCTCTTTCCATCAACTCCCCCTGCCTGACGAGTTTCCCTTCAGCCCTGCTTGGCCTTGCCTTGCTAAGCTAAAAATCTGAGCTTTCAAGCATGAGTGACGAAATTGTCAGTGCTGTCTGGATTTGTGTGAAAGGACGCTCTTCTGCTGCGTACAGCAGCTCCTAAAAAGAGGAACTTGCCCAGGTTTGGGTCAATTTTTCTCCGTGATGACATTTCAGCAGAATAGGAAACGGTTTCAGGAAAGCATCTCTGAGAACAGGTAGCAACATGTTAATTATTACAGTCTTTCCGCTCTAAATCACAGAAGTTTACCCAGAACATAAAGCCTAGTGCTGCTGGGTGATCAGCTTCCAGAAACAACCAAAGATGACTTTTTTATTTATGTTTGATGTTTCCTGCTAATTTAAATGTCACCGCTCATATCTATGTCTCTGTTACCTCAAGGGTAGGCTACTCAAGTGTGAACTATAATAGTGCTGCATCTCAAACACACTTGAAAAGGTACTTCAATGTGGAACGCCTCTGTTTACATTAAAATGATGTATTATTATTTATTATTTATACTGCAGTAATATCCAGCAGCTCCAGACATCTATTAGGAAGCCCTTTATGGTCAGTGCAAAACAGACCATGAACTAATGTCCCTTACCCTGCTAACTTTCATTTGTAAGCAAATCCAGCCGTGAATATATCAGCATGTTTTCACAAAAAAACAGATACATCTGTGTTGCAGCGCTGAGTTATTAGTTTTAGTCATACAGCTGCCAATGGAGTGAGATTTTACTACACAACAGGCTTCATCTTCCTTCTTCCATGCCAGAATAACCTCAGGCAGTCAGACTCGGGGCTACTCAAGTCCGTGAGACAAAGAAGTTGAAAGGATATTTATTTTTTGGCTTTTAAACCGGCCTTACTTGGTGCAAATAACAACAATTTGATCATAGATAAGCCACCTTGCCAGTGTCCTGTGAGACCTTGGGGACATTACTGATAGAGGAGCATTACTTGGGTATTATCTCTCTCTCCCTCCCTGTTTCCTGGAGCTGAAAGGTTAGAAGCCCACACCACGTGGAAACCTTTTAGATCTATTTACCCAGGGATGTTTTTTTCCTGCTCCAGATGTGTCCAGGCTGATTGGCTTTGACAGGGCAGCCTCTGCCTCGTCTGATGAGAAGGGCCCTGTGCTAATAAGCTAATATTCTCGGTTGCACTCATAAATGATGCAGTGATCCTAACAGGCATTTCAGCTGCTGCCAGAAGTCCCTGATCCATAGGTTTAAGTGCACTCATAAATGCTGCAGGGACAGGAAGGGTTTGCTTTCACGTTCAGGGAGCAGGTGTGGTTCTTAACGTGTTGTTGCCCTTTTCCCTCCTTCCACACATCCTTTGCTGGATGAGCTGTGCTTGTCTGCTGTCCTGTGGCATGGAGGAGAAAAGCAGTGGTGCTGCCAGTGGAATGATGTCAGATCTGTTTTGCCTTGAACAATGTGGTGAGCTGATGTCATTCTGGCCATACTTCTTGTGTCTGGTGGGTGGAAGGCAGATTCTTTAACATCACTGCCCATATGTGGAGGATGTGACACCCCAATTCAGGCAGTGGTGTGGGGGAGATGAACTAGGCTGAGGGCTTGGATACTCGAGGCTGGGGCCCAAGACTGACTCATGTTTTCTGAGACCCATATGTAGCTCTAAAATGTGTCATGGAAGGTATGTTGGACAGGCTTCTTTAAAAGAAAAAATCCAAATTGCCATCCCTCCTGGTTCAGCTTGCTAAGTGCATGGGTGCAGGGGCAGGCTGGCTGCTGCAATGGCCAGGGGTCCTTGTGTTTTGTAAATTAAGACTTCCCAGAAATCTTCTATTTGATGAACTTGTCAGCATCTCAAGCCAATTGTGTTGCCTGCTGCCTGAGCTGGGTTCTTGCTCCCCCTTTGTATGGTGTAATATTGTTGTTTGGTTTTCTGATAAGAAAAAAGGGAGTTATTTAAAATATTTCAACTTGCTTAACGTGCATCTCTTCAGTTTGCAGAGGTGTGTCTTTTCCTGAAATTCCATTTGTTTTCTTTCCTTGACACAAAGTCCTTTCCTTCACAGTCTCGGCAAAAGCAAAGCTCTTACTGAAGCTGCCCCAAGTCGAGGCTGGTGTCTCCAGCTTCCCAAAAAGCTGTGCAGAAGTTGGAGAGTAAGGGACTCTTTGCGTCCACTAACTGAACTGGAAATACGGGGAGAGTGGTGTCTCAAGGATTCACACCCACACCGTCACAGTCATACAAACATAAACAAAAAAATCTGCCTTTCCTCACTTTTTGCTGCCAAAATTATCATCTCCCCGTTAAGCCTTCTCTTTCTATCTCTAAAAAAAAACCATCCCCACCTGCTAACCCGGAGCCTTCCGGTCTGCGTGTTTTTCTGTTGACAAAAAGCTGTGGTTTTCAGGCTGAATTGTTGGCTTTCTGCACAGGAGCAGATCAAGGCACGGTTTGTTCCTCTGTTCCCTTTCTGCCGCTCGAGCAAACGCTTGTGTTTAAAAGCCTTTGCCTGAGCTGAACCCAGTAAACTCACCCTCGGTGTGTAAGAGGAGCTGTCAGCAGTGCTGTGTTCCTGGTGTTTAATTCAGGAGGGCTCACGTGTGTTCTGAAGGGCTGAATTCGGTGCAGGATGTCTTTGTGCGCCTGTGGGCACCGAGCTGGCTATCCATCCTCCGTTCCCCTGACTGCTCCTCAGCAGCTCGGACACGGCTCTGCCCTGCGAGCAGAGTCCTCTGTGCTCATCAGGGTTGGGGTTGGGGCAGGGGCCCCGAGTCCCTGCTTTGTGCCTGGTGTTCTGAGCAGGGCAGAGGGATGAGCTGCTGGAACCAGCAGTGGCAGCTGGTGATGGACCTGAGAGGTTCCTCCATGGACTGGGGTGGCTTCAGTTGGGATATCTCAGGCTGGAAGGGACCTGTAAGGATCATCAAGTCCAACTCCTTGCTCATTGCAGGACTGCCTAAACCATCACCAACCCTACCATGAGGAAGAGGTTCATCCCTCCTTGATCCATCACTGGATGGAAACCAGTGAAGCCTGAAGGAGGTGCAGGACTTTAATTAAATTAATAATATAAATGAACTATTTTCATTTTCTTCAGTCCAAAACTTCTAAGGATATTCAGCTTATGCAGAGCAGAGTCAGATATTTAGACAAGCATTAGAATAATCATGAGACACCATCCAATATCCCCCTGGTGCTGCTGAACCATCACTCCTAAAATGCTGTGTCATGTCCAAATTATCCCACAGTCTCACTGTTCCACCACACCATCCCACAAAGGAGCTGTGGAGGAAGAAGTAGGGAGAAGGATGACAAAACACTTTTGGGAGGACAAAAGACAAGGCTATGAGTAGCAAAGAAATCCATGATAATTTGCAAATTAATTAGTGAGAGTGACACTAAAAAGCCTTTAAAATCTCTTTTTTCCCTCTTCTCCCCTCCTGCTCTCTCCAAATTCTCATGTAACAAACAGTATTTTGAATAGATAAAAAAGATTGTTTGTTTGTTTGTGTTTTTAGGTTGGTGAGTGTTTCAAAAGCACACAAGTGTGTTGCTAAGGCTTTTAACTCCTGTTGACTTTAGTGGGACTCAAGCATCTAATCATTTTATGTGTGGGGGTTATTCCAAAATACCTATTTGCATCACTAAGCACCTTAATGTCAGTGGAAGAGATTGGGCCCACAAGATGGTAAATATTCATTTGCACAGTCTGTGTTGATAACCGGTTGTTTTATTGGCACGGGGGTAAAAAAAAAGCCATCACAGTTATTTCTTAAAAACCTCTTGGCAGTGGGAATAAGGCTGTTAATAATGATTGTTGTAGGGATGTCCTGATGGGGAGACACCTTTGTGGATAATGTCAGAGGAACATCTAGAGGTAACACATAGTGGAACCTCATTATTCCTTGATTTAATAGCTCACAGATTTCTCATCCAACAGGCCTTGAACCCATGGGAGCAAATGGTTTTTCTCCATCTGCATTTGTAGATTTCTCGGAGAAAACAGTCTTTAACTAAGAGACACGAATAACTCCATTGAAGTTAAAAGGCACAATAAGCAAGGTGAAATCCCTGGCTGATGCTTTCTTCAGAAAGGCAGACCTGGGCAGATAAATGTTGGAGTGAGTAACTCATGAGAGGGGCTTGGAGCACCTCTGTGCCAGAGGTGGAAGAGCTGCCACTGGTCACCCTCCCCTGAAGGAACAACAGCTGTGAACAAAGCTTGCAGATGTGCTTCTTTTTCTGTGGAGGCGTGGGAAGCTTGGGAAGGAAGGAAAAGTGAGATTGATTATGGGCTTTAGAGACTTGCAGCACGGATTGGTACTGTAAGGCAAAAACCTCGTCAGCCAGAAATGTCTAATGAGGAGAAAGATTCTGGCCCGGTGTTTGCTCACAGGGTGATTATGAAGCACTGAAACGATATGGCTTTATAAAAACCCAATGTACTGTAAGATTAAACAGCTCAAGTATTTCCTGCTTTTATCCAGAGGCATTAATGTCTGGATACAGCACCGAGCCCTTGGAGTCAAAACAGAGGGATTCAAGCCTCAAAAACCGTAAAGCGAAGTGTGGAGAGTTTGATTTGATGTGTGAGGGAGTATCGTAAAGGATGGAACCCAAAACCCAAATCCATTTGGCTTATTTGGCCCAGCAACTTGAAAAGTTTGAAGGCTGCTCTGTGTAGATGGAGAGCAAGAGTGAGGGAAGGATTTCCTACCCCAAAAGGTGATGCTGTGGTGGCACCAAACAAGTATAAATGAGCTGTAAATGAACAGGAGCTGCAACGGTGCTGGGAAGCCCTTGCAGGAACTGGCAGGGCAAAAGAGAAAAGTCATTTAAGATGATGTTTGTCCCAAGTGATGCAGTTTTGGCCTCTCAGGGGACAGAGTGACCCAGGAGAGTCCTTCTAGCCAATGTGTTTCTGACTTTTCTTTTTTCTCTTACTCTTGATCAAGTACAACGTACCCTCACTTATTATTTGGATGACTTTGTCACTGTTTGCAAAGTAATTTAATTTGGATAACTGTTCAATAACCACAAAAACATTCATGAATCCTGATTGTTTGGTAGATTTCAGTGCCGTAATCAGTCAAATAAATTGTGTTACACCTTGGTGACTAGACAGTAAAGCACCAGTTCTTTGCTCCACATAAAGTGACAGAGATTTTAATTGCATGCTTGAAAGGTCTGGGGTTGTTTCTGAATGAATGAATGAATCTATTAGTGCCATTGTCTTTGACTATAAATGCTCTCCCATAATGACAAGGCAAAGCTATTACTTTCCCTTGCATGGAGCTCTCCCACTCCTGTGTTGTTCAAATTGTTTTCAATCGGTGGCCGACACTGCGTCAAAGTGGTGATCTCCAAAAGCAAAGTGGAAAACTAATGTAAAGTACCAGTGACCCTTTCAAAATTTAAATGATTTTCAGTTTATTGGAGGCAGAGACCTTCACCTTACCCACACCTCATTTCCTGGCTGCAGAGAGAGCAACTTGCATGGCTTGAACGTGAAGCCTTATTTATGCTGGTGGGTTTATTATGCTCGTGGGCTTGGTCAGCTTAAGGGATCAAAGCCACATTCTCTCCTCAAAAATGAGGAATATATGTTACCTGCCTCTATCTGGTAGGATATCTTTGCAAAAGGCAATCCCTAATGCCCAAAATACTGGTGAAGAAAACCACTGGGAAGAGTATTTGTATCAAAGGCAGTATTGTGTGCTTTACTGCTGACAAAATATTCTGTTGCCTGCTGGCTGCGTGGTTCTGAATCTTGCCTTAGCATCCAAAGTCTTTTAAGACGTTTCTCTGCTGGTACAAAAACCCTGTGACACGTGGAAATCCTGGCTGTAGGATTTTCTGTGTGCGCTGGACAGCTTTGCCAAGATAGCTGGAATAAGCAAGAGTTTATCTTTGCCGGTGGAAAAAAAAAAAGGTACATTTTTCACTTCACAAATGAATGTTTAATTTAAAATAATATGTATGAATGGTGCCAACACAAGAATTGCCCCGAAGGCTGGATGCATTAATTGCAGTGTCTTGACTAACACGAGTTTATTTGCGGTAAAACTGAAGTGCTCTTGCTGGAGTCTGGGTCTGAGTATTTTTAGGCTAAAAAGACACATCCTTTTTGTTCAGTCATGACAAGCTCCTGCTGTAGCCACAGTTAATGTCAGCCAAAGAGTGCTCAGGGCACAGTTATTATTTATATCAGTTCTGCAAACAGCCTCTTGCTGGGTCCTGGATCTTCAGTGGGGCTTTTATTGATGCAGAATATCGTGCTCATATGTTATGTCTGACTGGAACAGTTTTATGGCCAGGGGTTCAGAGTCCCAGTGTGAGTGAGGGGGCTGCAGATGGGGTGAAGTTGTCCCCAGGTCAGGAGTTTACAGGGAGGGCGAGTCTTGGGCGTTAACCAGAAAAATGGGTGAAATGACTTCATCAAAGTTCAGTCCCCCCCATCCCGCACTGGGGCTGGAGTCCTGCTGCTCAATCCAAGGTCCTCCTCCTCTTTGTGCCGGACTCCATAAAACACATTAAGATGTTTCTCTGTGTTAGCACAAAACTCAGCAAATGACTATCAGAGACCAAAGGTAGCGTGGAGAAGAATGGTGAGAAGAAGCTGTATAAGGACAGACCATTATTTGCATGGAAAATCCTACAGCTGAGAATAATGGGTGGGGAAAGAGGGGAGGGAGAGATTCCCATTTAATAATGTTCTGTCTGGGTCAAAGGGACAGACAAAAATTTGGAATTAATCTTGGGCCTATCTGAGTATTCGTCTGCATATTTAGGAGCCTTAAATATGTAGATCCTGCTCCCATTACTGCAGATTTGTGGGTTTTCTGCTCTCATTTCTGCCTTGGAACATATATATCCTGAGCCATAGCAAGCCTCAGGTTACATCTTTCATTCTTAACTGCACAAAACCAGCAGGACTAAATGACTGAAATACAGCATTATGGAACAAAAGCTTCCTCCTCCCTCATTCTCCTCCTCCATGACACAAGCCAAAGGCACAGAATTATTATTTAGAAGGATATCATCTAGGAAAGAAATCCTGAGCATCCCTCCTCTCCTCTGTGACCCAGGGAAGGTGATCTCTCCTTGGCACAAAATTGGTGCACCCGGGCATGGAGTCACATTCCAAATGTGTGATGATGTCTTATCTAATAAGATAAATTAATTCCTGCAAAAGAAAGCACCTTGCTGTTTGTCGGGGGTGTCAATAAATTCCCACCTGTGCTTCCTTGTGTGAGCAGAAAGACAACAAGAGAGCTAACAAATGATTCCTCCCCTCCAGTGCCTCAAACATCACTATAATGATGGGAAAACAATGGCAACTTCTATAACCATCATGAAACGAAGAATTTACTGTCATGTTTCTCGTGGGACCTAATTTAAAGCAGTGCTCTCAGAGAAACTCAGGTCAAGAGTAAAGAAGAAGAAGTTGAGGAGATCTAGTTTGACAGCTGGAATATCACAGAGCATGCCAGGTTAAACTCGGAGGGCTTTATGGAGAAGGACTTGTTAGGGGGAATGTGCCTGAATCCCAACTAACTGGAAATAAATAGCAAAGCTTTGCTGTTTCTTTGAGTGTAACTCCCTTACAAGTGCAGGCTGGAAGTGCAGACAGTGTTGCCAGAAAGGCTTTCATGAGAGGCTTTTTGCAGCGGTGCTGGGATACAAGTCTTACCCTTTTTTGGGGGAAAAAGTCCAGGGTTTTGCACTTGGGTCAGAGAATATACGGTGGCACCTCTTTGAAGAAAACTAAACCTGAAGGCAGAGCATCTCCCCATCTGCTGGTGTCCATCTCTCACAAGGGTTTCTCACCTCCTGTAACTCACAAGAATTAAGACATCATCTTTCTGCCCAGTGAAGTCTTGGTCACCCAGCAATGTTTATTTAATCCATCTTCTGGGCTTAGACTTCAAAGTTTAAGCACGTGCCTAAATAAGGCCAAAAAAAAAAAAAAATAAAAGACCTCTTCCCTTTAGGTTTCTGTGTAACATTCCTTCCAGACTCTCCCCAGGACTAAATTTGGCACAAGCATTTGTCAGAAGCACAACAGCTGATTTTCTTTCCCGAACTCCTCAGAAAGGATGGGCAAAGAACATTCCCTTTGATTTTAGTCAATATTCTTAACTTCAGAGAGGCAAAGAGGTATTCTTTAGCTGCCAATTCCTTGCAATTTGTTTTAAACTTTTGCAAAGGTCATGGAAGAGAAGAGATGGGGGGTACCTGCAGGGAAATGTCTCTTTTTTAAAGCAAAAGCAGGAACCCACAGGTGAGGCTATTTTTGTGGATTTTTCTAACAGAATAGTGGTTTTAAACTGCTTTTATATTCTGGATTTTTTTTTTTTATTGCTAAAGGTAGCAGATCACTTTAGCAATATTAAATAAAGAAAAAGCCCCATAGGGTCTTTGAATTAAATGCTCCTTTTGCTTTAAATGGTTCAAGACTTTGAAATAATAAATGGTGAGGCCTCCTATATTTGAGGGCTTTGCCTTTTGAAGCGTCACTTTTGTTTTACCACCCGAAAACATCCTCTGGGATCCTGAGAACACTTTTACAAAGCACGAGCCCAAAAGTCACCTGTTTATGGCAAAGCTGCTCTCCAGAGGAGAGGAATAAGTGAAACTGAAGTAATTCACCTCAAATAAAGGTAAAAATAGACGCAAATATTATTAAGCTTGAATAAAAGATTAAATGTTGCCAGGCTGGAGAGGGGGAGAGCAGAGGATAAGGAAGAGAATGGGGATCACAGGCAATAGGGCAAGAGGAAATGGCCTTAAGTTGTGGCAGGGGAGGTTCAGGGTGGATATTAGGAAAAGTTTCTTTATGGAAAGGGCTGACAAGCAGCAGAACAGGCTGAGTCACCACCTCTGGAGGGAGTTAAAAGATATGTGGATGTGGCACTTGGGGACATGGTTTAGTGGTGGCCTTGGCAGTGCTGGGTGAACAGCTGGACTTGGAGGGCTTTTCCCACCTAAACAATTCTGTGATCATTAAATAGCAGGATCTCATCCTCCAGTTATTGATACTGCTCATTTTACGAGCAAACAGTGTCAGCTGTGCAGGGTGAGCCCTCTCCTGCCCCCATCAGCAGAGGGGCTGCCCCAGGGTGCAAACAAAGACCATGAACATCAGAGGCACTGCCATCCCATAGCCAGGAACTGCTGGCTCTAATTGACCCAAATCCAGAACAACACCTCACACAAAGGTGGCAGAGCTCACCTGGTAAAAAAAGCAAATAATATCTTTTTTTTTTTTTTAAAAAAAGAAAAAAAAGTCAAGGCAGTGCTATAAAATAATTGGAAGCTGAGAACGCTCCTTGTGAAGTTTTACAGTCTGTAAATGGTGGTGTCAAACCTCGTCTTTCATGTGAATTACATGTCATTGAAAAGTATTTTCGTGTGGCATATTTGCTTAGAAACATCAGAAGTTTCCGTGGGTTCTAATCAACAAATTCAGGAATTGCTGCACGCCGCTGGATTTTCCCACCTGGCCAGATTGTGTTTTCCCTAAACAAACCTGTGCTCAAGAGCTGCCTTAAGCTGGTGAAGCTAAAAGCAGTTTGTGTTCAGCAGAGCACAGTTTTGCTGTCTTTATTCCTGCTGTTTAAGTTGGAGTAGCATGAGCTGCTCTGCATGACCCAAATTTCCTCTTGGCGAGGTGGGGCGAGGGGAGATGGTTCTGCCCGAGGAAGAAATAGCTCAAGGCAGGCCGGAGAGAGCGAGATGCTCTCTGCCACTAATGAAGCCAAGCTTAATCACTGCTCTGCAGCTCTTTGCTTTCAGTGCAGGCAAAGGCCATCAGCTTTGGCATGCACGGCTTAAAAACAGCTCCTCTGATGTGGGCTGGGAGAGGGACGTCCAAAGCCAGGGATACGGAGAAGCTCCTTCTGGAGAGCCCGTCCTCGGGTCACCAGGATTCCTTCACTTTGACCTCCTCTGTGTGCTCTGCTCTTACATCTCATTGTATAGACGCTGCATTTCTCGCATAAAGAAACCCACAGGGTAACATAAAAGTCTGGTTTTCCAAGAAGATGTTTTTGGCGCCCTGACAAAGGTCACCCGCACATGCCAGCTACGCTTTTAAAACCTCAAATCCGCCGGTGCCGTGATAATGTTGAAATATGTTTTCATGCTTTAGAAACTTGTTTATTGGATCTTTTACTTTGGCTGCTGCAGAATGAAAAAGATTATTTTGAGATTGGTTTAAGGCCTTAGATAAAGTCTTCTTGGATATACAGGTTTGGGTGTTTTCAGGCTTTTAGTCTGTGAGTGTGAATTTTAAAACTCTGAAGCGCTGGAATAACACACAAATGGGTTAAAAACAACAACAAAAAAGAGATTGTTCTAAAGAAGGATGTAATCCACAGCTATTATTTAAAGTTTATATTTTAATTAGAAGACAAAAGTAATCCCATTTTTTGTTGGACTGTGGTGTAATGAAAACTGGAACACTTGGCTTTGCATTTCTGACTCAAGGCTTCTGTTGGGAGACTCCACTCCCAGCAGCTGACCTTGTGCATTAATGCCATGTTGAGCAACATGTGGACGGAATGGACCCCAGGGACTGCTGTACTTCCAATGTGCCAATCACCCTATGAAGAGCCAAATTAAAATGCTGGTGACTAATAAGACCTAATTTCATCATCCCCATGTGCTAGAGATGAATGAGCAGGGTAATTAGACTAATGCTGTCAGTGTCTTCAGGGGAGAGTTGGTTTTAAGCAGAGCCAACAGAACCTGAATAAGAAAAGAATTGGATTTATGGGCTTTGGGATGTAGATTGGATGTCGTTTTTGGTGCAATGGCTTGTGATGAACAGCGAGGTCCCACAAAGGGTCAGGTATAGGAAGGGCTTGAAAGGAAGATTAGATGGGATATTGGGAAGAAATTGTTCCCTGTGAGGGTGGGGAGGCCCTGGCACAGGTTGCCCAGAGAAGCTGTG
>JAWMRA010000028.1:8134846-8153121 GCA_035584735.1 Pseudotriccus pelzelni | reverse complement strand
CTGGCACAGGTTGCCCAGAGAAGCTGTGGCTGCCCCAGCCCTGGGAGTGTCCAAGGCCAGGTTGGAGCAACCTGGGACAGTGGGAGGTGTCCCTGCCCATGGCAGGCGATGGAATGGGATAATCTTTAAAGTCCCTTCCAACCCAAACCATTCTATGACTCTGTGATTCTGCACAGCACCGTACAGGTGCTTTCTAAAAGCCCCAGAGATCTGACCTTACTGTTGTAGGTCTCTTCTTGAGGAACACCTGTGCCATCAGCCCAACTTTTATAGTGATTTTCATCCGCTGATCACCAAGAATAAATTTAACCTTAAAATCAGAAACATGCAGATGTTCCAGGAGCTGTTAGCTCAGGTGGAACGTGTTGGAACCTGGTCCTTCAGTAGGTTTTGCCACCTGCCTCGTAGGTTTGTGCAACAGCTCTGCCCCCAAAAAAGTCCTTTGCAAATTAACTTAATTAGCGAATGACCTACCATTTTGGTACATTGCTGTTTTGCATCCAAGGAATTTCACTGACAGGTCTCAAGGTACTGGAACATTTTTATCTACAAATCAATGGCCCAGCTCCCCAACACTTGTACTATCAGGTGATCAAAGCTGTGATAGCACAGCAATCAGTCACAGCCCCAAGAGCACAATAGTGGCTTCTAATGACATGAGTGTTATCTGAGATTTGCAGGACCTGATCAATTGAACCAGACAGTGGTTGGCAATCAATAGTTTTCTATCATTATAGCAACCCCATTCATACTGCTGGAGCAAGAGGTTTGTTAGCATTTTCGTTTCATGCATTTGTCTGGGGTTTTATCTGCTCAGAGGTTTGAACTCAAACCTGATTTACCAGGTGTGTGCTCAGAAGCTGGATTTGCTCACATCCCAAATAGCTGAGTGGGGTTTTTTTTTTATTGCTTTTTAATAAAAATTATTTTCATGCATATCCAAAAAAAAAAAAAGGGAAAGCTAAAGAGCAATTGCCTTCATAGAATGGTTTAGATTGGAAGGAACCTTAAAGATCATCCAGTTCCATTCGCTCTTTCATGGACACCTTCCACTAGACCAGGTTGCTCTGAGCCCTATCCCACCCAGGCTTGGACAGCATGTTTTTGGGAGAGCATGGCAGAGGGGATAATGCTGCCTGAGGGCCCCAACTGCTGTTGTCACCATCAGAACCCAGGGCAAGGTGGCCCATATTCCACAAAATTGCAGCCACCTCAGTTGCTGCTCCATCTGTCTCTCATGTCCATGGGTGTTCTTAGCTCAGGATTGGAGTACAGACTTTAGAACCTTGAATTTTGGCATTTATTTTAGGAAGGGTCCTGTGCAAGTAGAGCATGACGTGAAAGTCTTCTCAGTCAATATTTTTCAAAAATAGAAGCCAAAATCTGTCTCCTGAATCTGCAGCCAGGCTCTTAAATAGAATGCCTGCTTTTCTCAATGCTAAGCCTCTGCTTGCTCCCATTAATTTGTTACTCAGCAGTCTTGAAATCAACTATTTATGAGCTGAATTATGGATTGAAGAGCTTAACTTCAGATTTCCCTTTCCATCGGCCCAGTTTTTTGTCACGCTTGTGTTTTTAGATGTGGTGTTTGGGCCATGCTGAGTGTCTGGTGGAGGCACTCAGCCCCTCTGCAGCAAACACGGGCAGTTTGGGCTCTGAGGCTGCTCTTACCCCTCCCCACGGCTGCTGAGATGAGCGAGGGGATGTTGTTTTGACCCCATGCCCAAAATAGCCTGAACGTCCCCTTGGCTTACTGAAGCAGTGGTGCATTTTTGTCTCACCTCCAAGTAGGGTCTGGAGTGGGACTTTGGTGGTGGCAGCAGCTCTGCCAGGAGCAACTTCTCCACCAAATTCGGGGCGAGGTGATCGTGCTCTATAAGGAGGAGGTAAAACACCCTCGTGCCCTGGGCTGTGCCTTTGCTTGGTGCCGCCTTCTTACCCGAGGTCCTTCAACATGACTGCTGGCCTAGAGCAACCCACAGCTTCCACCTGGGGGAGAACAAGTGCTTGGCGTTGTTGTCTAACAGAAATAAGACTCTCCAGCAGAGAGGGGGCCCAGGAGGGTGATTCTGGGCCAGCAGGTGGGATGGGACCATAAGTTACCCTCAGCTCCAAAGTGGCTTTTTTTGCTCAGCACACAAACCATCACCTCTGATGGGAGGTAAAGGTCATGGTCTGCTTAGAAGACCAGTGGAAAAAATGGTTCTTATTACAGAGGGTCATATACTTGTCCTGGCTCGTTAAAAAAAATAACGGGTTTAGGATCAGGTTCCCACCTTTGTCTGGATGTTAAACTGCTGGCAACCTGGAAAGCTGGGTGCCCTGCTTTCATCCATTAGTTTATTGTGTAAATAATTCAGTTTAATACTTTCTCGTGATCTCTTGCCATTGTTGCAGTTTGCTTATCCCCACAGTCATCAATTTAATCACATATTACAGCTGGATTTGGGTTCCTGGCTGGATATTATTGTTGGACTCCCAGACAGGAGCATATCTCTTTATAAATTCTTTATCATATTTCTAGAGAAATATATTATCTCCTGTGAAAGTAATTGACTTAGTCACTGCACAATTAGTTTATAGGATTTATTAATGCAACTATTAAAGCCAGCTAACAAGCTCTGGCAATCCCTGTGTGGATTTTAAACCACAATACAGACAGGCATAATAATAAAAGGGAAACTTTTTAATATTCTCCTGTGGGTGGAATCCTGGATTCCCTACATGTTTTACACTGCCTTCAAATGAAAGTGCCTGCCAGCAGGTCAAACCCTGAGGTCTTCACTCGATTTTTAACGTGGCTGCTTTAGGCAAATTTTTATTACCTGCTTGTTTGGTTGGTTTTGGTTGATTTGGGTTTGGGGTTTTCTGAGGATATTTTCTATATTTATAAGGGTGGTATTTGAGAGAAATATATCTGATAGGACTTTCCCCGTGTTTAAGACGACATGATTAAGGGAATTACCTTGCTTAGAAGGACGAGTTTTTGTGGAGCTGGGTTTGACCCTGGTTGTTGCTTTAGCAGAGGTCAGTACACCTTGAAAGGAAAAGCAGACTGAGATTATTTAATCAGAGCAGACCCAGAGCATGGAAAATTATGATTCCAGTGTTACGTTTGAAAGATTTGTTCTTGCTCTAGGTTTATGTATTCATAACCTTTTATATATATATATACACACGCATAGGATAGATTAGAAAAACAGATTAAGAAATAATAAAAGAAATTAAACCCCCAAACCCTAAAGCCTAAGCTTCTGCTCACCACATTTTTTTATTCACAAGAAAATTAGAAAACACAGCCTTTTTATCTTGGAGATTCTTACTCGAGGTAAAATGGCAAAGATGAGGTTTTCATTGCAAGGTTATTAGATTTGGCTTTATGTGGATTCAGCTTAGAAGAATTAAAAGAAATCTTAACGGTGCACCTTGCCTTGCCCCCGTGGCTCTCCCAGCAGAGAAAGGCACCTGAGCTTTTGCCCAGGAGGAACAATTATGCCCTTGGACAACACATAAAATGATGTAAAGCCATAAGGGCGGGGTGGTCTGACCCAGGGCAGGGGGCACAGTGACCCCAGGGCTGCAGGACAGGGAACCTGCTTGTGGTAATGAAATCCTGGGGGGTGTAACGCCTGGGGAAGCAGCGGGGTGTGTACGTGGAAAATAACACTGGCTTGGCGCTGAAAGGTCCCAGAGATGTTTATCTCCTGCTGGGAATCCTTGGGTGAGCAATGGGGCAGGCTGCAAATGCCAGAAGTGGAGTCAGTGTTTGCTACCGGGTGCGGAGAGAATCGATGGCCAGGCTGGACGGGGCTTGGACAGCCTGGGATGGTGGGAGGTGCCCCTGCCCGTGGCAGGGGGTGGCACTGGGTGAATTTTAATGTCCCTTCCAACCCAAACCACCCACTAAAACACCAGGATTCCTCTTTGCCACACAGAGACCACGCTCTACAAAACCCTGGCCACTCCAAACCCCTCTGTTTCACACAGACCAAGCTGCCTTTTTTTTTTTCTTTTTTCACATGGATACGTCCAGTATGTTTTCCCTGAGAGCAGAGGGTATGTGTAGGGGTTATTGAGTTTGTGAAGCTGTGATTTCCCTGCCTCAGACACGTGTTTGCTCTCCTTCAAAGCCTCTTCTGCAGATTTGTCACGGGAGAGCGGGTGCTCCCAGCAGTTTTGGAGGTGCTTTGCCATATGTCATGATTGGAGATTTCTGACTGTACTCCAGGTGAAGCATCAAATTGATTTAAATTTTCTGTTGAGAGATGGGAGTTATTTTCAGAATAAAATTTTTCTGTTTTCCCTTTACTGGATAGCTGTTTTCACAAAAAGATAGAGGAGAAAGTGCTACTGGAAAAATAAGTGCAGTCTTTGAATGGAAAAACAGAGGATTTATGTTTATATAAATAAACATCGAGGGTAAGTAGGCCATTAGTTAGAAATTTCAGGTTTTGAATCAACATACGTTGAAGAAATGACTGAAGTTATAAGCATTAAACCCAAATAACAATAATTCAAGTTCCATAAGCCCAGCTCAGTTTATGTTTTAGAGCTTCAGGGTTGGATATACAGGCTGAAATTCTGGCTGGGCTGAAGTTTAAGGCAGCTTTGCCATCACTTCCCTGTTGCCAGGATTTCACCCTGAGGAGGCTGCTGTGAGTGAGAGCACAGGATGATTTTCTGTGGCAAATTCAGATTTTCCTCTCGTTAGAGGACTTGCTTGGGAGCAAATGGGGATCTCAGCTCTTTGTAACCCTGAAAGGTGGGGAGAACCTTTTCCCTTCTCCCCATCCTGCCACCTGGAAGGGAAGCCTCAGCTGTACAAGGGGCAGAGGGAAAAAATTATGGAGTAAATTCCTACATGGAAACGTTTCCGTAGAGCATCAATCACACAGATGTGACAAAACATCTGAAATTTAAACAGTGCCTGAGAGGCTGATTCCTAACAGATAACACAGTTTAAGTATTTGTTATTATATGGTTATATTTTTCCAAGGTTTGTCAAACTCGGGTTTGATTCAGCATCAGCGCCATTCGAAGCTGGTTGTATTCCTCCATTGTTTTCTCCTTATACTGAATAATTGCATTTGCTGCTTGATGGAAACAGAACCACAGGATGGTTTGGCTTGGAAGGGACCTTAAAGAGCACCTTGTTCCACCCCTGCCATGGGCAGGGTCACCTCCCACCAGCTCAGGTTGCTCCAGCCTGGCCTTGGACACTTCCAGGGATGGGGCAGCCACAGCTTCTCTGGGCACCCTGTGCCAGGGCCTGCCCACCCTCTGACTCAAGAGCTTCTTCCCAACATCTAAACTAAATTCAAGCCTGTCCTGAACCCCCCACTCACAGCTGCATCACTCTCCTAAAGAGTAATAATTCTCTCCAAAGAAACCAGTTGCTTCTCTGGCCAGTGGGCTGTCATCACATGCCTTAAACCAAATTTGCACCTGGGTTATGTTGACAAGGCCAATTTATCATTATTCTGTTTACTGGGCAAACACTGAGCTGTCTTTCACTTGTACTGTCTTCGCTCTTCAGTGATCCTATCAAATTTTAAATGATCTGCATCTATTACATTTTTGGCAGCATCTCTTTGCATTATCTGTGGTGAGTCTATTAACCCTCTCTAAATGCAGCTACTCCTCTCTTAATTTCCTGAGTCAAACATCATTATGAAATCACAGACCTGCATGAAGTTAAAAGCTAGAAAAATCAGGGTTGTGTTTTGTTTTTTTTTTCCACATCGAGTGATATCAGGAGAGATTTGTTTTGTATTTGCACTGACATTTACCTACACACTTCTGCACCAATGAGTTGTGATTGCTGCTTTCTCTTTACATGGAAACAAATACTGCTGCAGGCACTAATACAGGGAAAAAGCCTTATTCCTTGACTTCTTTCTTGGTTATCTGACTTCTTCTCTAAACTTAAATCTTCTAATGTGAACTCTAAATCCTGCCCTGAAAATAGCTTGTACTGCTCCCAAATCCGAGGTGATATGCACAAGTGAGCAGTTAATTTAAATGCCCATGAAGAAGGTGAGTAGAAACCCCTTTGGAAAATGTTGTGCTCCAAGATAGAGAAGATTAAATGTTAGATCTCCATGTTGTTTTCCTCACCTACACCATCAGGAATTAAGAATCCATCTATTTAAACACATAAACCATAACATGGCCTAGTGGGAGGTGTCCCTGCCCATGGAAGCAGAGAGTCTTGGAAGGTCCCTTCCAACCCAAACCATTCTGTGTGTTCCAGTGGATATTTTCCAGGCACAAACGGTTCCATCTGGCCCTGGTGGGGACATTGCTGACAGCCAGTGCTGTCTGTGGTGCAATACAATTCCAGTCATAGTATGTGACATTATATCTCTTCAGCCAACGCCTCATTTCATGTGTTTGTTGCTCGGAAAGAAGGATTCCTACTGGATATACTGGCAGCCAGGGGAGGCAGGCACTGCTTGGGAGAAAAACAGTGTTATTGAGTCCGTTTTACAGCAGGAGAACTGAGGCACAGAGCGATTATCTGAAAACAGAGGGAAAGACTAGAGTAGAGCTGAAAGGGGACCTGGATCCCTTAAAAGCAGTACATAAGCTTTAACTGCACATCTGCCTGTTCTCCTGCTGCCCTTGGGGTGTTGGAGTTGCTCTCCCTGGTTTCACCCTCGGTATTTGCAAAGTCATCCTGGAATGCCCAGTTTGGTTTAACTTTTCTCTCAGGTTTTACACTGAGCATCTCACACAGAGGTCCCTTAACATCTGGGCTCCCGGCTGTAGGACTTTCACCTTGCTCCCCCTCTCCCCCTCGGGCTGCTGCTGCTGGAGTGTTTTATGACAAGATGACGACAGCCATGCCCGTTAACAGCTAATTTGTTCTGACTACCAAGACACACACCAAAGGTTTAGGTTTCCCACACTGGAAATGCCCCCTGGTATCTTTTAAAATGTGCATTAATGTTCAGTTTCCTTCTAGCTGGCTTTCTGCTCAGAGCACAAGTGTAGGATTTCTTTTCACTGTGATATTTAGGGTGTAACTCCCCTTTATGTGTCCTTGTATTGAAAGTCTCCTTGGCTAGTCACTGGATTAGGGAATATAAACTCATTTTCCTTCTAATGTTCTTCCTTTACTGGAGCTTTTGCTTTGCCCAAATACTTGATGTTTTTCCAGTCTTTCAGACACAGATTCCTGGGTATTCCTTGTCTTTGATTCAAACACGAGTAAAGAGTCACGTTTTATATTCTGAACATAAGGCAAATCTGATAGTTCTTGAAAATGAAAACATGAAATTGAAATCAAATTTCAGTCTTTAATTAATCTGATAAACAGGAAACAACTGAGTTGATGAAGGGGAGCCAGATTGTTGTGTGACATCGAGGTGCGCGACTGCTGAGCTCCTGCACGCCTGGGCTGGGAGGTGGTGGAAGGATCCCTGTCCCCAGCATTGCAAGGTGAAACACCTCCCCTGCTCATGCAAGTGTGAGGGGCTGCATTTTGAGTCTGAGTTCTAAAATCTGCTCCAATCCCTTTGTCTTCTTTCCTGTAGCAGAAGAGCCACCGGTGCTGTGTCACTTGCCAGGTGCTGAGCTGCGTCACGGGCTGTCCCCTTGGAGGGCAGCTAAAAATATCCCCCAGCCTTGCAGGAGCAAACCTGCAGATTTATGTAGTTGTCAGCGCCAGCCAGCGCTGCAGAGCACGTCCAAATCCTCAAACAGAAGTTTCCTTTGGAATTTTGGCAGATGTTTGACAAGTTACCCCCAAAAACCCCCACTTTTCTGGGGGGTAACTTGTGCGGCCGTGGCTGTTCCCACGGGTGCAGATGGTGAGGTGTGGGGCACCTGAGTGTGTTCCCCAGTGCACTGTGAATGGCCTCTGTAAGTGCTGTGTGGCTCCTGCCCTTCTCCCAGGTCGGTCATGGGTGGGATTATTCCAGCTCAGATGCTCTCCAGAGAACGTGATTTCCAGGTGGAAGCCCAACAGGAGCTCGTGTCAGCCAAAGCAGGGAGCTGGGCAGTAACCACAGCCCCCAGGAGGATGTGGCACTGATTCCTGGCCTTCAGGGCAGCCTTAGGACAAAAAGGATTTCCCGTGGGAAAGCCAACACCCCCTGCTGATGTTCCTGCTGCATAACCCTCGTGCTGCTGTGTAACCCTCTCCGTTTTGGCATTTGCACACACAGATGCTGCTGTCCAAAACCGGAGCCGTGGTACAAACCCAGAGCTGGTAATCTCAGATCTCGGGGAAGGAGGCAACGATTGACTCTTCCACAGAGAAAAGGTTCTCTGTCCAGGCGTTCACCTGCTTTCAAAATCTTTGTTCTTTGTGACGCACAAGGTTCAGGTTGCCCTCTGTGTCCTTGGCCACTGACCTGATCCCTGGGTGTGGTTTTTCCTCCCTGGGCACAGGTACAAATGCACCCTGTGCACAAAATCATC
Organism: Pseudotriccus pelzelni; assembly: GCA_035584735.1. Taxonomy (NCBI): domain Eukaryota; kingdom Metazoa; phylum Chordata; class Aves; order Passeriformes; family Tyrannidae; genus Pseudotriccus; species Pseudotriccus pelzelni. The sequence goes on along the minus strand of JAWMRA010000028.1, from coordinate 8,144,694 downwards.
CCTGTGGGACTTCCCACACCGATTCCCAACCCTCGGCTACTCCACACGGTGGTCACTGCTTTGGCCAAGCTACTCCCACTTCATTCATGCATTCCCTGCCTCCCCACCCGGATTCATCCGTCAGGATTCAAATAACTTTATCCATCAGCTCCAGGAAGAAATAAGGAAGGATGAGATGGCATTTTGTTGGATTATTATTCAGTATCTTGAGTGATTTGAGTGCTTTTCAGTGGCATTAGGTGAAGGAAAGTGGAAAGGAATTGGATGGCTGCATTTCTGTGGGAAAACACACGGTCCATTTTCTTTGCATTATCTGCTCTGAGGTCACGAAAGGATGACGAAATAGGCCCCATGAGACGTGTTTGAAGTAATTATGCTCCCAGGTTATTTAGTGAGTGGGGTTTCCTTTCACTTACAGCACTGCTATTCAGAATTAAATAAATAATTTGCTTTCATATTAGTCTCCAATCACTGGATGAATTATTTTTGCTGTGCATAATGAGAAAATTGCACTGTGCAATTTTAATGTGTGTGTTAGTGTATTTATCATTGGGCTTGGTTTATGTTTAAAGAAATAAGCAATCATCTGAAAACATGTTTAACTGACACTTGCATTTGATTTTTTTTTTTTGATGGCTTAGCAACTAAAACAAGACTCCAACCCCTTCTCTCTCTGGTTAGTAGAGAAGACCTGGTGGTTTGAGGACGATGAGGGCAGTGTTGGTTTTGTTTTGGCTATTGTTTATCTGCTCAGTCTAACCCAGTGTGTGTCAGTGTGGCTCAGAGCATGATGATAAAACTGGAAGGATAGGGAATAGTGTATAAAATCATGATTTAGTAGTAATGCCCAGTGTGGAGAGAAGTTAAGGCAGCAGCAGCAAGGCATGTGAGCAGGGAAATGGGAGAGACTGAATTGATTTCACTGGGCTGGGGGCTCTGTCCATCCCATCCCATTCTGACACACAAGAAGATCATTTTCTGTTCAGCTCTGCATTACAGGCCTAAAGCTGCTATTTTCTCTCCACAGAACTGCTCTTTAAAAGTTGTCCCAGAGGTTAATAATTGTGCCTCTGGGGATCTAAGGTTAGGGATGTGATTTTTCTGTCAGCATAATAGTCTGCTTAAATTCATGGATTCAGCCCTGCATTGGGATCAGCAGTGAATATTCCCAAGTGCATAACGAACAAAACCTGTCAATAAAAATCAATATAATTTTCAACTTATGAAAGACAACTCTTTTGCCTTCATGTGCTTTGTAGGGCTGTCACTCCTTCCTATGCACAGTGAATATAGATCTTCTTTCTTTTTACTGCTTCTTTTTGTAAGACAGCAAAACAAAGTAAAGACTTGGTTATTTAACCCTGGGCAGTCCAGGGAGAGCTGGACTGCTCTGAAACAGTGAACATTGTTAAAGCAGGCTGTGTGAGCCTCTCTGGATGCTCACCATGCTCCTGTAGCTGTGGCAAACTGGACCAAGAGAAATGGGGGGTTCTTTTCCAGGGTACGCTTACCTTCACTGTTTTCCTCCTCTAAAAGGATCCTCTCAGGGGTTTTTCCCCACCTAGGCTGATTTCAGCTCACCTGCTGCAAGCTGAGACCTGACACCCCACGATGCTCATCACGCCTGACCCCTCCTGGGGCTGGCAGGGTGGGCAGAGGTTTCCCCCCCACCCTCCTGTGTTTGCCTCAGCCTCTGTTTACCTGCCTCAGACTGTGTCTGCCTGGAGCTGTGTGTTTTCCTGTAGGAAGCCAGAATTTAGTTTTCTTGCCCGTAGAACATCACAGATTTATTGCACTCGTGGCGTCTCTCAACGCTGATTCTCTGGGGCTGGGCTGACCGTGCAGAGTGAGGTGCTGGGGGGGGAATCTGCATGGCTGGGAATTCAGAAGGGCTGGGAAAAGAGGTACGAGAGGACCAGGGAGGTCAGAGGTGCTCTTGGCAGGCAGAGAGTGAACTGCTAAGACTATAATTAATTGCTAGGACTGACAGGGGGCTGTAAAGGGGGGTGGGCACTCTCTGTCTGTGAGTGCGTGTTGCGATCCGGCTCCAAAAATGGGCCTGCTGGTGTCCGTGGACTTGAGAAAGCTGAGAGGAACAGAGCACAATTTCCTTGGGTATGTTATGAACATGGAAACGTGCCACTGTGCTGCCTCTGCTGCCCCTGAGCTGGCTGGGGGCCGGGAACAGGAGGGAGATGATTTCTGTGTCCACCCCGATAGCGAGGATCAAAGTAAGGGGTGTGCAACAGTGCTGGCTCTGGCTCACTGAGCATTTCCACTCAGGGCTCCTGCGAGGCACTGAGGACACAAACTAAATCCCTTCTACTGGTGCAGGGGTTTTCAGCTTGTGACTGGAAAAATGACCTTTTGGATCCAGGGGCTTGGTCGCAATGAGTCGTTTGTTGGTCCAGCAGTGCTGGTGTTCTCAGTGCTGCGGGGGATGCAGGATGCTGGGAATATAATTCTTCACTAAAAAAGAAATCAGAGGAGCAGCAGAACAGCAAACCTTCTGCTAAAAAATAACTGTCAGTCTTAACAACAGAATGTGTATGTACCCCGTGTTCTTGTTTATTAGAACTATCTGAAGCTTAGCATTTCTCTTCTCTAGAAGACTGACATGTCAAAATTCAACAAAAAAATTAGAAATCTCAAACATATTTGATCAAATATTTCCATGCAACTAAAACTTTTTTTTTCTTGTCAGTGAAGTTAAAATATTTAATTTTGATTGCGCTGTTTCAGTAATCCGTATTTTAGTTTTGCCTGATATTCTAAGCTGTTGCTCTGAGAGGCACACTCTAAGTGGCAGTCTACTTGGAATTGGTGATCTAAGTATAACTTGTTTCATAATTGTAAATTGATATTTTAATTAATTCCTTTTATCATTAGTACTTTAACTGGCTCAGCAATTGGTGCTTGGTTTTCATGTGTGATTGTTATTCAAAGTGTCCTTTGTAACTGATCCCGAATTCTCTGAGGATGGAAGACAGGGCTGTGATTCTGGGGTCTGTTCCTGTTTAGACGCCAAGTTTAACAAGAGAAAAGAGCAAAACCAAAGCACTAGGCTCTTTTTTAAAATTTATTTCAACTTTTTTCTTCTTTTCTATTTTGCATTTGTTCTCAGAGAGTGATATTAGAAAAGGGACTATGCTTAAGTGACATCTAGAAAACAGTCACCTCAAAAACTCTCACAGGTTGCAGTTTATTTGCTTTTCTCTATCCAGCTTAACTCATTACAACAAAATACATCTCACCTCCTCCCCCAGTAATACTTAAATGACCCCTTGAATTCACTGCTGCCTTCCCCCCTCCTGCCCCCCAGAATTATCCTCTATAAAATACCAGAAGGATCTTGGTCCTTACTGAAATCCTTTATTCTGTGCTTGGTTAAAAGCCTTTGGAATAAAACGGAGCAGGACCTGGCTATGAAGTGAACCTTAATTCAAGCAGACACAAATTCCCTCTCGAGGGGCACACGCTGTCCTGAGCAGGTTGTGTGTTGTTTTAACCTTTAATACAAGTTTTTGCTTCAGTGCTAGACCTGCAGCTTTGAGTGGAACCCTCCTGCTGGGTGATGTCTGGCAGAGACTGCCTGGAACGCACAGAACTGGGGGAAAAAATGCCTTTGAGGAGGAGACTTCCGAGATGGTCCATGAGGATGGCAGGGGCTGGTGGAGCTGGAGAAGGTGTGGGGCAAAGATCTTTACCGAAGGCAACTTGCAGCCCTTTTTTTTGTTGTTGTTAATTTTGATTAACGTAATGAACTCGAAAAATGCAAGTTTAGAAAGCGCCCATCAAATAAATGGCTTTTCCTTCCGTGTTTCTGCAACAGCTACTGATGAATTTCAACTGAGTGGATAGAGGTGACAGATAAATTTTTAGGTTGAGATTGCAGGGCAGGTTCTGGTCAGGATTGCACCTGTGTAACACCATTAGTGCCCTGCCTGTGTCAGAGAGGGTGGGAATTCAGCTGTGGCATCTCTCACATTGGGAATGAGCCAAAAGCCAAGGCTGCCTGAGCTGTATGTTTGAATTCCAGGTTGAGACTGGAGGTTTTTCATAAGGGCTTGCCATGAAATTCCAGAAAGACAGTGTACATGAGATAATGCACAGTGTTATCCTTAGAGCAAAGCCTCAGCCTGGCACTACCCTTTCAGAGACGATGTTTCACATCTTCCTTTTTCTCACTCTGGAATCAAAGATTTGTAAACTCCCCCAACCGTGAGAAATCAAATGCATAAAAATGTGTGCCTTTATGAATTTTTATGGGCGTGTGAAAAGCCAGTCAGAGATGAAAATGGTATTTACTCTTGTGCAAAGCAGCCCCGTGAGCTGGAGCCTGGTGATCCCGTGTCCGTCAGCAGTGTGGGCATGTCCCCACAGCGGATGTACGGAGTTGCTAAGCAACATCCAGGAACGCATCCCTATCCTGGCAACACGGGCACCCATCCCACTGAGTTCTGCCCCGTGTGCCCAGGCAGTTCAGCTGGATTGCACCAGTCCCTCCATGCAGTGCCAGATGCCAACCTAAGAGCAGGAGCAGGGCCTTGTCTCCTGGAGGGACCCAGTGCTTTGGGGGTGCCTGGGGGGTGTTGCAGCCCACGTCTCCTGAGGTGTTGCCCTGATGTTCCCGTGGTGCTCCTGAGTTTTCCTCCTCCTCCCTAAAATCCTGTCATCAATGGGTGCTCTTACGTGGCTGCTTTTGGTGGGTTTTGGTGTCCTCAGCTGGAGGGTCAAACGAGGGGTGCACAAGTGGAGGAAATCCCATTTCAGTGGTGGGTCCAGAGGTCCCCAACTCAGTCAGTTTGTAGTTTGTGATCTTTGGCTGAACATCACTGGCTAAATGTCAGCGTGTCTCAGCCTCTGCAGGTCTTTGCGACGGCATAAATGTTACTGTTTAATATGTTGCTTATTCTGAACTCTATTATAAGTTTCTATTTTTAAAGTTACTGAAATCAAACTAGATTAGCTAAAATTTAGACTGCTGAGACAACTAAAAGAACATTTTATTATCAGTTATTACTGTAGCACTGAGCTTTTAAGATTCAATTATTGTTTTACTTTGCTGCTGACTGCTCCTACAGCCTTCACCCATTCTGATTCCACTTCTCACTGGTCCCTTTTGGTTTTCCTTGTCTGCCATGTATTGTTTCATAAATACTGAGGAGGGCTTTCTTTCAGCAGATAGACAGTAAGTGAAAGGAAACCCGTGGGAATCAATCAAGTTAAAAGCACGGAAATGTAAGGGAATACTGTGAAGGATAAACATTGGCATGTTAAAAATTTGTTAATTAATTCAGGCAAAGAATATAGGTTGGAAAGGACTTCTCTGAGAATCCTGAGCCTGATTTACTGCATTTTCTACAAGCTACAAAGCTAAACTTCCTGGCAGAGTTTACAGCATGTCTGTGTCTGCCCTCAGCACTGCACCCCACACCTGTTAGTGTTGACTTGTTTGGGGCTCCCTGACCTGCCCTGAAGCTCGGAGTCATGAAAGATAAATAACTGAGTATATTCAAAACAACTGGAAGGAAGAAAACTCCTAACGCAGTTTGCTCCACGTTCTGAGTGGTTTGTGTGGCAGTAATCGGGGTTATTACAAAAGGTTTTCTCCCAGCTATTCTAATAACCCCACTTTTTATGTAAATAAGGAACAAAGAGGCCCAAGGTCTGGAGGGGATTCAAATCTGCTTGACCTCCTGCCTCAGCTGTGCCAGGATTCATGCTGGGATGCAGAAGTACAAGCAAAGGCAGCAAGGCTGATGATAACCATCACAGAAAATCCTCCGGGAGCCAATTCATCACAACGGGCACGTCTCGCCCTGCGCTGAGTGTCACTGCAAGGCCTATTCATCATTTCTGTCTCCAAACACTGAATTGGAGGAGGCAAGTGGTGTGTAGGCACTTTGCTGGCTTGCTGCTCAGGGTGAATGTTGACCTACACGCTCCGAGTTACTCCAAGGAAGCAGAGTAGGAAGTGAGTGTGTCCAGCCCTGAGAAGGAATCACTCCTCCTGATAAGAGTTTCTGAGGTGGCAGCTCGTGATAACGAATGGTGTGTGCTGCAAACAACTGAAGATTAATTAAAAAGAGAGAGTTACCATTCTGCACTGTTTCATAATGGTGACGTTCTCCTTGAACTGCATACAACATCTGCACGCTGCAGTTCAACCAGGCACGAGACATCAGTAAATATCTGCTTTGAAAAATACAACTTCTTGATAAATATTGCATTAGAGAGGATGGTGCTGGTGCCTGCTCAGTGTCTGTTGGGTAGCCCTGCAAGACAATATTGAAATCATGTGCTGTGCTCTCTGCATGTGTTGCATCAATTAGGGCTCAGTCCATCTCCTGCTGAAGCCACTGCTTTGTTTGTACTGTGGCTGAAGCACCCTTGGCTTGCACCATCTCCCTCTGTGGGATTCCCTTCATGAAAGGAGCCCAAAACAGCCTTTGGAAAAGAACACGTTCTCTCCAATCCCACAAGCGTTATTTCCATCAGTATCAAATTAATTAAAACCCCAGTGATCAATATCCCAGCCTTTGTATTAGTTTCTCTTATCTAATTAACATGCGTTCTTGCGCTGACTCTTCCTTTTGCCCAACAGGTCTTAATTAAAGATTAACAAATCAGCTGAAATCAAATAAGAGCAACTGAGCCAAAGTGAAAATATGAACTTGTAAAAAACCTTAATGCGAGCTTGCGAAAACTATCTGGACTTGTTTTGGTGGGTTTTTTTGGACCACTTATAAAACAGCTCTTCTTCATCTCATCTCCGTGGAGCCTGGCAGTGTGGGGAGCAGCAGCTCATCAGTGCTGAGAGAGGCTGCTCCAGCCTGTTTCTTCTGATGCAAATATTGGTATTGAGCTGCTGCAGCTACCAGGGCTCACACAGGAAAATGCTGCACTGTTTGTTTCCGTGAAGTGGATTCTCTGAATGTAAGGAGTGATTTGTTTTGATTTAACAAGGCTGTCACAGGGCGAGGCGGATCCACAGAGCTGTCAGCTCCACACAGCGACGGGAACACGGAGCCCAGCGTGGGGAGAGAGGAGAGCAGAGCTGGGGGTGGAGATGGTGAGAGAAGTGGGTCATGGCAAGGGACTGCTAAATTATCGTTAACGTTAATTAATGAATGGGAAATGTGAATGTTTGGTTTTGCTGAGGTTTCTTAGCCTGACTCAGCAATGCTCCCAAAGGATGTTGAAAACTGAAAAAACCCTCTTTGCGTCTCTTGGACAGCTTCAAGGCAAAGGCCAGTGCTTCAGAACTGCCCAACAATGACAGCTATTTGGGATGCCAACCTAATTTCAGATTTTTCCCCTCGTCTTGGTGGCATCTCATGGTGCACAGGTAGGAGAGTTTGAACCTGTAATGAGCACGAAGAGGAGTTTTCCCGAGGCTGGAAGCTGCTCCCTCCGAGCCATGCAAGGTGCTGGTGGTTTCACTAGATGCTGAACTTCTGGAGACCTCTGCCCTGCAGAACAGCCACTGCCTTTATAATTGGTGTGCAGATGTTCCCAGCTGGAGGCAGTGCACGTGGGAGATGGGCTAAACCTGCACCTGGATTTTACCCCCCAGCACGAAGGGCTGATCCACACAAACAGTTTTATTTTCTTTATCCAGTTATTTGAAGAATCAGATCCCTTGGCCATTGATAACGTCTCTCTCTTCAGCTACACAGATCCAGTGCCAAGAGTGAAGCTTCTGCTCCTCCTGCTCCTTTTTTAACTTGGTTTTTTTTTTTCACTTCTCTGACTGAAAGCAGCAAACGGATAAATGTGTTGACAAGCAGTAGCTCAGCAGAGAACAAAAGTGGGAGAGAACAGCTTGAAAGAGGTAATCTTCTCCTGCATGAGAAGCAAATGCACATGGGAGTGAGAGCTGAGCAGGTGATAAAGGGACTTTTGCCTTTAATGCATCCAGCTCCTGGTCTGCAAGCAGGAATGAAAGGAGGGAGAAGCTGTTTTTTACCCAGCCAGAACAAACAGCTGACAGCATGGGCTGGATCCATGCAGTGCTGCTGGGCCTGCCACGGGCTCTCTCAGGATCAAGCCCATTCTGAGCTACCAACAACAGGAGACAGATGGAAGCCTTCGGGTTTTTTTTCCCCTATTTTGGTACATACACACTGCTGGGAACACTTTGCAGTGAAACTTGCAGCAGTAAAGCAGAGAAAAGATGCAGGTGCTTGATGGAGAATCTCTGTAAGGAAACAATGGGAGGGATCACAGCACCAAGCAGGATTTTCCACACACACTCTCTGTTGTTCTCCTCATGATTGGTGGGTTTGGTTCCCTGAGACGGACCTTTGGGATATAGAGACTGTATTTATCCACCAGCATCATCCATAGCTTCACTGCTGTCTGCTCCTTCCCTTCCCACTTCCTTCCCTCTCCACTTCTCCTGCACTCTTAGGAAAAGGGAGATAGAAATTGTCTTACAGGGATCTCCAGTTTGTGCTGAGTTTGTTTCCCACTTCAATCAGAAGGTGGTTTCTCTGTGTTTACAGGGGCAAGTAGAAATGCATACTAGTAGCCCAGCAAACCCAGAGCCTCTGGCAGAAATACGAGCTGGGATATGAACACTGAAAGAAAAATTCACACTGGACGTCTCTGCCACAGTGAGTTGTGCCAATACACAAGCCAGGTGTGTTTGGAAGTGGCAATACCTGGGTCTAGCCCTGAGTACCTCTGACTGGTCCCTAAATCCCCTTTTCTAACCCATTCCTTCATTTTTCTAATCAGACCTGCTTCTCTTGTCCCACCCTGTCACCCCCTTGCCCTCCATGCCAATTAAATGTTCTGCAGCTTTCGGAGCTGACAGGTAAGAAAACCATTCTCACACATTTCTTTTTTATTTCCTCCTCTATTTCATTTGGTTTTTAAAGAGATTGAATTTCCTGCTCTGTATTTTCAGTTTCCATTGGAAATGTCTCCTTCAAACAACCCATAAACATAAATAACATTGTGCAGAGCCTGGGAATATATATAGAAACTCTAAGATGTACATGCAAAAAATGTAACAGAAGGGATTTTTTAAAGCCCCCATAAAACATAATGTGATCTTGCTGTTGATTCAGAATTATGCCCACCCCTTCTCCAAAGCCCCCAGGGCCAAATTTAGATGTGCAAATCTAATAAATTTCCATGCAAATAAGTAATTGCTTGTAGAGTTACCTGTTTAGTGCCTGCAGCTTCCTTCCCACAGCAGAGCTGTGGCAGGGAGGTGGAGTGGCTGCTCTCCTGTTGGCACTGAAAATGTGCACCAGGGCCTTGCTGTTGGTGAGATTCAACACGCAGTGGTTTAAAACTGTAGTTCAGCTGGGGTAACAGTTTGTTGTGGGTAAAGACGACATTTCCGAGGAGTTTCAGCTGTCTTTGTGCAGTCTGGAGGGTGCTCAGGGACGAAGGAAGTTGCATCTCAGCTGGTGGCAGGGCTCTGCTGGCAGGTGGAGGAAGGGGCAGCAGCGGCTGTGAGAGCTCAGCAACATCTGCACGAGATCAAAGCTGTGACTCCTCTGTTGCCAGGGGACATGATGCAGTTCTGGGGGGGCAGCTCCCAGCAGAGATGTTCCCCTGGGTTGTTTTCATCCGAACTTTCATCAGAAGACTTTCAGGTCTTCGTTCAGTTGCAGCTTTCCAGTGACTAAAGGGGTGACAAGAGAGCTGGAGAGGGACTTTGAACAAGGGCATGGAGTGATCAGAGAAGAGGGAATGGTTTCACACTGACAGAGAGCAGGTTTTGATCAGATAGAAGGAAGAAATTCTTGCCTGGGAGGGTGGGCAGGCCCTGGCACAGGCTGCCCAGAGAAGCTGTGGCTGCCCCAGCCCTGGAAGTGTCCAAGGCC
>JAWMRA010000028.1:8118967-8134746 GCA_035584735.1 Pseudotriccus pelzelni | reverse complement strand
TGTGGCTGCCCCAGCCCTGGAAGTGTCCAAGGCCAGGTTGGACAGGGCTTGGAGCAACCTGGGCTGGTGGAAGGTGTACCTGCCCATGCGACAGAGATGAGCTTTAAGTCCCTTCCAACCCAAACCATTCCCTGATTCTATCATACCTGTTATAACCATTTCCTAACAGCCCTAATATCCCACTCAGCTGAGTGGGATAGGAAACCCAGCAATCCCAACAGTGCTTCCTGGGGAAAAACATGCCAGTCTTGAAAATTCCACTTCCCACATTATATCCTCCTCTTTTGATCCACTGATGGGCTTTGTCAGAACAAGTATGAGGGGTTGTACCAGCCAGGGAATGCTCCCACCCTGCTCTCTGGAGCTCCAGGGACTCCCCACACAGCACTAGAGCAGTGCCTGGAATGCTCCATCGGGATAAGATTTAATGTCAGAATGATTCAAACCAAAATACTTGAGTTTGAATTTCCCAGCAGCAAATCAAAATGTGTCAGCAAGAGTCAAGCCCCCAAATTAATCACGTGAAAATTGGAGAATTAAAAAGCCATTCCTCCAGTTTGGCCCAGGGTTAGAGCAGGAATAAAGCAGATTATAACCACAACTGAGCTCACAAGCAAAAGCCTAATTAAGAAAAAGTCCTCTTACTCATTTCAGGGAAGCTACAGCTCCTTGGATTCTGGAGCACTGGGCAGAGCAGAGGGAAAACAGTTCCAGGAGGGGAGGGTTCAGTTAATTTTGCATTTCGCTGGGCTAAAGGAATCTCATTCCAACTAATATGCAATTATCAGAGCTAGAAATAATGTGGGAGAAATTGTAATAATGGTAATTATTATTACTGCTTTGAAAAAGAGCTAATTGCAGCAGAAAAGTGTCTTGGATGACTTAAAGACCATCCTTGCACTCATAAAATATTTCTGTGCAAAGGAGAGGGAAATATTCCTGAAATTATGATGTTTCAAAGAATCCTCTTGATCCCTTTGAATGGGTGGGGGAAGGGAAGGTTTGGGAAGGTTTTGAAAGGTTTGAGAAGGTTTGGGAAGAGAAGGTCTGGGAAGGGAAATGAAGGGAAGGGACCTACAACCTTCATCTCTTCCAACTGCACTTCAGGGCAAACACAAATAGAAAAGACACTGAAGAAAATTGAAGATAGGAGATAAAAAAGGGAAGTTCAGGATAAGAGGTCACCAGTGGTAAGGATTGCTTGGAGCTGGTGGGAGATCACTGGGAAATCCTGCACCTGGGAAAAGAAGTCCATCCAAACACCTTCTCCCCTCATCAGACACGCTGCCATTCCATGGGAAGGGGACATGAAGGTGTGGGAGCCTTTGGATGAATCCTGGCATCAAGTATGATGGGGTGAAGTAGGACATAATGGCACAGTGGGAAAAGGGAGGATGCCAAGAGCCTCCAACCTGGGAAGGACAAAGGCCTGAGGACGAAAGGAAGATAAGGCTGGAAGAAGGGGCGGGAGGATGTTGGGATCAGAACCTGGCACACACAGAGGTACTTGGGGAGGGCTTGATGTGCAAGTGAGTCTTAGGGCTCAGAATCCTGGGAAAATTAATTTCTTTAATTAAAAAGTTCAATAGAACATTGATTTTATATGTTGGCACCTCTGCAAGGTCACGGGCTCCTCAGCACTGCCCATACCTGGGTGTCTTTCTGCAAAGTGGGGGTTTTTTCAGCCCCAAAGGTGGTGCTCTCACACCTTCCCTCGGATTTTGCAGAGGGTAAACAAAGCTGTCAGACATCAGGACTCTGCTCACACTAAATATTATTAAGTGAAAATATTGAATGCCCCAGAATTCCTACATGTTGGCTGGAAAAAAATAGTGCCAGTGTTAAATTGTTTGGCTGCATTTAAGGCTCCCGAAAAAAACAAATCCAAAATCCAACAGCCTTAAACTGGCAAAACTTGCCTGTGTTCAGGGGAGGTTTAAACACACCTTGAGCTGGGTGATGTACATGAGCTGTTCTGGGGGAAAAAGACGTGGGATTGAGAGAATTCAGGACCTGAAGAAATGGCCCATCAGCTGGAGACCATTAAAACCTTCCATTCAAGCCATTTTTAAACCAGACTCCTTTGAGCAAATGGAAATGCTCATCCTGCTGATATTCCGAGGGTTTGCTGTCAAAGCACAAATCTTTCAGGACTTTGACAGTTGAAAAATGAAACATGCCAAGTAGTTAAAGGGAAAACACAGTAAACCCCATTAGTTCTGACCATGCAGCTAATTCTCCTCTATTTGAATTGCCAAAGAACTGCTTGAAATGTTTAACTTGTCAGCTGCCAAATCCCAGAAATATTTGGTCTCTAACGTTTAGACAAATCTCCACAAATGTTATTTACCATTTATCCACTTTTTCCCCTCAGAAATTGTCTTCATCTCATCTATTCTGAATTAAGCTGGATCTGCTTGAGACTGCAAAGGCTTTAGTATGTATTATTTGCGGAGGACAGCAGCAGACAAAGAGCAGATCCTCCCCAAACACCCTGGGACACTGGAGGAGGCAGAACTTTTGCAAGCATGGCTTTGTTCAGAGCAAAAAGCAGGATAAAAGAGGGTCTTTCAGGTGAGTAGCCTTGACAGGACATCAGCCATGGAGATGGGCTGGAGGGGGTTGTATCCAGGAGATTGGAAGCAAAGACTCCCCTGCTGCCAGTGCTTGGACCCCTGGGCAGGATTGCTGAACACGGCAGGGTGCTTTGGGGGTTTTCAGCACAGAGATAAAACTCCCGACTCTGCTGCTGCCAGGATTGAAGGAAAATAATCAACATCACATAAAAGTCACCAGGAAGAGCTGGGGGGGAGAATTTGCAGCACTGAGTCAGTGCTGAGAGAGTTTGGATCAAGGCCACAGACTCAACCAGGCAAAGGAGAGCTGAATTCACCCCCTCAGACCCCAGAAGGTGCCCCATGTGCTCAAGTCCTTCTGCTCTTCTGCTGTTCAAGCAAAAGACCTTGAAAAACAGATGGAGAAAGCTGGGATTGTTCAGCCTGGAGAAGAGAAGGCTCTGGGATGACCTCAGAGCCCCTTCCAGTGCCTGAAGGGGCCCCAAGAGAGCTGGAGAAGGACTTGGGACAAGGGGCAATGGCTTTAATCTCAAGGAAGGTAGATTTAGATTATATATTGGGAAGAAATCCTTCCCTGTGAGGGTGGGGAAACCCTGTCACAGGCTGCCCAGAGAAGCTGTGGCTGCCCCAGCCCTGGAAGTGTCCAAGGCCAGGTTGGACGGGGCTTGGAGCAACCTGGGACAGTGGAAGGTGTCCCTGCCCAGGGCAGGGGGTTGGAATGAGATGACCTATAAAGTCACTTCCTACCCAAACCACTCTATGATGATGATGACTCTGTGATGACCTCTTGAAGATTTCTGCTACCAGGGGGAGACCCAAGGCTGGGAGATCTTCAAAAGAAGTGATTAACTCCTGATTATTTTGAGGGTAATTCAGACATCTGAAACATTCCTGAAGGTTTAGGTATCTCTTCCCCTTGCACCAAATGGAAGTGTGACCTGGGAGGTCAGAAGGGTAAAGGCAGTCATTCAGCTTGTCCCACTGTGATTTTCCTCCACTCCTCCTGTTTTGGAAAAAGCCTTGCTCAGAAGGTCCTTGCACAGCTTCTGTGCTCTTTAAGCCTTCAAAACATAAGTAGGGCATAAGTAGAACTTCTGTAGTTCATGGACATTGGCCCAAGGGGGAATGTCACACCAAAGGCGTTCAAATCTCTCTGTCTTCTTGGCTGGGACTCGAGCTCTTATTCTGCTTAATGGCATTGGTGAAAAGCCAAGGAAATGAAAAAAAAAAAATCTACCTGGGTACAGAATCAGCAAAAACTCACAGTAATGGATGTAAGGCTTCTTTCCCCCCTCCTCTAGACCTGGCATGTGAAAAGGGTGTCAGCAGTTTGCCTGTGCTGAGGACCTGAGTGGAGCAGTGTGGCTGAAGAGGCGGATAAGTGATCTCTTCACTCTGCTACAACACTGAGAGTTATTTATTTAAGGAGATTGACATGGAAAAAAAAAAAAAAGAAGTGTATAGCAAACAGATTTCATTTTTTTAATGTTTAGTTTAGTAGGATGGTGGACTTTAAGCCTCTCGTAATTTTCAATGCCTTAAATCTTTTCATTAATACCCAGCAAAGCAAAGCTCTTGGCTACATATAAAATTTGACAGGTGCTCTCAAGCCTGTGCACACTGACAGAGGGTCTGTGTTACAGGCACCTCCTTGGTTAGGAACTGATGAAAATCTTAAACTGATAGGGAGAGGTAAAACCAGCAAGTTTTGTCAGAGGGATTTAACAAAAATCTTGAATGAAATCTGGAAATAGTAATAAAAAAAAAAGTATTTACAAGCTTAAACAGCATCCTGTGAAAAGGTGATAAGTATTGTGTGGTTTCTGCGAGATTGAGGGGTGGTTTTGTGCTGGCTTAGAAAGAGATACTATTCATCTTTATTTGTGCTACAGCTTCGATAGAATGGGCTTAAAAGGTGAGATATATATGAGCTGTGCTCAGTCTCCAGTAGCAGTGACAGTTTGATTTTATCACTGCCAAATGCAATACGCAGCCTTGTGCTCAGCAGCCCTCCAGAAATCGAGATGCATTTTAAATGCAGGTGGAAAGGATCCTTTTATTATTATCTTTTTTCCCCCCATAACAAGCAGCAAAGCACCTACAAATGCTGTGCCTTTTGCAGCCCTTGGGCATTACCTGGTGGAGCAGCTGCAAGGGGGGATTTGTGTCCCTCTGTATGGATGGCTTGGGGAAATGTGGAATTGTGGCCTCTAATCAGCGGGCTAGGGGAGCTAAAATCTAACTTAGCAGAGCATGTATCCTTGGATTACTGTTGTCCAGCCTTTCGGTTGTGTCAGAGCAGCTGGTGTGCAGATAATAGTCGGTGCCACGGCTTTGAAGGGGGTTATTGAATTGGCGCGAGCTCCTGTAAATTGAAGTGAGCGTGGGCTTTCCAGGGAGCCTGAGAGGGAAGGGAATAGCAGAGCTGAATCTTCCTGCTGTCAGAACGCGTGCACAGACCTTTGGGGGGGGGTGGGAAATAAATACGTTCCCATCCAGTTCCCTTAAAACTGAAACCTTCCTCTTGCCAGCTTTGAAACAGGTAAAGGCGCCGTCGTCTCCTGAGAGGGAGACGTTGGGAAGTGCCAAGAGAACTGCTCTGAGATAAAACATGGGGCTGTTTCAAAACCTAATTTTGGAAATGAAGCAATTTGGATTCTGTTCCTGACTCTGGCCCAAACATTCAATTATAGAAAAGTTATTGGAAACCCAGTAAAATTTCCTTTATTTCGGTTTCATGATATATAAAATGGGAATAAGCGGCCGGGTTCTTTGATACTGTGTTAAATATTAAGTGACAATATTATTATAGTCAGTCATGGATACTTGTGAAGCATGTGGAAATCTCTGAATATGTGGCTGTGCTTCTGCTAGGCGTTAGGTAATGCTGGTGTTGTGAAGCATAAGTAAATAAAGAAAGGGAAATAACAACTCTGTAAGGTGTTGCTGATATTTGCTCCACGGGGATATTTTAGGTAATACAGCTCAGAGTGTGGGTTTCTGGGAGCGAATGTAGCCTAAATCATCAGTGCCTGATTTGTGCAGGTGTTTTTTTGGGAAACAAACAAGTTTTGGAATATGATAAAAATGAAATAAATTTCCAGTACCACAAATACCTCCAGCAAGGCAAGCACCACGTGGACCTGCAAATATACCACAACCTTACAAAGGGAAACGCTGATCAACCCCCTGTGGGTTTAATGACTGATGACATGGCAGGTGGTGTCGTGTTTTACGGATTGCAGCAACATCAGGAAATTTTGTTTCCCAGCTTTTCCTCCCTGGAAAGGGTATTACAAGCTTAAGTGAGTGAGGTTTTCTGCTATGGCAAAGGTGCTGGATTGTCGCTTGAACTGTCATTTATATGCCTTTAGAGCAGAGTGTGGTTTGGGCAGAGAAACTCATTTAGTGCCAAGGCCAAGAAAGTCCTGTTTCAGTTGGGTGTGGTTAAATACTCCTGAAATGGGTAGAAAGAGCTGGAATTGAAGGAGCCCAGAGCGACACTCGCTGCCAGCTTTAGAGAGAGACACCTCCTGGCACTTCAGTTTAACAGAGTCCAAAAGACCGGGTTTGTTGGCGTGATTGCTCTTGGTGAATCTTCCTTCAACCCTGAAGGTTGGAAGTGATGATCTTGGAGGTCTTTTCCGACCTTAACGACTCCATGATTGAAAAAAATCGCAACCTTTTCCCCCAAACTTTATGGCCTTTTTGTTCCTTTCTACCTTGGACCAATATTGATGGGGAAGCCGTGGAGTTTGCCTTTTTGCCTCTTCCTTCTGGGTGTTTGTGTACAATGGGCACAGGGATCCCTGTGCCAGTAGCTGATTCCGTGCCTGCTTCCTCTGCCATCACCTCACTTCTAGATTTCGCTGGTTTTTCACTGGTTTTTGGGACTCTCATTTACAGAAATATGCTTTTCTTGTGAAACATTATTTGCAGGGCTGCTATTAAAATATCACCGCATTTATATTTTTGACAGTGTGAACCAAATTGCTCCTAATTCCATTATGCTCTGTATATCACTGAGTGGGGAGAGTAATTCTGGCATATGCTAATGCCCCTTGGTTTACACACAGAAAATGCTATTCTGGTAACAAAGTAGTGAGTGTGTTTTATAATGGGATATATTTCATTAGAAATGGAACACTGGTTTTACAAAATATTTTAAGAGGAAGGTAAATTAGATCATGAAAAGTGCATAAGGGCTATAAATTATGCAGTAGCCAAAAGAATTATTATAAAGAGGTTTGGTTGTGGCCTGATCCCATGAAACCTTTAACTGTGGCCATTAAAATAAACCATATCAACTGCTCACAGCCACAGAAGATTTATTACATCCCGTGGAATGGTCACCTGAAACTTCAAAATTGCATTTGGCAGTGAAAATAATGGTCCCCCTTAATTCTTGATGCAGATGTTTTTAATGAGGGATATTAAATGGGAAATGGTGGCAGTTTAAACTGGAGTTTTTATAGTTCTCTCTCTTGACATTCAAAACATTTTTCCCTTAAGAGGTGCCTAGCATTTTTAGAGGGGAAAAGCTTTAATCTCTGATTTGGCTTGTGAAAGATGCTTGGGGGTGACAGACTGAAGTACATGACACAGAGGAATGTATTCAGAGCCATCCTTGGGTGTCGTGAAAAGAACTTCAGCTTCCCTCCTGTCTAAGCCAGATTTCTCTTCATCTTTCTCTCTACTTGTTTTCCTTCTTCCTAATTTGCCTTTTGTTTCTTTATGTCACATTGGTTGTCTTTTTGCCTTCTTCAAGCTTATGCAGCCAAACCCTTCTCTCGGAAGGATTTCCTTCCGAGTCCGATCTTGGACCGCCCTGAAAACTTCTTGGTTTGGTGCCACATCCCAGCAGTGGGACAGGAATGACCTTCAGATGGGATTCTGGGAGAATCAGCAGCACTTCTGTGCCCTCTCCCTGCTAGGATGGGGCAGCAGCTCAGTCTCCCGACCCCACCAGCACATCCAGGCCCCAGGAACTGAGCTGGGATCGTGGAGGAGGTTTTGACAAAGCCCTCACATTGTGGGTCTGTGCTGTTACAAACTGGCTTGATTTCTGTGCTGATGAGAGATTATAGTTCGTGATTGGCTCCTCATTAGTTACTGATTTGCTGCTCCAAAGAAACACAGTGGTCAAGGTCATGTTAGTACTTCGGCACCTGGGCTGGAATTGGGAGACACTTCTCTAGATAGCACAGCGAGGAAACACTGCTTAGGAAAAAGCAGAGGAAGGGAGAAAATGAAGTATCTTTGAAAGAAATGAAATTAGATAATGATTAGTCATTAACCAGGTCATTAATTTCTGGGCTATTTTAGGGAAGGAGAAGCCCTGCAGAAATGTGTGGAGGAATTGTGCTTAACAGTCCAGACTTCTCTGAGATTCCCACATCCTCCTGTCCCTATTCCCAACCTGGGATCAGCAGTCAGTGTCTTTCTGGGTGCTCCAGGCTTCT
The DNA here is from genome assembly GCA_035584735.1 of Pseudotriccus pelzelni. Taxonomy (NCBI): domain Eukaryota; kingdom Metazoa; phylum Chordata; class Aves; order Passeriformes; family Tyrannidae; genus Pseudotriccus; species Pseudotriccus pelzelni. Next base: position 8,126,708 of record JAWMRA010000028.1, on the reverse strand, counting down.
GCTGAGTCTCTGTGTGTCTGAGAAGTTAAATCCTTAAGTCCCTGTAAGCTCCCATTAGTCACTAAAAATTGCCATTTCTGTAACTCCGCTCTGCGGCTTTTTGTCAACGTGGAGAGGTTTTAATGTTGCTTCTTGATCATCATCCCAGCAGTAGATAACATTATTATTTTTAAAGGTGTGTGTCATTTCAGTTGAGCTGAATTAGCGCAGAAATGGATGACAAATGAGCAGGCTTTACAAGGCAGAGATCCAGCAGCCTGCTGGGGCCACGGGGGGCATGTTCTCAGCAGCTTCCAGAGAGGGGCAACAATTTGGGCATCCTGGTGAGAAACCGAGTGTGTCCCAGGGCTCTGAGTGACCCAGAGCAGGTCTGCAGCCCTTGTCTCCGAGCAGGGAAATTGTCACATGGTGAGATGTCTTGGATGCCACTGCAGAGGACTGTAAATACCACCTTTGGAGGCAGCTGCTCACCAGTGTGTCTGCATTTACCCTGAGCCATTTTAGACAAAGCAGCATGAAAGCTCCACCATCTCAATGAGGGAAACACTTCTGTTCATTTCTGCTCTCATTTTTCACTTTTAAATTTTTTTTTTTCTCCTAAGTACATGGAGCAAAATCCCTTAATTTCAACCATGTTGTTTGTAGTGCTGCAAAACAGTAACGAGGGGAAATCTGCCTTTATAGGTGGTCACTCCACTTACTCTTCTTCCTTGGACCCTCAGGAATACATGGGGAGAAGGATAAAAAATTAATGCTGCTGCTGCCCATCTGCTGCCTGTTGTTTGGTGCATTAGTAGCAGCAAGGAATCAGTCCTGCATCCTTGTACAAACCATGTTTTCTGCAGATTACACACCCAGGGACAGCCTGCACAAACTTTCATTTGGATGCATTTGGTTGTCTGTGCTGTGTGACAGCCCTGGCAGCTCCAGGGATTTTATCATTAGTCTCCTGACAGGGCTTGGGGTTTTTTGTTTTGTTTTTTTTTTGATTTCTTCTGACAACAGTGCTATGAGGCTTTTGTCAGGTTAGCCCAGTTTGATGTTAGTTGATAATAATTATACTAGTAATTAACCATAATTTTATAGGATGGCTATAATTTGTCTGTAATTACAGCTGGAATGACAGAAATACTTCCCTATTTTTAAAGGAAAGTAAAATTCTACGAGTCTTAGTACAGGGGGGAAAAAAGAGCTTGGAAATGTTATTTCCGAAAGATTAAAAGCTGGAGGGCTACAATTAAGCCTCTTATTATATTAAAGCCTAATCTTGTGATACTAAATCCTTTTGTATGTTTTGGGGCTCTGACCTGTGATTTTTGTGTGTCTGGGGCTGACAGTATCGATGACATTAAAGCAACCCATTAAGACAGTGACCTTTGGGCACTGACCTTTTCATCTCTAATGTAGACTAAGAATTCAAAGAATTTATACAGGCAAACAAACAAACTTTTCATTTGGAAACAAAGCTAGTGGCTGTAAGGTTTTGCAGAACTGGAGTGGTATGTCCTCAGAATTTGTGCCCAGTTCAGGTGATGTCTTACAGTGCTTGGGGTGAAGGGATTGATTCTGCATAGCTCTGGTGATGACTTAACCTCTGGGTTTGTAAGTCTGTAAAGTGTCCTCAAGCCTGTGGAAGCTGCTGGATAATCATAACCGGTTAATAATGTGAGGTAACAAAAGAGGTTAAAGCTCTCAGTGGTTTTATTTTTTGGTGAATTGTATGAAAATGTCTAACCAAAGTCAGGAAAAAAATCCTTTTTAAAAACTATTTTCTTTATGTGCCCAACATCCTGAGCCCTTGTAATCCAGAAATATTCCCTGGAAGTTTTTTAGGGTTTACCCTTGGGCAGATTTAACTCTTTGCTTCAACCACGGAGTCCTCGTGTGTTTTCAGATTGGTTATTTGGCATTTATCCATTCTGAGTTGGAAAACGGGTTCCTTCTGTGGGCAATTTGTTTTAGCCAATCCACACGAGTAGAAAATGAGCTCAAATGCCTCAGAGGAACCAATTCTTCCTAATGTATACATTGGATGTCACGTTCTTCTCCTTTACTCTTTGGGTATTTACCATCCAGCCTTACAGAGGGCAATGCTCTAAGCAGAGAAATGCTTATAAATGTCCCATTAAGCAGAAAAAAAGCCTCCAGCTAATCTTAGTGGGGCTTTAATTAATTATGAACTGCACAAATGCTATGTGCATTTAAGTCATTCTTCCTCCATGGCAATTAGGTGTATTATGAGCCTTTATTCCTGCTTTCTGCATATGGATAGACAAAGATCTGCTTAATTTAACATTAATTATGGATGTATGGATATTCTTAAGGATACATCAGCTAATTAGAGCTGTAGAGTGAGTCCAGATACTCAACTGCTGCTTTTCTCTCAGAGCTGCCCTTTCTCCCTCCTGGCAGAGATGGGGGGGGGTCGAAGCTGGCCCAGCACCAACTTCCCAGGATGGAGCATCATCCCCATCAGGTTTCCAGCAGCCTGCCCTTCCTTCCCCCCTGCCTCAGCCTTGCTGTGTCCTCTGAACACCCTGAGATCAAAGAGATGATGCTCATCCGGCATCACTGAAGGCCTGGCAATCTGGGGGGGTGTGATCTGGCCGCGTATGATCAGACTGTGCATTCACAGGGGGGTTATTTGGTTTTTCTTCCTCCAAGTGGTGAATGTGTCTTTGTTTGGAAGCTCAGGGGACAGACATAACTGTAGGGTTAACTGGTAACCAAATTGACTCTAGCTCAGCACGTGTCCAACAAACAAACCCACCCAGCTCCTGAGACCCTTCCCTAATCCCAAATCCAACCTTAACCTAGAAATTCCTGTAGATAGCAGAACAAGCCATGAAATCCCTAATTTCCCCAATACAACCAGTGCAGGGACACTGGCTGGCCCCTGACCTAACTGTAGGAGTCGGCAAAGCAGTCTAGGACCAAGCACACATCTTTATAAACTTACCTGTCTGGTAATTGCAGGGGAATCGCAGTTGTTCTTACAAGTGCTGGTGCTGGAGGACAAACTGAGGAAGGCTGGAGCTGGGGAGTATGACAGGATTCACTGCTGACACTTGTCAGATCTCATCTTCTCCAACTGGTCATCCAGTATCCATGGAGTAGGTCACATACCTGTAGGGAAAACGAATTCCCTGGTTCCTGAGCTCGGAGGGAGGCAGCAGCTCAACCATGACATCAGGATTGCTTTTCAGCCACCTTAAAAAAAAAACAAAACCATGTAGGAAAAGGCCTGAGGTAAAATGACAGAGCAGAGAGGTGGTCTGGCACATCTGGAGGAGAAGACCTAGTTGTATCCTGGAAGGTGTGACTGAACCACCCTTGATCTCCTCTAGCAAGGGAGAGGGAGCAGCTTGGACTGCAAGGAGTGGGCTGGTGAAGGTCACCTACATCAGCTCGAGTTATCCTTGTCAGGGCCAGACTTTTACAGCCCAGGGAGCAACAACTGGGACTGTGATAGAAGGACGAGTGGAGCCCTTCACAGCTTTGATGAGGGGACACCGTCCCTGAAGGTGTTTTCAGTCTGGGACTGGGTCACCAAGAGAGCACTTTGCATAGTTTTTATGGCCAACACCCAGGAGTGTTTTAGAGACACAGCCTGAGCCTTTCTGACCCGGGTTGCCCAGACAGGAGGCAGCTCCAGACTGTCAAATGGCTTTGGGGAACTCACTAAATGGATTGAGGCTTTTGGGTGCTTCATTTGCACACACAAATACTGAACGTGAGCAAAACTTTCGGTGAATTTGAGATCTTTGGTGAACTCCTCAGCTTTGGCCCTCATGTTGCTGTCTGCTTCAGTCTGAGCAATCAAAATGGTTATGATAAAGGAAATAAGACTGCAGTGGGAGCTGGGGCTGCTTTCCTCCTTGGGCACCTTCCAGCTCTGAGGCTGTAAGTGTCAAGTAGGAGCTCTCAAAAGCAACTTGTTAGAAAGGATTTGGGACAGGACTTCGTGTCTGCCCCTTCATTTCTAGAACACTTTCTGTCTCTCTGGCTTTCCCCTGTTTTATAGCTATTTCTAAATTCTTAAAGACTACTCTGAAAGGAGAATCATTGAGGAAAGGGGTAATTGAAATTTCCCAGAGGGAATGTGTTAAAGTGGCAACGACTCAACGGTTGGCCAACGCTGCCAAGAGGCTTCCCATCCCCCTGTCAGGGCTGCTTAACTAAAAGGCTTTCTCCCATCCTGGGCTGTCAGGCTGAATTTGTCATGTGGCATGAGGGTAAATCAATGGACTGATTAGCAATGGTTGAGGGGGGCATTTTAGGAATTAGGACTGGTATGATTTCCATGCCTTGCTTTGTGTTTTGGAACGTAAAGGATCATGATCAGGCCAAGCACAAACAGGAATAGCTCCTGTGATTTGAATGCCTGGATTTGTCCCAGGGAAAGCTTTGGTCCACTGTGCAGAAGAGGAGACAAGAGTAGAAGGCTTGAAACAAAGCAGACCAACTGCCCTTCCTCCCTGTATTCCTTTCTCCTCTTTGTTTTAATATTATTGATGAAGTGACCAAAATGGTGTCTGGGCACATCTGAGAAATCAATGAAAAAGTAAATCTTAAAAAAATAAATCAATTGTCCTGCAGTGTGAATTCAGATGTGACCTGGTTTGCTGTCCTGTGCATACACTGCCTAAAGTACCTGGCTGGCAAGAGATGGACTTTGCTTTATTTCCTTCAGTCGGATTCTTGTAGGAGCTAATTTCTTACAAGAGGAAGAGGCTGTTCGTTTTAGTTTTGCCAGCAGAAGTCCTAAATCCGAGCTCCCTACGTCACAACTCTTCCAAACCTTTGAGTCCTCAGAGGACTTCAAAGAGCTTCCTAATTGCTTTCAGCTAGGTAATGCTTGAACCAGCTTTATTTACATTTTCCTCATGTCTGTTCTCCCAGGCTTTGTTCTCCTGTTTGACTGCATCTTTCAGAGCCCTGGATGTTTTCTTTTACTTTATGAGGTAAATTTTTTTCCACTTAATGTTCCAGTTTCTGTGTCTTAATGGACACAGGCATGTCCCGTTACCTGTATGTCCTATTACCTGTCCATTAGTGGACAGGTTGAACCCTTTCTACACACAGTCTCCCTCTGATTGCTGCCCAGACTTGCTGCTTCTCCCATCTGTGTCCTCTGCCCATGCATGGCTGACAGCATGGCCTATCTTTCCCCCACCCTGCACTTCATCTGCTGCTTCCACACTTCCTGGCTCTCAGCTCTGAGCTCAGGTCGTGAGGATTTAACACAAACCACAGAGGGGAGGTTTCATGTAAAACAGAACAAAATTTAGAAGCCATGAGATCTGCTGCGACTGCCACTGCTGCTGGGATGGCAGCAGGGAGGTCTCAGAGCCCCCATGGAAACGTGTATTTTCCATATTCATTATTGATACTCAGATGTGCTGAGCAGCACTCTTGTAAATCCCTGCTTTACTCAGAATGTGCATTGCTTTGACCAAACCCTCATTTCTAGGAGGCACCAGAGGGTGCACAGCAGCTCCTGGCTGATGGGAGGGAACTGGCCGATGATGGCTGAAAGGGGGTGTTTTTGGGGCACAAGGAGTGTGGTTTCTGCCTGTCCAAACCAGGCTCTGCGCAGGTGGAGAGGAGCTGTCTCAGACTGGTCACTCCATTGAAGAGGGTATATATTGCATTTTACAGAATGGCAACAACATTTCACAAGAGACTGTGACACTGTGCAAGGCTGAGATACAAACCAGTTTTAATTTTCCCTTGCCCTCTCTTCCTGACAGACAAAGCAAAGCATGGGATCAACTTGTCCAGAGTTACCCAGTGCCAGGAGCCAAAGTCAGGTCTCCTGAGTGCAAGGGCATCATTCTGTTCAACAGAATTTCTATAGGGATATGACAGCATAATTTAGCTGCACTGTAATTTATTATGCCCTGCTACGTGTTCTACATTGCAGCCAGGCTGACCAAGTTTGTAATTTTAGTGTATATGATCAACATGCTGCTCATTTTTCCATTATCAGGGAAGTCTGTAATTCATCTCCCTCATTCATGTCTCATAGTGGAGCATTTCATTTCCATGGCTGTGAATTATCAGCATCCAATCCTTGAAGGTATGATTGGAGATAATAGCCTGAAGTTTCCCAGGTGAATAATTACTTCAGCTGTCCCACTTGTGACACCTTTGAGGGCCTTTCTTTCCGCTGCAGAGGAAAGCATTCAGCATTTTCTGAAGACCATGACCTTCTACAAATCTATTTTGTTTGAACTCTAATTTGTGCAAAGACTATTATTATGTGTCCTCAGTTTAGTTCTTCCTCTCAGCCTCCAAACTGTTAATAAATGTATGGCAGAAAAATGAGCAGTGTTTGTGCTACCAGGTTTATGGTCTTTTTCCAGGTTGCTGCCTGTAATGTGTATTTTGAAATAAGGTTTTGCAAAACTACCCAAATTACTCTGGAGCATAAGCTGAAGTGGAAGTTCTTGGGATCTGAGTTTCTTCATTGGGATTTGTTTGAAGGTCCTGGTTTTGTTGCCTGAAAATCACTATTTACAAGAGTCAGCACAAAACTATCAGTCGGTATTTTGAAGGCATTAAGGAAATTAACTTCTCCAAAGCTCCCTTTGGTGACGCTTGGGAATTTGGTCCAGGGAAGCAGAAGGCCGGGCTAATTTCTACCAAGCAGATATTGTCAAAGGCTCGCTTTATCTTCTCAGCCTGTGTGAGATTCAAAAGAACAAGTTGTGAGTTTTGAGGGTCCCGTCAAAGAACTCTGCGAGGTGTTGATGAAGAGCACGTTGAAACGCTGAGCACGTGGAGGGTGTCTTATTCTGACACACACACTGCACGTGGCCACTGTGCTTTCAGAGACTTCACTCCTTGTGTTTGCAAGCCGTGAGCTGCTCTCCTGGCCACCAGCAGGCCCAATTTCCAGGTAGCTGTTGTTCTGTATGCACAGCTCCGTGGCTTCACTTAAAAAACTGGGCAGAGTTTTAATACCACAACAGACACGATGACCTGTGCTGAGCCATCCACAAGCTCTCCCCGCTGCTGGTACAGACAGCAGCAAGCACAGCATTTCCCTGGATGGACAATTTGCATGGTCTGTCATCTGTGAAAGTGAGCAGATTTACAACACTCCACCGTAAATTACAGGAGAACTCAGGCACTGGTGGCGTGGGACTGGTGGGAGCTGTGCAGGGTGTAGCTGATCCCTCCACTGCTTCCCTTGTCTGCCCAAGGACATCGGCTCACAGTTCCTTTCTTCTGACTGTGCAGATTTGTTCTGTGACTTGTCAGATTCACTGATGCTGATCGCTTACTTCCATTAATGTCAAGACAGCACGTGTTGACACAACTGGACAGACACGTCACTGCAGTTGGCCAAACCATCCCAGAAATTTAGGCATTTTTTCTGAAGCTGCTCCAGTGATAACATATTATTCAGGTTTGTCTTAAAAAAGTAGAAACAAGAAAAGAATTTACCTTGATCTTGCAGAGATTTTGACTAAGGGATGTCATTAGGGTTGAGAAAAGTGGTTGACTACAATGGTTTACTCACTGCGGCGTTTCAGTGACTTAAAACCAGGCGTTATTAAAAAAGGAGAGTGACTTTTCACACAGGAACACAGTGATAGGACAATGGGGAACAGATAAAAACTAAAAGAGGGGAGATTTAGATTAGATGTTAGGAGGAAATCCTTCCCTGTGAGGGTGGGCAGGCCCTGGCACAGGTTGCCCAGAGAAGCTGTGGCTGCCCCTGGATCCCTGG
>JAWMRA010000028.1:8102517-8113683 GCA_035584735.1 Pseudotriccus pelzelni | reverse complement strand
TCCAACCTGGCCTTGGACATTTCCAGGGATGGGGCAGCCACAGCTTCTCTGGGCAACCTGTGCCAGGGCCTCACCATTCTAAATTTACTGCTTTTTGCATTAGTTCTTATTTGATTAACATAGAAGTACATATCAATAGGGAAAAGGTTTTCTGAGTATAGGGAGAAATACTCTCAGCGCAGTATTTTTGTCCTACATTGAAAAGCACAAGAAAATTCTTTTGCCCTTTTGTCACCGGGTGTTTCGCTTTGTTAACATTTGCTTCGCCCCTGGAATCCACGCAAGGATGGATTTCACTCCTGTTATGTGGGAAAACGCTCTCCATCCCACAGAACATCCACGTGTCTCAGGAGGCTTTGGGAGCTTTGCCTGCCTGCTCGTCCCTCTGCTCCCTGGCCGCAGTTGTGCCTCTCTCCTCTGGGTGTCTACGCTGCAGCACCGCTGATTTTCCCATCAATCTGAGATTTAGGCAGGTGGTTACAGCCTTCCTCTCCAGGGTCAACGGTATAGATTCTTTCTGTGTGATTTTTTCTTTATTGAGGTAAACAAACGGTTGTAAGTAGGGACCCACATTTATGTATTCCCTGAGTAGAAAACAGAGATCTTACCTCATTTTGTGAACTTAGCACGTGCCTGATGCTTCAGAGGGTCAAAAGCCACTCATAAAAATCAAGCTGGAATTTCCTTCCTGTTTTAAACTTGTACTAATATTTCCCTAATTGCAGTTCTGGGGACCTGTGAATGCAAATGGGCAGTTATACATTTTGATTCTTATTAACACCCTCTGGTCTAGTAATGTCATGCAAATTGTCAGACCTGCGTGGGAAGATTAGACAAATAGTAGCAGATGCATTTTTATATGCTGTGTTATGTGCTTGATTTTCTTGGGAAAAACAAATCTCCCTAGTGGGAGAACTGAAATATTTGAAATTCTTCTTTCATTCTTTTCTGAATACTCGGGCAAGAATATTTTGGCACATCATTCACAAGTAACTATGCCGGGGATAACTTAGGATCCCTGTTAGGAACACGGGCTGAGGCTCTAAGGGATCCTACTCTAAAACATGATCAGATTATATTTGTTCTGGGATGAAAAGTGAGAAAGGAAGAAATGTGTCTATAAAACGCTTGGCGTGGCAGAAAGTCCCGTTTTGGAAACAGTAATGATGGGAATGACACAGAAATCTGTGCAGAAGAGCTTAAATAAGAGAAGGGGGTGGTGGCAGGACTGAGTATCCTGATCCTGTGAAAGTCGTTGTCACTTAGTACTTTGTTAATTTTTAAAACAAGCTCTTTCTCCTGTCATATTTTGATCTCGTGTTAGTAAGGTGACTTAGCTCCTGAGGAATTTCAAAGTTAGTTGTAAACTTAGGTTTCAAAGCTGTAGATACAGGTACGCAGCCACAACCCAGATAAACATCATTTTTCTGACTGCTAAAGCACAAATTCAGAGGGAATTTCAGTAGCTTCATAAAAATGCTGGTAGAAATAGTTCAAAGCAAGCAAAAAAAAACAAACAACCATTCTTTGCTTCTGAAAAAACATGTAACATGCTGGTATCTAGGCAGATACCTCCTTTGTTTAAAATCAGACAGAAAACACAGGCTGTAAGTCCTTAGAATATTTGGAGCCCTGGCTCGGGAGGGCTGATCCACGAGCAGGGGCAGGAGCTGCTTGTTTGTCCTTTGGCTCAAGGGCTTTCTGCTGCAAGTGATGAGGGCTTAAATGGCACCGAGGAGGAGATTTGGCCCAAAGCAGGTCAAGGGAAGAAAATCTTTACTGCTTGCCCACAGCCCATCTCGTCCCTGGACCAGGAGAGACCAATGAGAAGCACCAGGTTGTGGCCCAACAAACACAATTATTGTGCACTGTGTCTTCATTTGGGTGCCACGCTCAGTTAATAACCAGATCTCCACCATACTTCTTTATTGCTTAGGCTGAAGGAGAAAGTAATTAAACTTAATAGGTATTGCCCTTGCTCTAAGGCCACTATACATTTTAAGCTGCCAGCAAAAGTAATTAATACTAATAGAAGTCATGAGTCCTAAACAAAGACATTTGTATGCCAGGTAATCTACAACATGTACTTTTGGGAATAAATTATTTTTATTCTTTTACGTCCTAGTGACCATAAACTTGCTGCTTCATGGGGTTCATTCTTTCTTCCTCAAATTTGTAGTCAATTTTCTTCTTGTGTGTGTGTGTGTCTCTGGATGTCACTTCTCCCCCAGGGTTTCTAAAGAAAACCTGCAGGTTCACCATAACTTAAAAAAAAAAAAAAAGTGTTAACAACAGTGAATTTGAATGCAGGCAAGACTTTAAAATATGTATTTCTGTGCTGCATGTTCTAATAAGGCTGGGCAGGCACTGGGCATAGCTGACTGACCAGATGGCTCCTTGATATCCACAGAAGAGAGAGATTTGTGTTATCATGAGAAATATGATGATGTCAAGATCTTAATGCAGCATCAATATCAGCTCAGCACAGACATGAGTACAGCGAGCTGAACTCCTCAAGAAAGCTGTCAGAGCATGTTCAGATGTGGCTATGTGATCTTTGACTCATGATAGACAAGGTTTTGCTTAGAATTAGTGTCATGTTTTCCCATCATAAATCATTTTCTACTTACCTGCCAGTCAGGCTTGGCTTGGTTGGCTGCTGCCTGGGAACAGATCAATTGCTGCGTGCAAGGAAGACAGAAATCGCTTCTAATTGTTTTCTGGGGGAGCCTTTAGATCATCCACGTGAAACCTGAGCCTGCACAGCCTCGGTGTATTTCCATGAATAGCCCTTTTCAATACTTTAATGACCCAATTATTTCAGTTCTCAAAGAAATGAACAAGTTTCTTCTACTCTTGCCAACTTCCCAAGGACAAAAAGCCAAGTACCACATGTATTCTCTCCACTGTCAGAGCGATGCCAAGACAGCAGTCTGCTGGGTGCAGAACTCCCTACAGGGCTGTGTTTGCTCGTGCTGAGCAGGAGAGAATCGAGTCGTGCAGCGATGGGAGAGGGAAACCGAGTGGCAAAAAGTGAAACAACCGCCTTGGGTTACAAACTTTAATCGGCGCCAGGAAGCTGCAGGTTTTTCTTCTGAGCCTCAGTTTGTCCAACTTCCAACACTAAATTGTCATTATACCTTTTCCTGAATGTCAGATGTTCCCTAATACCAAAGCTCGCTGTGTGTGTGAGTGTTTGCTACCACTGTGTGCTGCCCTTGGGCCAACTCAGCGAGCTCAGCTCAGTGAGCTGTACACATAAATAAAGCTGTGCTTCATTTCTGTGCCACTGGGTGCATTCTGAGCCCTTCTTTCAGGCTCTGGGTCCTTTTTGTGGTCTCCTCCCAAGGCCAGGCTGGACGGGGCTTGGAGCAACCTGGGCTAGTGGAAGGTGTCCCTGCCCACGGCAGGGGGTTGGAATGAGATGAGCTTTGAGGTCTCTTCCAACCCAAACCATTCTGGGATTCTCTGATCACTTCCATGTCCTTCTTGAAATATGAACTCGGGAACTGAACGCATTTACCAGCAGTTTGGCAGTTGTTGCTTTGGGAGGCAGCGTTACCAGTATGTGATGCTTCCTGCCTGTAGAGGTTTTCAGGGAACTGGGTAAGAACAGTCAGCCCCCACTGGAAAAAACTTAGTGACAAATGCCCTTAATGTTATTTTTGGTAATATGTTCTCTCTGTACAGATATTGACCAAAAGGCCATTAAAAATTACTAGGCATCGAGAAGGTTACTGAAGGAAAACAAAGATCTATTGATTTCTTGCTTTACAAATATGCTATTTATCCTACTTAGCAGTCGCAGTTTTGCTGCCATAACTCTTCTAAGGGCAATTATCAGACTGGTGGAATTAGTTATGTGGCCAGGAAAGTCCAGTGGAGATGTGTGTGAGGAGAGGGAAGGAAGAGGGGGAGCAATCTTGCATCTGCTGAGGAACCTCTCTTCCCCTGGCTGTGGAAATGCTTTCTGGGCAGTGCCTGGTGCTCCAGCACCTCCCTTTGATGTCTGAGTGCTGATTCAGAGCTGTTACTGGAGAGGCCCTGCTCACAGGGGTGCAGCAGTGTCCTCATTTACCTGGGGCTGCGTGCACATCTGGGTGCCCTCCCTGCTTATGGAAACAAAGAACGTGGTTCTCAAGAAATACCCTTCCAAGCAGGCCAAGATCTCATCTTCGGTTTGTTCTTCTCATCTGAGAGTGCCACAGTGGAGCCTGGGCTTGTTTTTATCTTCCACCTCTTTTCTCCCACAGCCTAGCACTGAAGTTCACTTTAGGATTGGTTTTGCAGTTTTCTTTCTTACTTTCTTCCTTCCTTTCCTTTCAGTGGGGGGTCTTGAACATGATTTTGGTTTGTTCAGGAGGCAAAAGGTGCCAAGAGAAAGTGAATGGAATGTGAAGCTCACTCTGCAGGGTCCCCTGGCTCTGCCCCCACCCCCAGCTCAGGGCAATCTGCCTCTCCGCTGCTCCCTTACAATTTGTTTTCTCCTTACATGACCAAGTTCCTTCTTAATGTAGTCTAAGCTTTTCATTTTTAAAGACTTGCCTCTTTATTAAGTTGCTAATTAGATTGAATAATTCAGACCTTTGTTCTGTCTCTGCTCCTGATGTCTGACAGGTTGTTTCATTGCCTCTTCTCCACTTTCATCCTCTTCTGGGGTCTTCCTTTCTCTGCCCTCCCTCCTTGACTTTTCCTCATAGCTTGAGAAATTTGACCCCGCTTTTAATATCTCTGCTGGCATTTCACTTAATGATCCTATTACACATTCCTGAAGCCCTTTTCACTCAAGATTCTCAGGGCTCCACCAGTATCAATTAATTTCCAAACACCTTCATTTTATCATGCAGATTTTACACATGGGTAAACTGGGGCACGGAAGAGTCAGGCAGTGCTCAGCATCACAGCACAGCTTGAAAAGTGGTGTGATCTTCAGTGCTGCTGAGCATCTCTGACTGCTGGAGGCTTCATTTGTGGCTGGCGCTAGGTGGTAAAATTCAAGCCAGGGGAGATGAAATGCTCGTGCACTCATCCATTTCCTACATGTTGATGGGAAGGAAGGCTCTCTGTTGGTCTGTGCATTTATAAAATGAGCGGCTGAGGTTGGCACACCATTAAATTGAGCTCGAAGATGAGCTAAAGAGTGCAGGATAAAATTTAAGCTGCTCAGTTAAATATCAGCGCTCCAAGCATCCAGGGACATAAACATTTAAACATCAGGAAAGCCACTCTTATCCTATCATTTTGGTCTCTCATGCTTTATCCTGTTCAAAATAACCTGAACACATTTGTCAGGACGGAGCTGAAATTTGCCACTTCAGTACCAAATCCTTTGATGGCTTTTTCATGTGACCAGCACCGCAGAGGTCTTGTTTTGATGTCCAACAAGAAGGACATATAAACGTGAATGCCTTGCTCCTGACTCTTAGCTATTCTTTCAAATTGAATTAATGAGTTTTTGTGTCAATATAAATTAGATAAATAGCTGGAAGAACTTGTTAGCCTGTTTTTGGTGGTTTGGATTTTTTAGTTTACTAGACTTGATTATGCATTTGTTGACAAAGGGAAGGGAAAGAAAAAATCCATCACAATTATGCGCATTTTGCTGCAAGGCTTGAAAGGGCAATTTGGAAATCAGATGATAAAGTAGTTAAGCAGATCTATTAAAAAATGGCAAGGAAGCAAAACTCCTGCTTTTGAACTGTCAGGCAAATGTTCCTGCACTCTCTCTGTGCGTGTGTCATCAAGTTAAACAGCAAAAGAATCTTCATCTCTCAAAGTGCCCAGTTGATATCTGGGACATCACATGAGGGATTGTCCTCCAACATGTGCTGCACCAAGAGCGATGGAATGTTGTGGGAGGGTCATGGGAAGTGGCTTGAACAGAATTTCCAGCTGTTCCCTCTCTCCCTCCCTGCTTGAAGCCACCACCAAAGCTTGTGGTGGTGAATTGTGACAGGTCAGGGGCACGAAGAAGCCCCACATTGGAGTGAGGTGAGCAGGGAACAAGCAAGGGCTGGTGATTCTGGATGCTGTGGAGAAGGAAGAACCAGCCACAGTTTTTCCCTCTCAGTTAAAAGCAGAAAAACAGGGCCAGCCGACTTCATCCTCACACTTTGAGATAACTCCTTATTTGCAAATAGTCAGCAATTGCCTATTAAAAGCTAATATGCAGCAAATCTTGTCCCAGCGTGGTGCCCAGATAACGAGCTCGTTCCCCGGAGGTTCGGGGTTGTGGTCAGGGAAAACGCTCCTCAATTGGGGCTTTTCAGCAGGAGGAGAAGGAAGTTCATGAAAATTAATTTGTCTCTCTGATCATTGCCTTTTCTGACCGTTTGCAGTGCATGCCACTCTCCCACCGATAGCAGGTTTTGCTCCTGACCCTTCTCCAGTGCCTTCTGTGGAACTCCTCCCCCTGTTTCAAAGCTTGTTTTCAACGTCTAACAAGGAGGGTGGCAGGACCTGAGCCAAACCCTCTGCTTGGAATCACTCAATGGAAAAGACATGTGCTCATTCATGCATATTTGATACATCACTGCTAAAAATAAAAGGAGTTTTGGTTTTTTTTTTTTTTAATCAAAGAACAAGGCATTTTCCAGCTGAAGTCAGAAATCAATCCGATGGCACTGCTCTGCTGAGCTGTTGTCGTGCACCTTTGACTGCAGGGGGGCATTTCCTAAACAATACCTGTAGAAAAGGAGGGTAAATGTTGATTTTCAGCCCACTGGGGGCTTTTTTTTTTTCAGTGATGCCTTAAGATGATGGGAGTAGCCTGAAGGGAACGATGGGTTTGCAAATCCTCTAAGTTGAAGTTGAAGGCCGCAGCCGAGCTTGGAAAATTAACAGAAAATTTCAATGACAGATTTAAAACTCCAGGTTTTCAGGAGCAGAGCAAGGGCCTGCTCTACGAGACCAGGTTTCCTTCCCCAGGCTGCTGTGAGTGTTTCTCTGAGGGCTTTGGGCAGCCCCAGGGGCTCCTCTGTGCCGTTCCTTCGTGTCTGCAGCCCGTCGTGCTGCCCCACCGGCTCTCGCTGCCGAGCCACAGGAGACACCATCATTAGAGGAATTTATCTCCTCTTCCCGGGGCCCTGCCTGCCACGGCAGAAAAACATTCCTGATGAAATGATCCAAATGAAATGGGAAGGAAAGGGAAAGCCGTGCGCGCTCAGCGTTGCTCCCCAGAGGTTGCCGCTTTCCTGGGTGGAAGTGAGCTCCGCAGCTCCTGCTTTCTTAATGAGAGAGCAAGAGATGCAAAGCCTTCCATGCATCAAGAGAAAGGCAGAGCAGCATCCTTTTCCTTCACCTGTGAGTGTGTCTGCTAGTCCTGAATTCCCTTCGCCTGCACAAAGGGCTGAGCTGAGCCTTTGTGTGCGCAAACAATAAATGCAGATAATTCTGCCGACTTCAGCACTTTTTTCCTTTATTTTTTTTTTTTACATACTTTGTCTGAAATCTTAGTTAAGCTTCTGTTCTTGGTTATTCCATTGTATTTTTGTATAGAGTAAAGAAAAAAAAAATCAGTTTATAGTGGCTGGCTGGAGCAGCAGCGTTGAGAGTGTTATCCTGGAATGACTGGTGTGCAGTTTAGAAGGTTGCCGGAGAGAGCTGTAAATTATGTCATGTGTGGCTCATCAATTATATAGATAAAACTGGGAAGGAGAGTGGTTTGTCAGAAAAGATAAGAAAAGAGGGACTGAACCTAGATATATATTCTGTGCTGATAATCTGGTCGGTTTTGGAAGTGAGAGGAGTCACTTGTAGAAGCCACTTAATAAATTTAATGACTATTGGAAGGGACAGGATAAAAAAGAGAAAGGATAAAATGTTAAGTATGCTTGCAATTGCAAAATCAGTGCCACTTTTCTTTGGGTTTGCTAATGGCTGTAGGTGTTGTCTGGAAATAAAGCAGAGGTTGAAGAGGATGGGGAAGGGATTCTGTTCCAGGGATTTTGGCAGGAGTTGGGGTGGCACTCAGGAGCTCCCAGGTGTTGTCTCGGGTGATCAGACTGAAGACGTGACAAGGTCAAGCACTTCCCCCCCCAGGGTTATGTGTGCTTCCAGATGGGAAACAGCAGCAGAAAAAAATGGGGATATTTTTACCGTTGTGCCGAGTGGAAATAAGAAGGAAGAAGGGCAGAGCAATTTGCACATCAGCAAAACCCACACAGAAACCTTTTAAGGTATCCAGATGAGCTTGGGATAGATTTGTTGGGATTTCTCCTCCTCCCTTAGCCAGATGTTCATTTTGGCGTGTGTCCCTTGGCAGTGGGGAGGTGTGGGGCAGAGCCTTCCATCCTGAAATGGGGCTGCAAAGAGAGAGAAAAACCAATCCCTCCTCCTTCTACCTGTTGTGCCACTGGCATTTTTCTAGAGCAGCAGACAGAACAACTTCCCATGTGTCAGTGACAGAAAGTCCTGAGCTGAATTAGGGAAGGGGGGAACAGGTGACAAATTTATATAAAACCTACTTTTGCTAATACCTTTGGGAGTGATTCTTTAGGTGACCTAAACCACTCATTGCTGTCACAGGGGTAGTTTTCCATCACTGTGGCTTTTGGTGAGGGGAAGGTTCTTCAGGAAAAGATTAAAGGGGACGCCCATTTCCAAAAAAAAAAAAAAGAGGGACTCGGAGGATGAAAGGGGGAAGGATAAAATGTGCAGTTGTGTTTTTGGTTTTAATTGGCTGCCTGTCCAGTCATTTAATGGCCCAATTTCTGTGGGAAATAACTTGTAATACTCAAAGCCCATGGATGGGACTGATGGGGTGTTTCATCAAGGCCCTCTGCAGTAAAGTGAAACAACCCCCTTCCCAATCCAGCCCTAACCAGAGATGTCATCAATGCCCACTGATTTGTGGCAATATTTAAACATCTACAGTTCCACAGAGAGAAAAAAGTAGAAGTTGCCACTGCACTTCGACCGCTGCCACCTCTGCTCTGTCCTGGAGGGGGGACAGTGGCATCATCCAGGGCTGAATTCCATCACCTCGCCAGGGTGCTCCCTGGCCTCGTCCAACCAGCGAGACCTTCCCGGCTCACAAGTCTGAGGGAAGAATTCCATGGGAAGATTTTCATTAACAGCAAATGTGTTTGAGAAAATTCACTTCTGCTACAAATCTGCGTGACTGGTGAAATTATATCAAGTTACATCCTCAGTCAATTTGGGCTATTATTTGATTTTATAAATTGTATCAAGACAGTATTTTTTTCTTAAATTAAACCTGAGCATTTCTCCTCCCTGTGCCTCAGTGCTGACAGAAGGCTCTCACACTGCAAAGTTTACCTTTCATTTGTTCCTGTGTAATAACCCATTAGGTCTGCTGAGAAATACCATGTTTCTTATGCAATGTCAACACCTACTTCCATTTGCTCTTTCTCTTCAGAAAACACAGCATGAATCCCAGATGCTGCAGAATTCTGGTGTCCTTGACCCATTGGAGTGCTGAGCGAAAGGAATTGAAGGGAACAAACCGGTGAGTATTTAAGCCTGTAAAACATGCAGGTTTTTGTCTTCTTGGTTGCAGTGGTGAAGTTCACCAGGCAAAGGGGGCTCGAGGGGTGTTCAGCTGGGGCACACACTCCGTGTCGGTACTTCCCAAAGGCCAGAGTGCGGGAATGCTTAGTTTTATTTTTTAAATTTCCTTCCCATACTTTGAATCAAACAGCCCTCCGAGATTTCCCAGCACTAAACGGTTTTCTCTGCTGGGTGGGAAGGATAGGCAAGGTTAAACAGGGAGATCTCATCTAACACTCTCATCTAGGATGTTTACCAACAGGATCCGCCAGCAATTTGTTTTCATCTCTAGCTCCCATCTCCAGATAAAAATCCACAGTATTGTTTGTGGGGTGTGTGGAAGTCATGAGATGCATTTCAGACACGTGAATAATTCAGGCACTGCTGCATGCTGCAGCTCCTACTTCCCCGATACAGTAACACAGACGTTAAACTCACAGCTTTAAATTATTTATTGCCACGTGCTAATAAAACAATGAGCCTGAAAGACTCTCCCAGTCTCCTCCAGTGAAATCTCGAGTACTCTCTTCCAAGTTTTCACAGGAATCATCTGCAGACAGTTTGGGTACCGTACTTGGGTTTACTTACCAGGTGTTTGTGGAGGGTGACCTGAGCAACTTGCTCCAAAGTCACTCCAACAATTCAGAGCAGAGCCCAGGAGTCTTCTCCCCTTGGCCCCAGCAATGTCATCTCCACCCTGCTCGGAATTAAGTGTTAGAAATTTTATATTTATATTGCACCGTTTATGTTTTTAATATGATTTACAAGCTGAAATGTTATTTCCAGTGAAGACTG
Organism: Pseudotriccus pelzelni; assembly: GCA_035584735.1. NCBI lineage: Eukaryota > Metazoa > Chordata > Aves > Passeriformes > Tyrannidae > Pseudotriccus > Pseudotriccus pelzelni. The sequence goes on along the minus strand of JAWMRA010000028.1, from coordinate 8,103,378 downwards.
GGGTTGGGAATTCCCCTGAGCACTGAGGCAGTTAACTTTCAACAAAATGTGAGTCCAGAAGAAGCACCAAAATGCGTCAATTTAATTCCCAGGTCACTGGATTTCTCCTGGTTCAACCAAAGCAGCACAGAGTGTGTTTTGAGAATTTTCTCGAGTTCATTTGCTCATTAGTATATTTTGGACTTGAGCCTACAAAAATCCCTGTGGAACGGGAACTTGGGTTGCACAGCTCTTTATATGGAAATTCTGCTCTTTTTTAGGACAGGTGAAAAGAAGCCATTTCTCACGTACCTTAGGACACATCAGTAAATGTAATATTTAATATGCACATCTTCCTATGCAATTACATTGAAAATTACGTGTACTTAAAGACCCTCATAAAACTGGTGGAGGAGAGAGCTGCTTTATGCCAGTAGGACATAGTAGGACATAAATACTTGGGAGTGAAATCCCGGACAGACTACAGATGTAGTGCAATGGGCTTATTTCCCTGGAGGACCAGTGGCCATTAACCCAAATTGCAGAGTTTGTTCTGTACTCCCCAGAGCTGTTGCATTAATGCAGCTTTTGGGTTACCCCCTCAGGTACTGCTGGTGCTGGCTGGGAGGTGCAGAACTTGTCCTGCAGAAATTGTTCCTGTGGAGCAGCTGCTCAGTGCTGCTTAAACAGTGGCTTCAGGCACAGCCCATTAAAGGAGTGCTCATCTAGGACAGGAGGGAATGGCTTCCCACTGACACAGGGTCACATCAGTTGGAAGAAATCTTTACTGTGAGGGGGCCCTGGCAGCTGTGGCTGCCCCTGGATCCCTGGGAGTGTCCAAGGCCAGGTTGGACGGGGCTTGGAGCAACCTGGGCTGGTGGA
>JAWMRA010000028.1:8054182-8101724 GCA_035584735.1 Pseudotriccus pelzelni | reverse complement strand
AGTGTCCAAGGCCAGGTTGGACGGGGCTTGGAGCAACCTGGGCTGGTGGAAGGTGTCCCTGCCCACGGCAGGGGTGGGACTGGGTGGGCTTTGAGGTCCCTTCCAACCCAAACCGTTCTGTGATTCCCTCTGTAAAGCACCATCACACATACAGACACACTTCAATTTATCTCCCCTTTTTTTTTCTACCTGGCCCCATCTTTCCAAGTCATCATCTGAGTGGACCAAGGACAGTGAAGGGTGTGTGTTTCAGACACATGTATAAATGGGCATTTGAAAGCCAGATGGGATTTTTATCTCCTCCTTGCACTTGACGCTTTGTTCTCCCTCTTGCGCAGTAACAGAAATATTAGAGAAAGAAATGACACCCACTCATCATGACCCTTTTTCCTTTATATTCAATTCCCAAGCACTGAAATGTTCAGTAAAGGTGTTATTAAACGTGCATGTTGGGACCATGTCTATGAGTTTTGTGGCACTTTAGCAATAAATCAGTAAATTGTCCTGGGGGTTCACAGGTGTTGTTTAATGGAACAAGTGACCCAAGGCTCTGAAAGTTGGATCTTCTTGAGTTTTATGGAACGTTCTTGTGGCCAAGGACCTTGCAAAACCAGGAAGGATGGTTGTAATTGAGGTCTCAAAGACAAACAGAGAATCACAGCTCTAATAACTATTCAAGGTCCTTCTATCTCCCTAGTCCACACAGGGGTTTGGATGTATATTTAGGTTAAAGTTTGTCACACGTGAATCTCCGAAAATTAACTATTTTTCAAAATCTGAAGATATTTGGGAGTACCCAGGGAACCCTGAAACCCTCGGGGTGGGTTAAACCCAACGGACCCGGAGGGAGTGGCTGGAGTCTGTGAAAGGAGGGTTTAACAGGAGAGGTCTTGGATTAGGATTTGTAGATTAAATTTTTAGCTCAGCCACACACCTCGTGTCTGCTCAGGCTGTTCCCTTTCTGCTAAAACAGGATGGATGTTTCCAGTGGTCGGGGGAGGTATTAAGACGATAAATCCAGTGAGTGTTGTTGTCTCAGGTGCAGGTGGTACAAACTCTCCAGCTATTTGTGCAGAGATCTGAGGCCAGTGAGCCAGAAAAGTTGTCACTTTCTGCTGTTTGTTTTTAATTTCACCATATGCAAAGAAAAGGAGTATTGGAATGACATCCTAAACCGGGAGAGCAATGACATTGTTTGTTTTCCCGCCTCTGCTTTAATTTTTGTTTCTTTATTTTCATATATAGAGAAAACAAATGGAACTGTGCAATCTCTGCGCTTCTTGTTTGGCAGGACTTGAATTCTGTGGAAGGTGTAAAGATTATTTCCTCTGCCTGGGCTGAACCTCACTCTGTGCTGAGGGAAGAGGCAGCTGTATCCTGCTTCCTACTGGGGCTAAAACCCTTCCCTGGGTGCCCCCCACTTGTTCAGTATTTGAGCTTTTTTTTCCACAGGGCTCTGATTTTTCGGTGTTATTCTTAGTCCTTAAGTAACTTTTCATGCATTTTCAACCCTGCTACCTTATTTTCCACATGCTAATGAAACTGGGGCTGTTTGTTACAGTTGCCTAATCAAACTTTAAAGCATCTGTGTGTTTAATGAGTAGTACTGCCAGTCTTAACTATTCAGCATGGCTGGATGATGAAAACATTTAATTTTCTCGGTAAGATATATACAAGTCAAAGCTTTGCTCCGGCATGGCACAATTAAATCCAAGTGGTCTATAGTTTTCCCAGACAGCAATAAACTTCTTTTAGTTTCTGAATGTACATCTCGAATGGGAAAGTCGAGGCAACCAAAAGCTAATCACAGTGAAGGAACTGGCTTTAAAATTTGTGCAGAACAGAGGCTGCTCACTGTGGCAGGTGATTAGGAGATGAAGGTTTAACTCAAGTGGGGGGTTTGGTACTTGTGACCATCTTTCTGCTTCTTTTGTCATTTCTCTGTTTCTTTTGGTCATTTCAGACCAAATCCCTCTATTCCCTAATTTTACCTGTTTCTGTGGTAATGTTTAAACCTCAGCATGGAGCAGCCAGTTGTGTTTGTCTTACCTGAGCAGTTGTTTTCTGCGTAAACTCATCAGTTGAGCTGAAAGTCCTGCTTTCCATTGTTATTCTTGCTTTTCTTGTACAAGCACATAATTTGTGTGTTTTAATTGTTTTTCCTGCTTTTAATGGAGATCGTACACTCGACCTCTAGCAAGTACAGTTTTACAACCTGCCACACAATTTTGGAACTTGAGATGCTCCAGATGGTCCTGTCCTGGCATCCCAGCTGGGGTGGCTGTGGTCAGGTGCTGGTCTGGCTGGGAGAGCCAGGACTATGAAAGATGAGGCAGTGTCATTGCTGAGAAATTTCAGGCAGAAAAGAGGAAAATTGAGGTGAGAGGCAGCTCAGGAAAGCAGAAAGGAAATGAGCAGGACAGGCACATTTTGCTTGGATTTTCTTCCGAAACAGACTGGAGGTTTCACAAGTTTGAGAAACGGTGTTTTAAAATACCATCTCTTCAGGCAAGAGGAGGAGTAGATGGAGGGGGTTTCTCTGTGACTGTAAATCAGGAGCAGTGGTGGGACCCAGCAGGTCCCAGTTCAGTTGGGCAGGAGCTGAATTTCCTTTTGGAGCCCAAACTTCAAGCACCAAGGGATGTGTTCAAAGGCACAGATTGCAGCTTCACTCCTAACCGAGATTTGTGCCTTTGAAAACGTCCTTCCTAAATTTCAGTGCAGTCTCCCTGCTCCTGGTAGATCAGGAGGCACTTTATAGTCTCCTTTTATGTTCACCCCCAGGTAAACATGGGGGAGAAACACCTTTCATTGCTGGAGATTGCTGGGAAATGAGGCCACAGGATACTCAGGGCTTATAACCAGGATCTCTGAGTGATAATTGAAAGAATTTCATTAGCAGGAACAGGATATCATCACTGACTGGTGAGGGATATGCATGGACTGAGCAGGCCAAAGTGGCATCCAGATCCTCCCCCATCCCTGACTCACTTGGGAGCCTGAATGGCTCTGGAAAACCTCTGGCTGATGGCTCTTACTGAGAAGGAAAATACAAGCTGGCAAAAGTTAGGATATGTAGATTTATTACATATATTTTTAGTTGTTTTTAAAATCTTTTATTCCATCTAGATAGGAATTCCCTCTAAATTATTAAATATACATATAAATACTTCTGAAATAAAAGGATGCAATTGATACAGCTCAGTAGTGCCACCAACAGGAGTTATTTCCAGATGGGAAGGGCTGTCCTAACCACGGGAGATGAAAGATTTCTGCAGAACCTCCTGGGGCTTCAGCTGTGGAAGTTTTATTTGTGAGGAAATCTGTCTTCCTGACTGGCATCAAGTAATGCGTTATCTTGGCGTTGTCAGTAAGAGCCATCTGAGCTCCCTTTTGGGATGATTCTGAGGAGCTACTAATTGTTGATGAGGAGAAGTGGTAGGTCCTCTGATTAAAGTGTTTAAAGTAATCTTCTGATAGAGAAATCTCCCGTTTGATACGAGTCCTTCTGTGATTACTGTAACAGCAACTATTTATTGGAGTGGCAGGAGTTCGGTGCTTTAGGGATTGCAGCACTCGAACCCAGACCTCCTGGATTGCAGCAAGGGCTGTAATCACCAGGCCACAGTGTGGATATTCCCCCTTTCTGTCTCTATTCCTCCTTCTCCTGCTTCCCTCAAAGTGTCTTGTTTCACTTATAATGCAAATTAAAATCCATTTCCATTTGTGAAATGAATCTTTGTTTCCCAGCCAGTCTTAATCAAAACGCCAAGCCAGGCTCTGTTTCTGTAGTTCTCTCTGAGGCTGATTTTGGTTCTCTTTGAGGCCACTTGCTGCCATTGCAAAGACCCCTCAAAGTGCTGGGTATTTCAAACACCATTTACACTTGCTGGAAGACCAGAGTGTTTAACAGACTTTAGCAGATTTATGCAGTCCTTCTGCTCTTCAATTATGTGCCCTTGAATGACACACATTTACCACAGACCCTCAGTAAAAATAGGAGATGCTTTTTGGATTTTTCTCCAGAGACTTCACTCGCTGGGAATACTTTAAGTTTCATGTGTATAGCTCTGCTTTTTCTCTTCTGTCTGCCTTTGACTCGTTATCTGCAGTTTTGCCACTGTTCAGACTTGTGTCCCCATCATTTTCCCAGGTTTGAAAAGACAGAAATCAGCTTTGGTCTCTCTTCCCAGTTCCAGTTTTGATGCACAACTAAGCAGAGCTAAAACTGGAAGTTATTTCAGGCAAGCATTTGGAAAACCTGGCAGGAAGGAGGCAGCTCAGCCCCCTGGTTCCCTCCAGCCACGGAGTGACAGTTTCAACAGGGAACTTAATCCCTGTTTAATCCAATCTTCCCAAGCTAAATATTTCTTTTGATGTTTAAAGAGAAAAATACGTCATTTTCTCTAATTCTTTGTGTCAGAGGAATATATCATCTGGAGATGAAGCACTTCACGTGTCAGAAGGCCTCCATCACCTATCTATAGCACTTTCCATCTTCCTTCTGTGGCCACCTCTTGTTTGTGTCATTGTCCGCCTGGAAGACGTTCATTGCAGAAACAGCTGAATATAAATGTCTGAAATTAACTTATAATAATATCAGACAATGCTGTGGATTAACTACTGACAGTGGTGCTGATGGTCTGTGCTGTTCAGGCCAAGAGCTGGGTGGTGCTCAGTGTTCCCAGGAAATCCCACGAAGGCAGCTGTGGAAACGACGTTGGGTTGTTCACCAGTGGCTTCCTTGGATAGACTTATCTTCTTTTCCCTGCCTTGCTGCTGTGGATGTACATATTACACTGAGGGAGAAGTAGTACTGCTTTTTGGTCATGAAAGGTTAAGTTTGCTCCTAAAAGCTGAAGGACAAAACCTCCCTAGGTCTAGAATTAAAAATAAGCAGGAACCAGAAAAATATGCTGCCTTAGTGGAAGTCAAACCTTCTGTTTCTTGAAAAAAGAGTATTCAAAAGTCCATAATATGATGCTTAGGACTTTTGGGTCTGTTCCTGACTAATCTGCTCTCCACCCACGGGCAGCTGCATTCTGTATTGAACTTTTCCTGGTACAACTGCACGAGTGAAAATGAACCCCATGTTTACCACAGCCAGCTGAACCATCTGCATGTTCGTGGCATTATTATGTTTTTGACCTCAAACTGCAGGCTGGGGATTGTTATTTAGAGGCCTGTCAGTACAGTGACATTTAGATTTGACTTGCCTTGGTCACTGTGTGCCCTTTATTGATCAAACCTGCTGTACTCTGGGAGGTGAGTCTCCTAAGCTATATATTGTATTAATACTAGTGATAAGAGAGCATCCGTTGGTGCTATTACTGATATACATCTTTAGCCCATTAAAATGCAAATTTTAAGGTGTGCAGCAGATAGAAATCTCTGCACCTTAAAGCACAGAAAAGGCTGGCTAATTATGACTCCAACTATTTTTCAGATAAGTGAGCAGTAAGTCATTATAAAATTCGTAATGTGAATCCTTTTATTTCCCTTGTCCCCTGACTATTGAGCTGCAGATAATCTCATAAGGCAGTCTCAGTTTCCAGAATTAGTGCCCAAGGGTTTATTCATTACTCTAAATTTGAAAGCAAATAGAGCTACAAAAACCAACCCATAGTGCCTATTATTTGTCTAAAGCTACATAAATATATGCAGCCCCAAGATGTGCAATTTATGTCAACGAGACCAAAGACCAAGAATTGTCTTATCGTGTAACTATCAGATGCCTCTTCAGATTGCAGAGAGGATTTTTGGGTAGCCCTGTTTCTGGTTTCTTCTATCAGCAAGAACTTAGAGATTTATGCCATTAAATATGACCCCAGGGCAGATCTGACCTCTTTGCCAGCCCAGAGGTGCCCTTAGAGGACAAACTCTTGCCGAAGTTGCCTAAACCAGCAGCACCCCAAGGTCTCCCAGGAAGCTGAACTCCTCAGGAATTTCCTGCCTTGAGCACTTAACTCTGGTGAACTATTCCACCCCTGCAAACATGCCAGCAGAAGAATATGCTTTTATCATAATACAGGCAGAAGCTTCCAGGATCATTTGTGCAATGGCATTTCTGTATGTTTGAGCCCGAACATCGATTTTTGTACGTGTGAATGCTCAGCAGGCAACGTGTGCTATAGATTTCACTCCACCTGAATTTACTTTCCCACTGAAGTGCCTCTTGATCTGGTTGTCTGGTGTTTTTATAGTCAGTCCTGTTTGAACAGGGATGGCCCCATTGTGTTGCAGTCTACAGAACGAACACAGTTGCTGTGATTAAACAAAGCCGCGAGACAAACCCAACCTTCTACTTCGCGACTTATGATCTTCCCATTTAATATGACATTTGTGACGACCATTTTTTCTCTTTTTCCCCGGTTTCAACCTTTTTTGGCCTAGAGATTAGCTGTGTATGTGTTAAGCCAGACATAAGCCCTCAGCGATAGGGCAGAGCGGCTTTGTAATAAAGCAGGTCTCAATATTTGCTCCAAACCGGAGAGGAAACTTTTCTTTGAGTTAAAGTTTAGTTAACTTTCCCCACGTCGATTTTTTCTTTGACTCTATTTGAAGAGTCCACCTCCAGCTGGCTTTTGAGACGCAACCAAGATCTTTGAAAGATCAGCAGCCACATTAAAGGAAGAACAGAGAGCAGATCCAATACAGCAGGTTAAACAGGAAAGTCAATGTCAGGGGCTTTAATTACAAAAATGACACTGTATGGCTGCTGTACTTTGTGCTGGTTGTATGCAGAGCTGGAGAAAGGCAAGGCAGATAACCTCTGTGCAGGGTGCGAGCAGGGAGAGAGTTATAAATGGCACTTCTTGTTCAGAGCCTGCTGATTTTGGGGCGCAGAAGGAAACAGTCCTGAACCCCTCGTCAGTGGGGACTGAGGACCATCTATCATCCGTGTGGGTTTGGGGTCCTCTCCCACAAAAACACTCTCTGCCCCTGGGATTCCGTGGCAGCTGGGAGGCAGCAGGTCAGGGCTCCTCGGCCACAGAACGCTTGAACTCCTCTCATAGAGGCAGATTCAGTCCCACGGGCTTGGAAAAGGGGCTCTTCAGCTCGTTTGCGGGATGAGGGGCTGGAGGGAAGAAAGAGAGTTCCTCTGTTTAAAAAAAAAAAAAAGTTCTGGTTTTGAGGCATTTTCTAAATGGAACTGCACCAGTGCCGCTCCCTCAGCGGCTGCTGCCGGGACTTGGCAAGCACAGAACGAACCCTTTGATGCAGGAGCCCCTTCCCTGCTCGGAACTGCTGCTCACCCTGGGCCCTGCCTGCCCCAGGGCACCTTGTTTGAGGGGGAATTTCACTTTTAAGCTAGCAAGTAACGGAACAGAAGTCTGGGCAGCGTGGGGAGACAAATGCCTTTGCAGATTAAGAAATAAAGGTGAGGGGGGGGAAAAACCACCCAGAGCTCAGCTCCACTTACACATGGGTGAGTTGTTCCCCGCTTTGCACGTGGGCATCGCCTGGAGCCTCTGCCTGCACGAGGACTGGGACCAGTTCAGGAGCTCTCCCTCCACTGGTTTGGGGAGCATTTGACTTTCAGATTCGAAGTGCCTGCCTGGAATCCTGCTTTCTGAGGCCAGCCTTTGGCACCGAGTCACTCTGGGGCGTGGGTGGCATTTCTCTTTGTGTTAAGCTGTAGTGGAAGGGAGACGAGCTAATGCAGCCAAAATTGGCTTTTTCTGCCCCTGGCCACTTCAGATCAATGAGAAGATCTATGGAAACCCTCAGCCTGGAGAAAATAAAGAAAAAACAAAGGGAAAAAAGAAGGCCTTTCTCCTGAGTGATCGTTTAAATCCCTCTGACAGCCCTGGAAATGGAATTTCACTTTCTCCTCCACAATTCCAGCCCAGATTGTTTACTCTTATCTGCAAGCTTGTCTTCACTAGTTTTTCCACCTTCAGTTAATTGGTTCATTGCCATAAAATGGTTAGTTAACACAATTGCAAACCCCTCTGGGAGCTCCCCAAACATTTGTGGCAGTGCTGTTACCCTGAGCCACATCCCCAAGATAACGCTGGGAACAGAAAAACCTGCAGCATCTTTCTACCTGTTGGTCTGAGTCAGTGCAATATCCACACAAGATCTTTGGATGTAACAGATCTCAGGGCCAAATTTGTGGCAGAGGAGCTAAAGGTGACCTTTCCTGTTAAATAAGGCCTTTGTAATTTCAGCAGCCGAGGTAAACCTTAGCAGGGCACAAGTAACACGTTAAAATACTGATTCCCATAGTGGAGATTGTTTGGATGCATGCTCAGTCCAGCACGGACTCCAGAGGAGCATCTTTAAATTAAAACTATAAGTTTAACTGTGTCTTAGCAGAAAGCAATTACCCAGGCTTGAAATTTGACCCAGCCATCAGAATTAATACCCCATCATTCTCGAAGAAAAGGCCTGTGGATATTTAGATTTCATAAGCAGATAGAGGACTGGGTTTATATCTCCGCAGAAAGAGACAAATAGTAAATAGGAGTAGCTCTCACAGTTGGCTTATTACAGAAAACTATTACGATGTCATCCTTTGTATGGCTGGTGCCACAATTCCCATCACCTCTCTGGCACTTTACAGCTTGATTGCAGATGGTTAACACCTTTGCCCATACAGCTATGATGTTTGCATGCATAATATAAAACATCTTGCCCATAAAGCATTTTTTTTTCTCTTATATAATTTGTTGTGCCTGCATACTGGTATATATTTTTATTCAATCTTTTACATATAAATGAGTTTTATTGAATAAATGTTGCCATTGTCCATTCTCCACACCATATTTTAGCTCTGCAACTTTAGTGACTTTATGGTTCCCCTTCGATTCTATTGCAGTAACAAGTTTGTTTATTGCTTTTTAAATCTCCTGCACTGACACTGCGTAAAATTAAGGACGTGGTTAAATTCTTTATAGTTTGGGAGTGTTCTTAAAATTTCACATTTCCATAAAGCTGGGTGCTCAGTGTCACAAATCAAACCCCAGCTGTCGTGGCTAGCTGGGTCTGAGCTCGTGGCAAGCTGCTGCCCAGTGTTAGTGAGAGGACTGAAATACTGCAGGAGCATTTTCATCCAGCTTTATTGGTTTTCTTTTTGTTTTACAAGCCTGTGTAAATCCAAGCTGGGAAGCAGTGCAAGGATGTGGCTGGCTGCATTTGAAGATTTTCTGAGTAAAGCAGCTCCTTTTCCTCTTGGGAGGCGGAGGATGTTTGTGTGTATATGAAACACCAAGGCCAAGGCACTGTGGGTTTGAACAGGCTTGTCAGATGCTATTATTGACAAAAACTAATTACACAGCCCGGTCTCAGGGCTAATACACACACAAATAGTGTAACTATAACAGGAGAGGTCTGCAAACAATCAAAATAAAATGAAGAACCACAGGTCCTAATCCTCTTCTTCCTTGAGTCAACAGGAGCTTTGCCTTTCGGTGTGACCGGTTGTAGCGGTATCCTCAAACCAGCACCAGCTCTGGAAAGCAATGGGGGTTACTCTGTCCTCTGGCTGGTGGAGCTCAGGAGGGAGCTGGAGTAAACTGGGGTGGGATGGGGCAGGGCAGAGCCCTCTTGTGCTGTTGGCGTCCATCCCACATCACACCGGGGCGAAGTCAGGTCTTCAGAGGAGACGAGTGTTGTGCTACGTTCAAGCATCCTATTCTGGAGGTTACGAGGCTTTGTAGACCACATCCAGGATCTTTGTATCAGCAAAGTTTAACAGAAAGTTAATTAAAATGTGGTTTACCACAGATTTCCTAATGCAGAAAGGAGGTTTTTTAAAAATAATGCCATACTGACTACAATTGTACTTGTGTGTGCAAGCACAAGGATGGATTTGTGTTCTGTGTGTACCTCAGGCTTTGATGTAGAGCCTGGTAAGAGCCAAACTGTCCCTTATTGGAGGAAAATCAGAGACTTAGGCAAATGAAAGACTTTCAAACAGCCTTTTCAATAATGGAATGGACACACATTTTTCCTTTCCAATTTTTGGTCTATTAAATGGGGGATGTGTCCATCCCTTTGGCTGCAGCACTTGAAACTGGGGATACTTTGCAGCTTACAGAAAGATCTTTGGGGCTATTTGGCCTCATTCTGTCTGTGCACTCTCCCAGGTGTAGCAATGCTGAAGGAATTGAACTGTTACTGAAATCCTCTCATACACTTCCCCCTCTCCTGAAGGCACCACATCGTGGGGTCACGAGAGAGGACGTGAGAGAAAAAATGAATCGCAGCCCCTCCGTTCCCAGGTAATTCAAGGTATTAAGGAAATAAGGGAGTTTCCATGGGAGTGAAGTGGCAAGTAAATAGCCAGTGAAAGTGCTGGCAGGACTCCCACAGCCTCAAACGGTGCGGGGGCCTGACCATAAGTCAGGCACCGCTGAATTACCGCTGCGGTTCCAGGGAAGGTTAGGGAGGTTAGTTATTGCCTGCACAGCAGCAGGGGGAATTCAGGGCCAGGGGACGTGTTTCAGGGTGAGATGAAACAGCAGGATGAGTGAGTCCTTCTCCCTCACCTGGGGAGGGAATGAGCAACGTGAGGGTTGGGACCTGATTCCCGACTGCTGCGACCTGGTGGAGAGGGGAAAGAAAATTAACTCCAGCAACAAGGTGGGGCTGAGTGTCTTCTTCTGCTTCCCAGGAGCCAAACTGCAGCTTGCCAGCATGTCTGGCTTGTGCCTTCTCCCTGAGTGAATGCTAATTTTGCCAAAGCAGCCTAGGGAGTTTTTTGGGTGCTGGGCTTGGTTTTTATGTGCCTTAACTTCAAAAATGAGGGCACTAATTATACGGTTATAGGTTGGGTTCAGGTCTTTAAAATGAAAATAGGTGCATTTAAAAGGCTTGTTTAAAAAGAAAGAAAAAGAAAATATAGACGCCAGTCTACTCATCTTTTATATCCCCCTTCTTGCTGCGCCGTCCGCATTTCTTCCAGTAGCGCCTTAAGTGTCGTGGCTTACATCTGACACGTGTTTCATTCTTCCTATCAGGCAGTATTTCAAACCCAACAGTAAATTATTTGCATAATGTATGGGCTGCTTTCCTTGGAGGAAAACTGTGCTATGCTCCGGGGACCCGGCTGTGCCTGCTGCTCAGCGATACAGCCCCGCTCTCGAAGCCGAGCTGCTGCTCCCCGATGAAGTGTTTCATGCCCATAAACGTGGGGATGTTTTATGTGGCCCACGCTCAGCCTGCCATCTCCCCTGCTCCCCGGCTGCTGCTTTTGGTGTCTTTGCTAGAGATAAAGGTGTCACTGAAGCCCTTGCGGACGCATCCCTGTGAGCTGAGAGGTGGCTCAGCTTGGCTGGCAGTGACTGCAGGGAGCTTAGGGAAATCTTTCCCAGGAAATCTGCCGGGAATATAATTAGGTGGCGAGTCCAGGGTGAGTTGCATGCTGCTGCAGTCAGCCTAGTTTAACTAAGTAGGTTATCTCAAGTGAGTGTAAGCCCAGCTTTGGCACTGATGTAGAAGTGCAATCAGAGTGCAGCCATGTGCAGGGCAGCCGGGGCTGTGGGGCTGCAGCAGCATCCCAGGGATTGCTGCTCTCGTCTGCGTTAGAAGAGGAGAATGACACGGAAATTACTCAGACAGAAACGACAGCTGCTGGGAGGATACTCATGTACAGTGTGGAGGGAACCGTATTTTGGAGTTGGCGGATGATGTTAGGTCAAATACTCCAGGGGTCAGGCCTAATTAAGATGTTGGTATCGGATTCTGAACTAATTATGTAGGGAAAGTGAGCTCTATATTGTTATGTACAAGTTGTTGCGTGCAAAGGTAATGCACAGGGATTCTTGCAGTGGAAGGAGATGTGATCCATAATACATGGGTTGTGCTGGAGCCACCCAGCCTGGGCCGAGGCAGCCCCTACAAAATTGAATAGCAATAAGTTTGCAGAACTACAAAATTGAATAGTGAGTTATTTTTGAGGAAACAGGGCGTGCTAGAGGATATTCCTCAAGGGAAGAATGAGGCCAAATTTGTCATATGCCTCGTTCATTGTAATTAATTCACTCTGTGGGTTACATCTGTGCAGTGAGGTTATCCCCTGAGTGCAGGTTCTGCATCCCACCGGCACCAAAACCACCACAGATTAATGAAACTCCTTCTAGCAGCCCTTCCTCCAGCTCACAACTGCTGCTTACACCGTGGAGATGCTGTTCCCGTTGTGCCAATGCACCCAGTGTCCTGTGCTGAGCCACAGCCAAATTTCTTTGAGAAGCAGCTTTTAGGAGTTGTTCTTGCTCCCACAGACACCTGTGGCCAGTTCCACTGAGCTGGTGAGTAGGTTTTAACTGGCATTGCTTAAAACAAGGACAGACAGCCAGGATAGAAATTATGTGTCTCCAAGGATGTAAAAAGGCTGTTGCAGAAGTGATGGGTCTAATCTGTTTTCCCTCATGTCAAGAGGCAACAAGCTCATACTGAAGGAGAACCAGGTTAGACATTAGGGAACAGCTTTTCTGGTGCTGAGGATAGGAAAAAGCGGGAATGGTGCTAAAACAAGACATCACCCTCTCATGCAGCACGTTTTAAAAGGCTTCCAATCTAGGTTAGACAAACATCTGGGACTATAACCCTGTGACAGCCATGGAAACAGTCTGCCTACTGCAACTGCTTTGTGGCTTTCCCTTTTCCAGCCTCACCAGCCCCACGTCCTCACACAAATTTCTCACAGCTCATCTCTGTAACTGAGGATGGTTAAGAAGGGCAGTTGTGTCAGGTCTTGCCTGCAGGCTGTGGTACAGAATGAGAACTTCTGAAACTGCCACTGTACAAGGGACTGATCAAATCCCAATGACACCTCCTTCAAGCCAACAAATTTCTCCTCGGGCCAGTCAAATTTTGGAGTTACTGAATAACTTGTTTGAACTCTCTGTGCTTCAGAGTTTCCTGGAAGAGAAGACAGCTCTGTACAAATGGAGAGCAGGACACTGTGTCCTGGTTTCACAGAGGCAGCCCCTGTCACTTAGTGCACTGTCCCTGTTGGTTTTCATCAGGGCATTACAATGACCCAATTTTCTCCTGCTTTTTGCTATTATCCTCCCTTGCTTATAGGAATTGGTGATATTTAAAGTCATCCTTCTTTGAAGAGTGTCAGCCACTAAGACATCAGGACAGGTAGTGGAAATTTCTGATAAGAGAAAAGCATCCAAAAAAAAAAAAAGGGTTTCTGGACTAAGCGATGCAGGTTTCTCTAGGAAGGCTGCTTGGCTCACGTCCATGCCGTGATGCACAGGGCTCTCTGCTTTCCAGGAGAAACGGGGCGTGAACAGGCAAAGAGGCAGCAGCCAAAATAAAGGTGTGGGTAACAACTCAGATTGTCAGCACTACGTCTTTAGGCCTCATCCCATGCAGGAAAAGCCCCCACACTAACACTGCATGACAGATGCAATATAATCAGCTGCTAGTATCATCTATTTCTGCTTGAAATTCAAATGTTTTGGACTGAAGTTCACTTAATATATGCTCTTAAAAAAGGTTCATGTGTTCCTTACTTCCCCTTCCCCCTTAATCCATCCTGTATCTTAATGAATAACAGGCTTAATCACTGTGGTATCAAGATAGCCTTTTTACTGCCGTGCAAATGTTCTTTGGTGTATAATTTGTACATGCTTCACTCATCTATTATCATTGTTCTTTCTAAATGAGAAAATGCAAATGTTACACCAAGGGCCCCATCTTCACAGCTTACCAAATATAATTCCTGACAGCAACATGAAGTTGTTTAGCATAATTTTCCTGTTAATAAACTGCCAATTACAGTAATTTAGCTCTTAGTTTCCGAAGACCAAAAGGTATGTGATGATTTCCAGCGCCCTCCCAATTAATGTCTCAGTTTATTATTTTGGTATGTCTGAGAAAACGAAAAACCAGGGAGGACCCAGTTGTTTAAAGATAATGCCAATGCAATTTCCTTTCAAAAATTCAGAAGCTTTTCTCATCTGAGAAGCAAAATGTGGATTTTGTGGGTGTGCACTCCCCCTCGGACATGCACATTCATAGGTATAAAACACGAGAAACAGCATCAGAGGTATCTGTATTACACAGGAATGTGAGTCAGCTTGAAAAACTACCAAATTAAACTTTGTAAAAGCTCTTAGAAACACCTGCTAGCGATGAAAAACTTTTTTTTCTTCTCCCAGTAAATTTTGTTTGTTGTTCAAATGCTTCCCAAACTCAGATGGTTACACAGCACTTTATTGAAGTCAGTGGGAAATGCAGCAAGAGAAGTGTGGGGGGAAGAATATTTAAGGAAATGTTTATAGTTGCTGGGAAAGATTGAGAAGAATTAAGCTGAGAAGCAATTATGTTTTGAGCAGCTCTTCACATCCAGTCTTTTCTGTTCAGATCTCTTCTCAACTTTTCTTATTAAATGGAATTTGCATGAAAACAGAATCCTTGTTTCTTAAAGAGTTTATCTGCTCTTCCTGCTTATTTCCCATCTGCTCCTGAAATCATCATTCTCCGTGATACAACTGAACAATTTCTGAGGCAAGTCAGACTGGTTTTTAATTGAGGAGTAAGCAATAGAGAGTATCTCAGGAATTAAAGGTCCTACTTTCCAGGCAAGTATCTCAGTGGGTAAATGTGGGAAACAAATGAGTTTGGTCTGGGGAGAAGCTGAAGAAAATAACCGAGATGGATGGAGCCTTTAGGATGTCTTGCTTTAGATACTGACTTTCTGCCCTCCTATTTGGAAGCAGCTCAAGAACCTGTCCTTTGCTTTCTGATCTTTTACTTGTTTCAAGAACGCACTCACAGACTCTGTGAACAAATTTTGCAAATCCTGTCTCGAGTAATTCCACCTCAGTTTAAAAACAAACAAACAAAAACCAAACCAAACCAAACAGAACCCCACAAACCAAAACAAAAACCCACAAAACAATAAACCATAAACAAACAAACAAACAAAAAAAGCCAAATCCCCAAACCCCAACAAATTAAAAACAGCAAGAGGGATTCCATCCTTCCCACACTGTGCAGTGTCTGCAGCAAGACATGCCCTTTGCAGGGAAAATGGGATGGATTTGAGGAAAAAAATCCAAGGGAGCTTCTCCGGGGACTTTCCTCCAAGCTGGAGCAGCTGCTAAGCTGGTTGCATGCCTTTGGTGGTGATGGTGTTCACCTGCTCAGCCAACACCTCCCCAGTGCAAAGCCTGGGGCAAGGGCTCCTCCAAGGCTCTGAAAGCTAAATTGAAACTAAGTTATCGAAGTTATCAGACTTTAAGAAGGTGCAAGGGCATGTGCCAGGGAGGTACTTTTTGGTAAGTGTATACTATTAATAGCACTTAAAAAAACCCAACTCAAGATCTCCAGTATTTTTCAGGGTATTTTTGACTGTTACGAGATTAATGAATATGGGGCAGTTTGTAGCTGGTACATTAATTTTAATCACTTAGCTCAGTTTGTATTAATGAGAGAGAAGTGGGTGGGTGTGAGAATGTGTACCTTAGAGGCATATATGGTGGATATGCATTTTGTGTTTGATTGCTAAGCAGTGGAAATAAGTGACAACTGAATTTCTCTGATGGACACACCAACGCACAGGGCAGGGCAGTGATATCTGTAATCACAGCAGTGCCACTTCTCTATTAAGTTAATTCTGAAATAAATCTGGGCAGTGAAATAATTGTATTTCTTCCCTTCCTATGTGTGTACAGGGAGAGTACTGGGATATTTTTGCCTGTGCTTTAACCATGAGTGAGGGTTTATGAGCATGTTGTGGGGATTTTTTTCATACACTTGAGTGTCTGGTTGGAGCTGAATGGATCAGATCAATCATATCACTTTTTAAGTGCTTTTGGTATACTTTTTTTTTTTTTTTTTAAATTTATAGACTCGGGACTTAGGGCTCTGTGCTATTTCCTTGCTGGCCTCGAAGCCAGCGAGGGCTCTTCTTTTCCAGCCTGACCTCTCTCCCTGTAAGCTCACTGCCATAGCCCAAGGCTGGAAGAGCCTGACAAGGGGCTGCCCTGGTACTGGTGTCAGGATATTAAATGGAGCAAGGAAAGAACCCTAAGTGGGAGTGACACCCCTGTGAGTCTCAGCGGGGGCACCACCTCCCTGCCCACCCCTGTGACATCTCCACATCACCCACCAGTCACTGCTGCTGACACCCCCAGTGCAGGGCAGGCTGAGGGGCCATCCCTGGGGTTTGTGCTCTGCTCATCAGCCAGCCCAGAGGTGATTTAACATGATGGCACGGGATGAGCTCCCATCACGGGGAAGCCTACAAATGTTTGTAGTTATAATTAGGAAATGTTCTAACACTCCTATTAACCTGATTGATGTGAAGTCTTGGGTAGGCAGAAAACTGATTTTTCCCCAAGTGACTGCAATAGAAGATCCATTTAGTTTGAAATGGAACTTAAAAGGAGTGCAAATTACTGATGATCCCTGTAACCAGTGAACGAATGATTAGGTGGAAGAATGATTAGATGGAAGAAACCCCCAAACGAGGAGTTGTGTCACGGGAGGGTGACATTTTTTAATCCTCTAGACAGGACCACAGCAGAGCCTGGATGGACTCTCCAAGCCCTGTGCTCCATCCCACCCCAGGCTGTGCCACCGACCCAAAGCAAAGCTTGCTGACACTGCCCCATCCTTTCCTGCTGTCAAATTTAGGACATGTCTGACCTACAAGGGCGAGATCATTCTAGAACTGTGAGAAGAACCACATCAAAAGCGAGGCTGGTTTCACCAGAGCACCTCTACAGGTGTGTGATTCAGGACCAGGCTGGATTTTGTGTGGTGCTGAGCTGTCTGTGCCACCCGGGGTCAATGCTATTTCTGACTCTGTACTGCCTTCCTGACACCATGAAGATGTGCCCTCGCTGACCTAACAGAGTGATAAAGAGATCTGCTCTCTTTTTAATGCCATTCTGGGGGAAAATGGCTGCTTTTCAGAAATGAAATGGTCTCTGTTCAAGTTTTCCCCCGTACAAATGCAGCAGTGATGCAGCTGTGGCTGTGCTCTGTGGCTCTGCACAATGCAAAGTGTCTGACTTAGAGCAGAGCTTGTGTGCCCAAAAGCTTTTCTGTTCTTCAGGTGTATTCACTGGTTTAATAAAAGCTCGTAGCTCTCCATGCAAA
Source organism: Pseudotriccus pelzelni (assembly GCA_035584735.1). Classification (NCBI taxonomy): domain Eukaryota; kingdom Metazoa; phylum Chordata; class Aves; order Passeriformes; family Tyrannidae; genus Pseudotriccus; species Pseudotriccus pelzelni. The sequence goes on along the minus strand of JAWMRA010000028.1, from coordinate 8,084,651 downwards.
CCTGGCTGTCTGGGCCATGAATTAAGCTCCTGGGTTCAAAAGGACTTGATGTTGACCTTAAAAACCTTGAAAACCTGTGAACATCAGGCAGCCTGAAGAAGATACACAGAGCCAGGGTGGATCATGTTTTACTTGTACACAGGCAAACAAAGTTCTGTAATATAATCAGAGGACAAAAATGAGCTCTAAGTAGATGCAATAAAGCCACAATGACAGTTATTGGACAGCACTTTGTCCCATGATTATTTATGTATTAGTTGAAGCCACAATAATATTAAAGTCACCCTCACTAAACATACAACACTTTGTATTTTGACAGCACTTCATAAACATTAATGAATTAAGCTGAAGTAAACACTTCTCTAATATCAACCTTTCCTGAACTGATCTGCAAAGGCAGATTAAAGGCAATGAGGAGCACATTGCAGTTCAAGCACATAAAACCCATCATCACCTGTTCAGGACTTGAGGGGAAAAAAAATTTGGAGCTTCTATATGCTGCAGGCCCACTAACGAAGTATCAAAAGTAACTTTTATGTGCCTTGTCATTTGAACATTGTACTAATGTAGGGTGAGAAGGTGCAGGATAAAAATATGGGTCAGAAGGACCTTGCAAAGCTCAGGGACTCTGGACTTAGAGTGATAGAGAAAATCTGTGCTGGGGAGAAAAAAGGGAATTTTAGCCCAAGCTAATCTCATATCTCACTGGTTAGTTGTCAAAATCCAGCTGATGGCACCTTCAGGGTTTCTATTTGTGTAAAAATAACCCAAGGTGTGAAGTAACACGGCCCAGCAGCAAGTGGTGTGGTGAGGTCAGCAGGGACAGCCAGAACAGGGGTGATGTCTGGAAAAAGGGTGTGGAGAACCACTCGCTGGTCCTCTGGGTTTTGGCAGCAGCTGCTTTTTGGGTGCCCGTGGGCAGGGCCAGGGAGCACCAGGCTGGATGCAGGAGGGGCAAAGCACCCCCAGGCCAGTGTTTTAAAGAGTCCTTCACACAGCAGTGCTGCTTGTCTGAGTTTTGGCCAAGCACAACTCAAACATCTGAAAGTTTGTGGTTTTTGGTTTGTTTTTTTGGTTTTTTTTGCTGAACATGCAGGAACTCCTGAGAGCAGACTTAATTCCCCCAAAAATACAGACAAAAAACTTTCTTAGCATCTTAATGACCCCTTTGGGAAAGCTGGCCAAGTCAGACAGTAACATTCAGTAAATCCTTGTTATCTGTGCTTGCTTTACTAATGAGCCTGAGTATCATATTTAAACCCCTGTAGCTGTGTCTCATATATTGGCTGCCATGAAAATAAAATATTTCCACTGAGCATTTGCTGTATATCACGGGCGGCTCGGCTGGGCTCCCAGAATGCCTTTCCTGTTATTAGGGTGTTGTGGGCCTTAGAATGGTCTCTGTGATGGATAGGATGGTGGAGGGAAACATTTCAAACCCCAAATGTTACAGCTGTTGGAGGGTCATTGAGATACTCTATATTTGCACAGGTCTGGCTCAGAAATATTCCTTTGGCAAAGGCTACATTTGATTAAGGGTTTTCCCCCTCGAATCAGGGCAGAGGCAAATTCAAAGAGCAAGAGGAAAGAAATAGAAAGGGAAGCTGGAAAAGTACAGTGGGACATTTCCAGTATAGCCCAGCTAATGACTGGAGACACTGTTTGGAAGCAGATGGATGAGACTCCATTTTGGAGGGGGGATCTTTTAGTGATATGACCCATTTTCTTCTGGTCGAATTGATCAAGCGACCTTTTCCTGAAGTGTTATTTGTAGTAGGTTCAAATTCTAGGAATGAGCATTTGTTGGGCAAGGCTCTTCTTCCTTGATGTGTTTTGTTGCTTTTTCCAGCTGAATCAAGAGGAACAATTAATTATTTGTGGATTGATGTAGGTCTGTGTCCCTGTGGGTCATCGGTAAAATCAACAGGCTCAAAGCTGTGCTGAGGTTGTGTCTGGGGAGCTGTGCTTGGACCCCTGCTCTGAGCAGGGGCTGGGACTGCCATGGGGAAGGCAATAGGATTTTAGAGGAAAAATAGTCCCACAGCTTAGCAGATAACTGTATTTTTAACTCCCAAGCTCTGGGAATTCTCCTAAATGAGGCGGAGGAAACGGCACAGGGTTATGAAGAGGCTTGCAGGGCAGGTGTGCTTCCAAGTGAATTGTTGGTTGTGAGAGCACAGGCTCTCTTTGTATGCAGGAGTTTTTATGTCCTGCTGCCTCATTATCTCAGTAACTTATTATAGTTTTATGTCTGTGTTGTGCTGCAAATGGACTGCCCATAATCCCCTTTTTATAGACTTAATCTGGCGGGTGATAAACGCCTCCAGAGTCAGCACAGCATCTTCCTCTTGGTGGTGGGGGCTCAGTGGGAGCAATTCCTGGGCAAGCTGGAAACACCCCTCGTGTCTGTATTTTAAAATCCCCTCTATTCCATTCTGACTGTAAATAGGTGTTGGTGCTGACATTTCTGTGTGAAATACAGCGGTGTGTTTACTTCTGGAAAGATCACCACCAGCTGTCCCAGCTGCAGCGTTCTGTGTGCACACTGTGATAATCTAATTAACATCCCCTTTGGAACCTGCAAGTTAACGTTGGACAAGACTCTAAAGCTGGTTTTGGAAGATTTTGGTAGCTTAGGTACTTACTGAGACAGGCTGGATGAATTCTAGAAACTGCCTTCTCAAACATTCAGTGAAATAACTATTACGATTTCACATTACCTGTACACACAAGCCAGTTAATTTGTTTTCAGTGAACATTTGTACAAGTGAATTATTCACCCATCTGCAATATTTATCTTTAAAATGACTAGACAATTCAGCTCTGTGTGGAGATGTGCCTCTGTATGAATTCATAAATCCACGATCACTGGCAGGACGTTTTCTGCAGCAGCTGATGATCTATTTATTCTCCCTTTTCTTCTCTCCAAGGGTTAGCCCAGGCCCTCCTGCTTCGACACGAACTGCAAGCAAACAACTTGTATAATATTTAGTACTTCCTAGTTTGAATACAAAGCTCTAGCAATGCTCCCCAGCACTGCAGCTTGTCAGGTGAGCAGCTCTCAGATTATTAGAAAGCAGCAATTTTCTGCTCATTTTCCTTTTTTTTTGCTCTCACACGGCAGACATAATGAGCAGCAGGGATTATGTGATGAGCTGAAATTACTGAGCTAAAGGAGGACTTGCAAATGCAGGTATGGAGCCTTTGCTCCTGTTAATGGTCAGCTCGGAGCCTGCTGGCAGAGGGAGCACTTTTGGGAGGGGGAGTTTCTTTCTGCTCAGGGATGCTTGGAGCTCCCACCCTCTGGGGCAGCACAAAGGGGATGCAGAGGGAACTTAAAATCAGTGGTCTAGATACTGAAAATGATCCTACCAATACTGCCTTTACTGGGATTGCCCCAGAACTGGGATTGCTCCAGGGCTGGCACTGCCCCTGGCAGGGAAGCAACTGGAATTGCTCTGTGTTTAGATGGCCAATGCTTTTCCTGGAGGAAGAATGGGCAGAGAAGTACCAGCAATTGATAGTTACCTAAACTAATGGTTCAAAAAGTTGTTTCAACAGCTTTGCCCTAAGAGAGTCTGGGCTTTAAAGAGCAGTGAGAATCTTATTTAAATGGCTTTTCTGTGTGGTCATTAATAAAGCCATTCTTTGCCGGGGAAGATCCAATATTATGTGCTTGAGGGACTCCTTCACGCGAGCCTGGAGATTTGGGGCTTGATCTCCACTTGTAGGAACTCGAGCGGTTCCAGCCAACTAAGCAGTGATTTCCATAGCCTAAGGAAGTAATCCTGAATTTCCATGTTTTTGAAGAGTAAATCTGCTGAAGAGTCTGCTTGAGACACCCATTCTGTGGATATACCAACACTTGCTGAAATGCTGAGGGCTGAGCAGTTCACTGAACTGTGTTCAGCTTTTGCCTCCAGTGAGTAAGGGTTACAGTGACGCTGGGGTGTAGTTGCTGATATGCAGCAGGCAAAGAACTGTATCTGAATTTCTCTCCCAAAAAATCTCTTTCTTCACATATTTTCTTCATCCCTTTCCTGGAAAAAAAAAAAAAAAAGGAAAAGAAAAAAAGCAAAAGAAAAAAAGCAGGCTGCTCTATGACAAGAGAATTTTCTTCATCTGCAAAGGGAAGGTTGGATTTGCCCCAGCTTTAAATTATCCTGAAATGACTCACGGATCTTACCTTGAAAGTGAAGTGGTTCTCCACATTAAAGAGACGTGTGAAGAAAGCAGCTAAAACACTGTAACCTATTTCCACCGATTTCAGGATTTAAGTTCTGCTAATGCATATGTAGCCTTTGTTAATGCCTACATGGAGAATGGAGTGTTTTACACTTGAACTTTAGTACCTGAAAGTGAGAACAGTGCAGCTGCAGTTGTAGTCACACAGCAGAAATGATCACACCCACTCCGGCTCTGACTGTTAAGTACCCAAAAAATAACCTGATAGAGAGTAGATGAGTCTTCTCCACGTGTGCCTAGCAAAGGGAGAGTCTAAATTAAAATTGTCCTGGATCAGCCAGACCCCAGCTTTCTAACCTGTGTAATTTGGTTATCTGAGCTGTTATCTCTCCTGTGCCCCTGTCCATGCTGCTCTAATTAGAAGGATAACTCAGGGAGCAGCATGACATTGCTAACAGGGACATGGAAGTTTTAGTTGAATGCCCAAATTAGCTTTGAAGTTTCCTGCAGTCCTAAAGATTTTATGGTAATTTTCCATTTCTGCATAGGCATATTTGCATTTTGCTAGACAGTTTAGCTCAAATCACCTGTCAGGTGCTGCCAATCTGTTGTCAGTAGGGTAGAGCCATCAGCTTGGAGAGTTTTTTCTCAGATGTTTTAATCAAAGATTAATATTGATCAGCATTTAATGCCAGGCACAGAGGAAAATCTGTTTTCATGGAATATGAAATATTAATAAAACATTAATGAGGGCAAAGGAGAAGGCTGCAAACATCATGGCCAGCTCTTGCCTCCTGCTCCGACACAGGACTAAGCCATCCCTGCACTAGGCAGGGGGCTGGACTTTCAGCTGCATTAAAGTTTGAATTTGACTTCTAAATCCAGATTTGGAAAAATCAAGGGACTTGCCACTCGAAAGGGTTGCCTGAGAGACCTCAGGTGCTTTTATCTCCCGTATACACAGGATGGTTTCTCAAATACCGGTGCTCAGAATTTTAATATCAATCATTTTATCAAAGTTGGACAGGTTAACCACTTCCAAACGCTGGGCCTCATTTAGCCAGACGTTTACTCGGGTTCTGCTGTGTGTTCCCCATGAAAGCACAGTCATATTTCTAATGGTGCTGGTGCTTAGAAAGCAGCAGCTGAGCACAACCAGTCAAAGGGACACTTTGACAGGTGAGTGCCCATTTTGGGCTTGCTGGAAGTGGCTCGTCAGGAAACTCTCAGGGTAGAACTCAAATGCTGAAAAGGCCTTCTCATTATTCCCCTGTTAGTTTGAGAACACGGTGAGAGAGAAAATAAGGATTTCAGGTGTAAAGAAAAGAGCCAGAAATTAAATGCAGTTAGATCTGCTTGGGGGATTGGGAAATAAATCAGATCCCATTGGCTTTCCTATAACCACAGCAGAGAGATCCCATCTGAGCTGCAGCAAGACAAGCAATCCCCTCTCTGCTGTGTGAAGGTAATAGAGAGATAGAGAAGGGCGGGAAAAATGAAAAATAGAAGAGGAATACGGGATGAGAAGAGCAGAGGACCCAAAGAGACGACAAGGAACACAAACATAATGAGAATTATATCTATAAAATACAAAGACCTGAGAGTGCTCTGTTGTGAGATTAGTTTGTTCTGGGTAGATTGTGGAGCAACTCCAGCAGATACACCCAGCTGCTCTGGCTACACAAAGGCCCTGCTGAATGCACTCCTGGAGCAGTGGGTTTGATGCTCTCCTGGGTTACACCTGGCTTTGATGTGGTTTATGCAGGGCTGTGTGAGGGAAGATGATGTACTCTCAGAGCAATTGTCAGCTAATAACAGTATATAAGAAAAATAGGGCTAAAAAGATTATGAGAGCTGCCTAATCTGAAGATCTATCATTATACTTCAAACATCAGATCGTGCTAGGGGAAAAAAAAAGCCACTCTGGGCTTCTTTTTCTCATGAACTTTGAAGAAGCTTCAGTGTTTACCACTATCTGCTGATTGTTTGATCTTCAAGTTAAGTGTAGCCCCTGATAGATTTATGAGCCGCTGAAAGAAAGAGAAGCAGAGTTATATTTCTCCCACACCATGGAGTAACCAGAGATGCTGCAGTCTTCTAAATCATTATTGCTTATTAGGGAAACTTCTGTTTTCGCTGCTGCTGGATGTCAGTTCATTCTCATTTTGCTTTCTGAGGATCCTCTCCATCAATGACCTGCAGTCTGTGGAAGTGAGAATATAAAGCAATTGACATGAAATCAATATTAATTCAGGAGTGGGTGGATTCTTTTTTTCCCCTCCTTTTGGAGCAGGTATTTGTCAGGGGGTTACAATCGGGCAGCCTGAAGCTGATGAGCTTCCACAGGCAGGATTTTGGGGCTCGGGGGGATGTTCCTGAGCGAGCACAGGCGGTGCCCTTTGGGCCACAGTTGTGTTGTGTGCTCAGCTACACACTGAGATTAAATGTCAGGTTTGTGTTCTTGATTTTATCCAAACTGGTTGCTGCAGTTATTTCCAAGACAGAGAAATCAGTTGAAGCTTCACAAGTGTTTTACTCTGAAATCTGTTGAGCAGCTTCTTGGCTTGGTCAGTGTTTGAGTAGAGGGAGTCTGGCCTGGTTTTATTTTGATTCATTTTAGGTGGAAGTGAAGGTAGAGAAAATATAGGCTTGGTGTGTTGTTGGGTTTCTTTTGGTGGTGCTTTTTAAGTAGGTCTAAAGCAGAGTTTGTCACCTGTGAACTTGAAATCAGGACTAGATTTTTTGATTGTCATGGCAGAGATATTAGAGCAAATTTTAAAGGAAGATCAAGCAGATATTCTAGGATTTCACTGAGGTTTCTCCTCCCATGAAAGAGGTCAAGTGGGAGGAATCCCAGGGATTTGGAAAAGAAAAGCTGCTGCCTCTGGATCAGTTTGGCACTGAAGTCTCTGCAGGATGTCACATGAGTTCATTATGCTGAAGGCTAAGTTAGGAACAGTTTCCCATTGAAAGACAAGAATACACTATTTAATGTAGATTTGAAGCAGGTAACACTGGAAGGGCTCTGAGAGCAACTGGCTGAGCAAAGGGCAGTGAGCCAAAACAATTTTAGGGGCAACATCTCTGGAGGCTGAGGGGAAAAAAATAAGTGCAGATAACAGGAGAAAACCTTCCAGTCTTTGATCAAGCACTGACCTAAACAGCCAGCCTTGTCAGCAGAGGTTTGAGCTCATGAGGTTTGAGGTTTATTTCTGGCTTTGCAACTTCCAACCCTGAGCAAGTAGTTTTGTTGCTCCCAGCCTCAGTTTCCTGTGCTTGACAAAGGGATTTGTGGGTCTGTCCCCCCTTTGCAGCCCACTTCGCTGCCTGTGTCATAACAATGTGCCATAAAAGTTTAGCACTCCTTGGAGCACCCAGATAAAGTTTTTCCAGTAGCAAGAGCCAGCGGGGGGAAAAGGCCCCTCATCCGAGGAGGGAGATGGTGGAGCATCTCCCTCATAAGTGAGGGGAGAGGGGCAAGCTGGAGGCTGCTGTGCAGATCTGCCCCTGAGAGGGATGCAGGAATGCAGTTGCCAGGACTGCTAATCTGGCACTGTTAGCCAGGTATCTATAAAAAAGTGGGCAAAAATGATGAATCATCAGTCTCAGGTGCTTGGCAAGGGCTCTTGTTAGAGGCTGTTTGCAGTGGTCCGTGGCTTTAGTCTGCTAAGAGCAATTCTGTTCATCCTCTTGGTTGCCCAGCAGATGAGCAAAATTACTGACAGCAGAAATCTTCCAAAACAGGGGATATTAAGCAAGAACACTGATGACTGATGTCTGCTGTTCTCCCAGTGGAGTTATCCCTCATGTGATTTAAGCTCACTTCAGTGACATTTCTGCCCTTGAGGATTTCTCTCCTCCTTTGCAGAACTGCGTGCACTTTCCTTGAAGTTTTGTGAGGAGCCTGCTGGGAGGATCTTCCCACTGCAGGGCTGCCTTTCCATCAGTGTCACAGGCAGCAGTCCAGCAGGGCCTTTTCAGTGACAGCAAATGTCACAAGTGTCCCAGCGCTTGAGTTAATTCTCTGCTGGCCACTTGACCGAACTCACAGGTCCCGATGTCGCACCGCAGAGTCCTCAGTTGCCCTGAGTGTCCACATCATCTCACACTGAAGGAGCAGTTTTTGGCAAAGGGGAGTCAGACTGACTTCACAGAGAGAGGCAGTGGCAGAGCCTGGGGAGGATCTTTAGCTCAGGAACCTTGCTGGCTTTCAGGACACAGGGGAGAGGCACTCGAGGGGGTTACCACAGTGTGGCTGACGGGGACAAGGAGAGGCAGGGGAGCTATTCCTGCTATATCGGCCAAGGCAAGGAATAAAGGCACCTTCTGACATCAGTGTCTGCATCAGAGCCTATAAATAGACGAAGAAAGGGAGCTCACACAGTATCAAACCAGAAAAATGTGATGTAACAGCTTCATTATCATATTTATGTCTCCCTAATCACACTTTGCTGAGATCTCTTGCCAGCCTAGGATGGATTTCTGTGTAATAGGATCAAGTGTATTTGATCTTCAGCCGTTTTGAACACACAGCTGAAATGAAAGGTGACAATCAGAAAAGATCAGGAAAATTATTGCCTCAAGTTAATGCCCGAAGTATTTTCTCTTAACAAAACTTTCCTCCTGTAAACATGAGACCTATTTTCTGGAGTCCATCTGTATATTTATGCCACTCTGTGGGAGTTGGGACTGAAGTCCAAGGATCTCCCAGGCTGGGTTGGCCATGTGCTAAGCAAAGCTGCAACTATACATGGGGAAGTGACTTGTGGCAAAGGGAGAAACAGACTTCCTGCATAAGTTATAATATTGAGTGAAATGATATTAGTATCTGGAGTCAGAGGTCATCTCCAGCCCTGAAGTAACTTTGCCTTCTGTGCTCAATGTTGGTTTTAGTCGCTGATGAGTGATAGTTGTCAGAAAAAAATAAGTAGAATTCCTCATTTGGGGAGAATCAGATGTTGTAACAACCAGCCAAGGAAGAGGAGCTGGTCTTTATCATAACGTGATAAAGTGAGACAAAGAGTTTAGGAAAGGATTGTTTCAAACTTCTTGCCCTACTGTGCTTGTCAGAGACTGACGGGCAAGCCTTGCTGGCTCAAAGTGCTGCTGACAAGATTGAAGGTGGATTAAGGGAGCTGCTCCTCCTGGGCATGAAATGATTCCGACAGTCACTAAAGAAATGTATTCCAGTAATCTACTGCCACTTCATGTGTGCTGCAGAGAACTGGAGATTGCTTCAGCACAAACAACACCTGCATTAATACTGGGCAGATTCATCAAAAATCAACCACTTGCCTCATGCAGCAGACAGAAAAGAGAGTTTTTGTAATTAGTGGATGCGCTTTTTTGGAATGTGTGCATAATATTATTCTGCCCGTTTCACTGATGCGAACACTGAGTTCGCAAAAAAAATGAAAAGGCATCTTAAGAAATTGTGATTTCAGATGCGTGCTCGTAGTTTGGTCTGCACTTTGGGCTCTCACACCAGCAGAATCAAACTCAGCTGAGTCTCAGGCCCTCACACCAGCCTTGGGTGACTTCCCTCCTTGGAGAGAAGTTGGTTTTGACAAATTGGCTGGTGTAGAGCATTGTGACCCTACAGTATGATACAGCTCCCCATTATAAGCACTGCATCTAGATATGCAGGATAGCTGCTCCAAGAGGTCCAGTAGGAAAAGTTAGAGGAACCATGCTGAAGAGTCTTGGTGACGCTTTTTTAGTCAATAATAGTCGTACTCAAAGCTGCAGTAAGTATGAGCATTGCCAGAAAGATGTGCAGAGCTCTGGCTTTGGGAGCCATCACTCAAAGTCAGTAAATAGTCCCCTGGCTGGATCAAAACAAGGGGTAATGGCTTCAAGCTGAGAGAAGGTGGATTTAGATTAGGTATCAGAAAGAAATGGGGTGGGACTGGATGAGCTTTGAGGTCCCTTCCAGCCCGACCCATTGCAGGATTCCGTGGTTCTGTGGCTCCACTGCTGCCCACTGCAGCTCCCTGCAGGCAGCCCAGGGCTGTGTCTGCAAAGGGCTGCTGAGGGATTTCTCCCAGCCGAGCTGTGCAATCTGTGCTCCCTGGGCAGCATCTCAAAGTGCTTCCAGGGTGGCTGGCAAAGTTAAAAACGCCTTGGCATAGAACTACCAAGCTTTATCCTCCCCATAAATTTGTCCAAGGACTAGGAGTGTTTTAAGGCACATCAGCCTGGAGAAGTTTTAGAGAGCACTGGGAAAGAGCTATAGAGCTGCAATTTACAGCCAGGAACGCTCACCTGGACGATAAGAATCCTGGTGCATTGAGCTGAAAAATATGCTGCAGTGTATGGGATTGGCTTGTTTGCAATAAACCACTAGCCTGGTCCATTTTATTGGTTTTACAGCCATTTATTGTTTTGTTTTCAGAAATACAGTATGTAAGCAAAACCGATAAAATAGTTTATTACAGAGCGATTGTTCAAGAAGGGAAAGACCAATCAGAAGAGGTGTCTCTTACAAAGTATTCAGTGGGTCTCCTGTGTTAGGAGGCAAAATGGAGATGGTTAAAGACAACCATGAGTTCTCCACAGTCTCTAGTGGGGCTGGATGGAGAGTTTTTCGCAAGGCCTTGGCCAATTGCCTTGTGAGCTTTATTGGTGGGGGCTCAAATAAGGCCAGAGCACAAAGCAGAAGCTGGATACCTTTTTCCTCTCCTTTGTCCATGGTTAAATAATTTATGTCAGTCTTTAAGAGCTCCAGAGTAGCTCAGCAGGAGTGTCTGGTGTCTTTGCAAGAGCAATGTCACCACTCTGCCTCTTCCTGCCCAGCCTCTGGGCTCAGGAGCACTCAGTAAGGAGCAGCATTCCCAGTTTTGTGGTGTGGTGCAGTGTTCATCTCTCCAGCCCCACTGAACAAGACTCTCCTCCTTTGTATTTCCAGGTAGGTAAGAACAAGCAAACAATACAAACATAATAAACAAAATAAAAGTAAACAAAATGAGGGACCAACCAAACAAAAGCCCCCACCATGTCCTGACCTCCCAAAGGTGTCATTTTTGGAGGTAAAGAACAGGCATGGACCACAGTCCCCAGCTTTGGACATGCAAGTCGGGACTATCAAAGCAATACTTCTCCCCAGGGGATACTTTTGGGAAACCAAATTCCTTCAGCGCATCTCGGGTATCCCAATTAACTTTCCCCCTGCCCTGCACCAGGGAGGAGCGTTCTGTGCGTGCTGGGTCCCACCTGCAGCCTTCCAGCAGCCTGACAAGCTGTTTGCCATGTCCTGGGTAGCCTTTCTGCTCAGTAATTGAGCAGCTCTTCCCAGCACACCCGCTACAGCTTCATCCTGATGCTGCAGGAACGAATCCCAGCCGATTATTGCAGTGCTTAATGAGCCCGCTCAGGCTGTTTTGGAAGAGCAGCCTCAGCGTCTCACCCCAGGGATTTAAATGGGCTCGTACATCAAGGCCAAGCCCTGATAATTCCTTTATTTCGGGTGGCATTTTAAATCACATGGAAACCAGGAGCTTCTGAGCAGGGAAATGACTTCCCACCATTAGGCAGCACCTCTCACTGACCAAGAGCACTGAAATCGGGATTCTGAGCTATGGCCCTTGCTCAGAACTAATGAATTGGGCTGGGACAAACAAATCACGGTTTCAAATCTTAAATTTCTCATCAAAGGATTTGCTTTCAGCAATGTGTTTTAGCAGTAAGAGGCAGTTTTGGTTTTTTTTTCCTTTTCTTTTCTGGGTTTTTACTGAGTTTCCAAGCCCATATGCAGTTTCCTATTGCTATTTCTGTATCTCTCAGACCTCTCACACACCAAACTCATGCTTTAATACACTCTTCCCTTCATGCCCACATGCTCTGGTTTCTTCCTTCTCCCTTTAATTTTTTTAGCCTGTGAGTCAAAGGTTCATTACAGTCAGGAGGGAGCAAAACACTGCATCTTTCAAAGCAAAACGAGAACTTCTCTTTTGAAGAAATAATCTACATCGTGGCAATAATGAGCAATTCTAAGGAGTTGGTAGCATTTCAATAACAGCACTCCTATTGTTTTTCTCAATAGATGTTAGATCACGTTTTGGAGGACTCCTTTATATACTACTAAGATCATCCTTGTAGAATGACAGATTTGCTGACCTTTTTTCCTCTTCAAAGGATTTTCACTGAGCACGTTTGTTCTATAGAATAATTGTTGGTAGCACTCCTGAACTCCGGGTACTTCCAGTTGAACCTTTGCTGAGTGAAGTTCTTTGTTTCCAGAATGTGAAAATCTCTTGACCCTCGTTGAGGGCCATCAGAAATTACTGTAGATGGATTTCTTTATAAATATTGTTGTATAAATAGAAATTTATTGGAAAGGCAGGAGACAGTGATACAGCTCTTTCCTTGGAGTGATTTTCATGGGGTTCAGAGCTTTCCATGCGTAGGGGCAGGAGGATTGTGCCTGGAGAATAAAATTGTCTTCTAAAAAGAGACAGGGGTTGAAAGCAGTAGAAAGAAGAATTATTGTCCAAAAGTTCTTATTCAAGCAAAAAATCAGCTCTAGATTTTATTTAGGATACAGCCAAAAGCTGACAACAGACTGAATATGGATGGAATTTTAACATGAGGTTTGTTGCACAGTGAATATATTTTAACATATTCATTGCTCAGTATTATTAATGTAATTGGAAATTAATTCACTGATGTAACTTGTTTACCAAAGTCTGTTAAAATCACTCAGCATCAGAACTACAATGAGCTGTGCTGTGTTGGTTCCTGATGGGAGAATTTTCGTGAATCTTTTCTTTTCCCTTGATTAAATTCTGCAACTAATGAATTCAGTATGTGTTTTGGATTCTGCTATTTTGAGACCTGGAAAAAAATACGGATTTTTCCAAATGGCTCATTATGAACTGTTGAAATTAGTCACTGCACACTGGTGTTTTTAAGATGGTAGGATGAAGAGGGTTGAAGGTGAAAGAGCAGCAGACCCTGCCCCTGGCTACAAATACTGTTTTACTTAGTTCATAGCGATAGTTCTTCACCCTACTCACTGCTGCCTGGTGCCAGGAGTGTGTTAAGCCACTTGAGCAGCTTATTGTCTTGCCTGTAGTCTCAGCCTGGAGCACGGGGACGCAGCATCCCCTGGGAGCACGCTGGAGGAGGCTGGGCTCAGCCCTGAGCTCCTGGCTCCACGGCAGGGCCACGGGTGACTCTTCCCACCGCCCTGACAAAGAGCTCCTGCGGCCACGAGATCCTCCTGTGGGAACCGGAGACCTCCAGACCGCAGACCAAACCCGGGGATGGGCGGACCCGCAGAGGGAGGTGACTTTGGGCACCCACAAGGGATGGGAGTGAGCAGCTGGGGGCCTCTCTGCCTCTTCCTTCCCACGAGGAGCTTTCTGGAGCGCACACGAGTGCCCTGGTGCCCCAGGCCGTGAGCTCTGCGTGTTGTTCTGGGAGATGGAACTGCACTGCTCGGCCATTCCAGCGTGCAGGGCCCTGACATGAGAACACAGACCGCCTTCCTGACGAGCGCTGGTGCAGAGCAGCAGGTTACAGAGAGCATCAGCCACGTGTGGCTCCTGCTGCATCCCAGCTGACGCCCGACCTCTCCCTGGGAGTCTTTCTCCACCGTTTTCTCCGTGAAAGTTCTCAAAACGCATCCTGCTGTCCCGTTACCTCCCTCTGTGGCCACACTTCCCCCAAGGTGGCTCCTTCCTCCTGGCCAGGGTTGCCTGGTGTCCCTGCAGGTGTTTGGCCGTGGACACAGGGGATGAAAAACGCGCTGAACTCATCCCCTGGTGCTTCCGTTCCTCGTGCCAGCTCTCGAACTCGGGTACATCCTTGGTCTTTCTTGGTGTTCAAGTCGATGGAGAGGGTTTTGAACCATGCACAATATTCAGATTGCCTTTATGCATGAAGAGATTTTCAAGAAATCAATGCAGTCGTTGAGTGACATAATTAACACGTGAACTGGCTGCCCTTTAAGGCAGTAGTAATGTTCCTTACCAAGACCAGTGCACTAATAGTACATTCAGCATTGTACTTTCTAAAAGCTCAATTCTTCACTGTTGGTATTTGAGTAGGGCACAGAATTAGGCATGCTAAGCGGTATTTATTAGCAAAAAAATGATTATTATTACTGACCAATCTGCTTTTTAATGATTCAGTGGGCATGTGTGGTTTTTATAGTAATGAGTATGGGGCTCTTAATCAGGTGATCTGACAAGTGTGCAGTTTGCCTGGAAAATTATGCTGGACTGAAAGTGGTTTTATGAAGAATAAAATAGGGGAAAGAACCTATAAAATGCTGGCATTTAGAGGAGAAAGAGTCAGGGAATGCTGAAGGAACAACAGTGCAATTCTTTGTGTCAGTCATCTACATGCAGATATTTGGCCAATATTCCCAGTTAGGATCAGGGTTATTTTGCACCAAAGTGAATTTCAGGTCTGTTTTTTGCTGTTTTCCACCGAAGGCCAAAGGAGCAGGAGCAAAGTGCTCTTTACAAGCAGAAGGGTAATGTGGTACAAAGAAACGCCCCTGTAAAATCAGATGGCTTTAGCTCCCTTGGGCTCTGGGGGCACCTTTACCTCCCTTTAGTTATAAAAGAAATACTAATTTTTACTTTGAGTGCGAATTTGTCTCATTTTTTACCCCCTCATGTCCTCCTAAGGCATCTCAGTGATGATGACCCATTTTCTGATGCTGGGCTTCTCTTGCTTCACACCCCTGAAAGGTGCCTGGGCTGAGGATGGTGGTGGGGCTCATGGGCTGCTGCTCACACTCCTCACACTCTGAGCAGGTCTGCACACTGAGGAAGTCTATGCAATGAAACAGCTGATTTACAGCTCATGCACTGAGGCTCCCTGGAGACTTGTGCTGACTTTGATGGCCTTTGATCAGTCAACAACGAGTCACTGTCACCAGTGACCTTTATCAATTTATAACCTGAAAAATTAATATATTACTAAAAAATACATCAAACCTCTCTTTTTTTTTTTTTTTGATTTGCCTTTATTTAGCAATCTCTCTCCCTGCCCTGCTCTCTCTGATTGACTAGAGAGCACACTGTATTTCATTATGTTGATCCACTTGTAAGTGGGTGTCCAGTTCTGAGGTTCAACTTAAGAGCTATTGGGTGCTTTCCATTCCACTTTGCTTTGTAAAGAAAGCAAACAAACCCCATTTTTAAAAGAGTGATCCAAATAATTTCTTCGTGGAGGACTCAATGTGGTAATCAGGTAGATAGAAAACTCTCCAGGGAGCAAATTTTAGGATTGATAGTACTGTTTTTCAGATTCTAGTGCAAGGTCAGAATTAATACACCAGCTTTTCTCCTGTGTTCTACATCCCCCATAATGAACTTCAGCCAGTGGCTGTTGTTTCCCAGGTCATTCAGCTGCAGATCAAGGGCTCTGATCAAGGGCTCATGAGGTCCATGGAAGGAGCCCCATCGACCCCAGGGTGCTTTGTGCCAGCTCAGCTCAGCACTGGGGCCCTGCTAATTGTGCACAGCTTCATCTGAGCAGCGGTTATCTTGGTTTTCACAAACTTTCTTCTGAGCCTTAGGCATCAGAATCCGTGCTTCAGGTGAATTTCCACTGAAGCCACTGAAATTTGTATATGAAGAAAACTGTTGGAAACTATACAGTTGTCTGTGACAGAGGAAGACCTGGTATATCTATTCCTTTTTCTCCTTCCTTCTGTTTTCTCCTCTTCCCCAGCCCGTATGCAGAATACTTGATTAGAACTTCAAGGTAAGAGTTGTGTTTTCTTTATTTGCTTTGGAAAAAAACCATCAAAAATGACAGACAATGGAAACAATGCATGAGAGAATTCTGCTCTTAGAGAACTAAATGGAGCAAGGAGGCAATTTCGACTCCAGTCTCACTTTTTTTCCCCCTAGGTTCAGTATTATTTTTATATTGTGCACTGACCTCATACAAAAGGGGGTGTGTGAAGCTGATAGAGAATAAACACCATCAGTGAATCAATATAGGTGCACTAACTCCAGAAGTAAAAGTGCATTGGAGAGAAGCAATATTGCATTATTTTTGTATTGTCTGCAACACCTGAGCCTTGAGTATCATTTGGAAATACAAAAAGGTCCTTTTATCTATTTTGTGAACCTGAAAGGATTCCCTGTCTATTTGCTCTTTGTCATCAAAAGCTGTTGTCCCTGATTGCACAGTAGTTTGTATTGTCTTCTGCAAAACTCTAAAATGACTATAGATTGAATGCCTCAAGTGAGCAGCAGGTAAGTCAGAGCACATTGTATTTCCTTCCAAGGCCTGGGGGACAGGTGCATCACCCAATACCATCTTTTCCCTATATTACAATCGCAAGGTGCTTTAGTGCTTTTGTTCCACAATGATGAAAATTGCTCCCTTTTTTTATCTTGAAAGCCACTTGGTTGTGTGAAATTTGGTGTAGGGATTCTGTAAAGTTTAAGCTGATAGTTAATCACTGATGTCACCCCCCAGTGGACCTTCCCAGCAAGGAAATAGCTCAGAAACATCTCCTGTAACCTCCACCCTCACAGACCAAACTCCCTCTGCTGCTGCACTTGCTCGCTGTGGTAAAACTTGGGTGACTATCAAAAACTGGGCTGTGTTATGCCAGGAACTAAAATAATTCAGAACAGTAGATGCTTTATGCTCTGATGAGCTCGAAGTCTGACAAGACAAGACAGCCTTGGGTGTTTCAATAATCTCACGTCAACCTATGGATTTGGAATTTTTTTTTAAAGACTGTTCAAATGTTATGATTCGTTGTACAGCTTAATATTTTTCAGTCTTCTAAAACACCTGGGTTGGAAGCAGGTGATCTTTAAGGTCCCTTCCTAACCTCTCTGTGATTCTAAACCACTATTTTCTAGGGGGAAAAAAATCAGTGGCGCAGTGAGGATTTCCACACACACAGCCCGGGAAAAACCAACCATGCTTCTCCTCTGAGCCCCAAGGCTGAACACCAAAGCCAACACCCTCACTTGTTGCCCCCACAGTTGGAATCTGTAGCTTTCTAGCCCAGGTTTAAATCACACCACAGAGCATTGCCATAACTGACTGGGCCTTTCATGAAACATTCCAAATATTTACAGTTGCAGGAGGTGGGGGTTTGGATTGCAATATTGATTTTAAGGTACCTTAAATACTATAAAGCATTAAAAAAAAAAAAAAAAAAAAGGAAAAAAAAAGGCATGTTGCTGGAAATTAGAACACTTTTAGCCCGGGGGAGTGAAAGATTCAAAATTAATCTTTATCTAGGCTAGGTCAAATGAACTCATGGTTTGCCTTATTTATTGGGAAGGTCAGCCATCATTCTTTCCAGTGTCAGATTTTGAGACGTTCCTTGTTTTCACACGTCCTTGTTGGAATAGCTTTCCAGTACTGGCAAATTGGGAACCAGTCTCACCTGCAAAAGTGGCTTGTTTTTATAACACTGTGGGATTATGTGGAAGTTTTGTGGTAAAAATCAATAGGAACCACAAGAGGGGGAACTGGAGATCTGATAATTTTATTTGTGTAGAGTTGGTAACCAGGAACATTGTGGGAATTAATAGATTTTACCAAGATGTTTGTGTTGCTTTCATTGTGGAGGACAGGGATGTCTAAGGACACAGTTTGTGCTGTTCCTGGAGATGCTTACCAGCTGTCTGGATTTTATTCCATATTTCAGCTGTACTTTGGAAACTTCTCTCTGCAGTGAATGGTTTTGTCACAAAGTACACATTCCCTCTTCTTTGCAAACCTAACTATTTTTCTCTAAGTAAGAGTCTATTATGGCAATTAAGACTTGCTGGTAGCCATGGAAATAATCACTTTTCTCGACCTGACAAAGGTGGTGTTCTGCTCTCCTGCATCTGGGCCTTGTGGCTAATTTCCATGTTTCTGATTCAGCTGATGCAATGCTATTATTGCATGTTTGAAGGGCACGAATCGGTGAGAGTGGTTGTTGAGCCGTGGTGCACACACACGGCACTCACTCACTGAAATCAGTGCTGTTTTCCCCACCCAGGGACAGAATTTGTCCCCTGCAACAGCTGAAAACACTGAGCTGATGAAGAGAAAATGGGACCTGCACGGGGAGAAAAAGGTTGATAATCTGCGCCACGGAAAATCAGATGTGGAAAGTTCATCATTTAAAGCTGCCCCAGGTCAAAATAAATAATTCAATCCTCAATGATATCCTTACTATACAACTGTCTCACCAGGTCTTTGTGCAAATCAGTCCCTGCACCCTTACCATATATGCGTGTGTACGCACAGAGGTAGATAAATGCACTTCTGTAAAATCTCATGTCACAGGAATGATTCACTTTGATTGATCAAGGTTTGTTTTGTGTCCATAACCGATTATCTTGCTGGACCCTTTGCACTATATGATCTCCCTATAGCCCCAGCAGTAAAAGGAGGGTTTTCAAGTGTGACTTGGTTGGATTTACTCCCATTTTCTGCATGTGTGGCACAGCAGCACGAAGCAGTGCCAACATGAGAATTAACTAGAACAATAAAGCTGAAAGCATCCTTTGCCAGTAGCCTTAATTCACCCTCACTTTCCCTTCCCAGGATTGTCACTAATAGGCAATGACTACTTCTTAATTATTATTTAAGTTTAGTAGCTGATTGTTATTGCTAAATGATATGAATACTTTCAGCTGTGGTTGGACAGAGAAATCACTTTGCGTTTCAGGTTGCTGGATGGATGTGTTTGCAAACATTTTGCCTGGCACATTTATTTAGGAAGAGTTGAAATCCACATTTCGTGAACACGCTTTCTGAGTCCTTTAAATTCCCTTCCTACAAACATGTCAATTAACTCCAGGAAAGGCAGTAAATGTTTTTCAGATATGAGCAAAAATAATTTAAAATTTGGACGAATATGGGCTGATTTCTTTGCTTCATAGCTTCTTCAGTTTTATTTGAAATAGGAGAGTGTATATTGAGTTAGGTAATAGCAGCTACGTTGGGAAGTCCTTGTCATTCAGCAGTTGCAGAAGATCAAGCTGAGGCAATGTGGCTTGGCTCATCCCACCTAATTTGGGGATTTAACTGAACCTTGGTTTTGGCATGTGCCAGAATTGCCCTCCTAGGACAGAAAAAAGGCATGCTATTGTCTGGAGAAAATCATCTCCTTCCCAAGTTGTTGTGACCTAAAATGCTCATTTTCCTTTTCCATGAACCAGAAAACTCACCTCTGTGGAACAGAAATTGTGTGTTAACCACCAGCAGCCTTGTCTGGGGTGAATTTTGCTCCTACAGAGAGGCTCAAGCAATTAAATCTGTGAGCTCTTCCACAAAAGAGTTACAACACTCACAGATTTGCTTCTGATCTTTTCCCCTACCCCACCTCGACTTCCTCACCCCCCGACAGACAGGACCGACTTCCACCCATCCACGGAGCCTCTGGGGCTGCCGGTGGACTTGGTTAAATTGTGATCATAATTTTTAGGCTGCTGGCCACACATTTGTTATGAAATGAAGTAACTCTCTTCACATGAGCTGTCAGACAGAAATTACTTTTAGGCACAATCAATCTAAATTTCAACTGGAGGCTTCAAGGTGAAGCCTCTGAACTTGGTTACCTGTTAAAGGCCCATGAAGCCAGCCAAGCTTTTTCATTTGTAGCTAAAACAGTGTTTCTGTACTCCTGTGCTGTTGTTTATATGTCAAAACTCCACAGCATTAAATGCAAGGAATGCTTCATTTCAGGAGATTACCTCCATCAGAGGTGAGACTTCATTACTTTAGGCCAAACCCTGCTCTCCCCTTCTTCTCCTGCTCAAAATGCTTTAAATGGACTCTGGGCAAACTTTCTGGCCCCATGGCAGTAAAACTCAGAGCAGTGATCAAAACTGGAGGTATTTATAACATTTCATTAGGCTTAAAATTCCCTCTGTTCTTCTCATGTGGACGTTCAGGATTTATTAAGCACCTGGAATCTTGTTCCGCTCGTTATAAGATATTCCCCCTTAAACCGTTGGAGTACTGAGCCCGTGGACTGAGGCTTTGAGGTCTTTAAAGATGTGTGGGAGGTGCCTGAACAGGAGAGTGAGTGTCCATAAGCTCTGTGTAGTTACACACACAAGGACCTTTGCATCGGAATATTCCTCTTCGATGCCTTTTGCTTACACTTCATTTTTAATCAAGCGTGCTGAATGCAACCCAAAACAAGACCTTTACCTAATGCTGGGTTTAATGACCCTTTTAATACCAGCAGAGCTGCCTCCTTCACTCTCTCTGCTGTTCCCTCACAGCTTTGGAGCGTTAAACGTGTTATAAAAATGTCTTTCTGGTACGGTCCACAAATCCCCTGAAAGGCACAGAGAAGCTGTATAGTCACCCAGCATGAAATCAAAACCTAATCAATGCAGATTATGTTAGATTAGCTAAGCAAGTAAACAATTAGCCAAGTTAATGTTACCTACCATGTCCTTCAGCGCTGAACAGATAAGGAATTTGTCTTCCCAGACATGTTTAGTTCCAGCTCTTGTTGGTGACATTGCAGGTTGTTGGATGAATTTTTCAAACTCCCGTCTCCTGCTGGGGTTTTATTTTCATTCGGAGTCTTGAACAAAAGGGAAGGAAATGTTGGTAGGAAGAAGGGAGTTCCCAAGAGGTGCTTGGGAATGAATTGTGGGTTTGGATGTGATCCCGTGATGCAGACTAAGGAATTGTCCTCAGGCTCAAGTCATCATAAGCAGCCAGGCTGGAGATCTCGACCATCTTGTTCCAACCCCCTGCCATGGGCAGGGACACCTTCCACCAGCCCAGGTTGTTCCAAGCCCCCTCCAACCTGGCCTTGGACACTCCCAGGGATGGGGAGCCACAGGTTCCCTGGGCAATGAGACTTGTTTGGGGTTTTTATTATTATTTTTGTTGCTGTGTGGGTGCAGGTGTCTGATTCCTTCCCCATACTGTTCAGAGCACCTTTGCTCATTAAGGTCGCAGAGAAAATGAAATCAGCAGCTGGAATTCTGGTACAGAAGAACCTGTTCCATCACTCTGCCCTTTCCTTCATTTCTCCTGAAACTCACTGCTGATGTGGACTGATGGCTTTGATACCCATGTTGTGTCTGCACAGCTCTTTCCACAACTCTGTATTTCACTTCTGATTTGCTCGGCCTTGCTTTCATTTCTCTTTGGATTAAGACAAGCACACCAACAAAAATAATTAATTTAGCAATCTTAAACCAGTTTCAGAGCGTTTGTTTGCTAATGTCACTGTTACCAAGCTACAGAAAAACTGTGAGTCTATCTTTAAAGTTCTCACAGTAGTGTAGGAATTAAATTGAGATTATTAGCCCAATTAATTCCCTAAAAACAAACATGATCAGTTTTCAGCTGCTGTTTCTACAGAATTGTTGATGAAATGGAATTCATCCTGTGGTTTTATGTAAAATATTACAACTATCTGCTGTCATTAACACAAGCTGTTTCAACTCTTTTCAGGGAACAGAAGGGAGCAGATCAGCTTCTGGTCTGGAGCAGATGCCTCTTGCACCCTGAAAGTCAGAGGATTTCTGCCAGGTGGTTGCCGCGACCCATCCAAATTCTGGTGAGTAACTGTGGAAATCTGCGTGCTCTGATTCACTTCAAACAGTGTGTTGTGCAGTGACTGCACAGAACAAAAGCCTATCAATAATCAAGGGGTCGTGCTTAAAAATAATGAATGGCTCTCAATATAAAATTGGATCTCCAGGTCTTCACTCATCCACTTCAGAACCAGTTCGAAGCTATCTGAGGTAATAAAAGACCTTGCTAAAATAAAAGACCTATCCAAGCTAATAAAAAACTTGACAGAGTTACTGTGTGTGATTTTGCAGGGAGCTGTAACTACTGCCTTATAGCCAGTTCATTGAGGACTAAGTACAGAGCACAAACACTGACAGAGCTTCGGAGGAGGGATGAGTTATGGGTGGATCAGATACAGGCACAAAAGTGCTGTGTTGGAGGTTAAAACCATTCCAGGGGGCTGAAAGCCTTTGCTTCATAGAAAAGGATGTGACAATGAGTTTCATTTAAAGACTGAATTCATTTGCCAAGGGAACAATGAGGTTTTGCTTTTTTAATCAAAATGCAGACAAGTAATTTCTTAGGCAAGCAAAGCTGTGAGTTATGCTAGGGAAGATACAACGTGAGTAAACAGTCTTTTCTGTAATACAGCTATAAAATATTGTATTATACATATACATGAAATAAAGAAGTGATTGAACTTGTCATTTAATGGTATCATCAGATTTGTAGCTTGTGAAAATGTCAGGGAAAATAACACAGTACATAGGATGGGTCAATTTATTAATTGTGGGTAATTTTTGAGCCAACTCCAGTCAGTGCTATTGTATTTCTTATTTATAAGTATTTACCAAGTTGCTTGGATAAATAACTTACAACCAGTGTGTTTGTTTTTTTTAAGCTCTTCCCTTTTTGATTGTGTCCTGATTGTCTACCAGGGTATGTGACTGCTCCCTGAGGTCACACAGCATCATTTCCACCTGGATGCCTGACACTTTTCCAGTGGGATAGTAGCCTTTGGCACCTGGCCAGTTTGAGCTTTTTAATGCTGTGACATTTGTGGCACCAAATATTTGTAACCCTCCAAAGAACGGGAGACAAGGGTTCATTTATTAATGCATATTTTTCTAATTCCTGCCCATCTTCTTCCAGCTCTATTACAGCTGGCTTCACTTGCATCTTAAAATCAAATCCCAGAAAAACTCCAGTTAGACCAGTTGAACTGGGGACTAAATCTTGGTCTAGTTATTAATTTTCACTCCCACAAAAATTGGGAGTTTTATGTGAATAAGAAGGACTTAGGACTCGAACCTGTTAACTAACAAAGCAAAAATCCCAGTTGAAGCTTGAACTGAGGCATCAACGCATCCTTGAAGTTTGTTATAGTTATTATTTTTGCCAGAAAAGACACAACGACTGGGAGGTTTCTGCTCATGTGAGGAGCAATATTCACATCCCTGCTCTCAGCAAGAGTGACACCAATAAAACCAGCTGCCCCAAATAAAGCCTTGCCCACGTAGGTGCCCTGGCCAGGCTGTTTCTGTGCTTTCCTGGCAGTGCAGGAGCAACAGGAGTGTCTAGAAACAAATGGGAGAGAATTTGCTCACGTGGAATGGAGCAACCAAGTGCTGCTGGAAGCGGGTGCTGCTCCTGCTCTCCAGCAGGATTTTCAAAACTAGACCCAAGGTAGGCCTTGGAGCACAGAATTTGCCGGGTTTTCAAAATATTTGTCAAATCTTGTCGCATCTTGAAGCGGACGAGAGCAAATCGGGGGAGCTGATGAGAAACTCTTCTTTCCTTCCCAGGGGAACAGCCCTCCTCATGGAGCTGACAGCCCCCCACAAACTCCCATCCGCCCAGTGTGGAGCGAATTATCTCTTGTGAGAGGTGAAAAGACACCTGGGGGCACGGAGAGTGGGGCAGGAGGAAAATGGGAGGTTTTATCCACTTCACACAGGAACGATGCTGTAAAAATAGGCTTTGTCCTGGTCACAGAAGTGTTTTATATCAAGTTTCACGAGGTTCATGCCTTGACTCCAGCATCCCTAGAAAGGTACAGACCTCTAAGACTGGCTGTATTTCCTCTTTATGCTGTGGCTTTTTTCAAGTTTCAAGCTCTACTTATTTGCAGTAACTCGTTTGTGTGTTGCTTGGTGAGCCTGGAGCGAACAATTTTCCTGGTTTTCAGATTTCAGTGTGGGGCTGGAGGCAGGGACAGAATATTTAAATGCAGATATTAAATGGTACCCGTTGCCCCAGGGGAGACAGGGTTGCAAAATCTTCATTAAGGCCATGTGAGAGGCAAAAGAAGAAAAAAGGATTCATTTCTTCATGTTATTCATAGACAGGAACACATTGTCTTGGATATTAGCTGTGGGTCTTCTCCCCCGAGATCTGAACGCACTGACGGTGAGCAGTTTTGAACAGGTTCCCAGCCATCAGGGAGTTACACAATACATGAAGAAAGTGAGATGAGAACAGGGACTAGATCTGTCCCCATTCTCTATTTCTTTCTGTTTAAAATGCATCAATATTTAAAAAAAAAAAAAAAAAAAAGCCAGAATAGCAGCAGATTTTGTAACCTGTCAGAGGAAAGGGAGGAACAACATATACACAGCCTGCACTTGACACTAACTTCTTCTTTTCCACCTGAATCTGAGCGAATAGGAATAATAACTATTTTTTCTGCCCACTGACCCAAAGATGTGTGTTATTGTGCTAATCCACTTCTACTGGCGTAGAGTGCTGGTCTCCCTGGGTTTGCCTGCAGAGGCAGAAATGAATTACCCATCGGGGTCAGCGAAGCTCCCGCCCGTGGTTTGCACAGATGCAGCTCTGTCACCCCCCTACAAGTGACAAGTGCTTGCAAGAACTTCCATACTTCACCTGTGGAGTGTGTAAGGACTCAATTCACCCTTGGGAGAAGCAGACTCCTCAGCTTCTGGTCCCTCCTGGACTGTTGCTCCTGCTTGGTAGGAGCAACAATCCTGCAGCGCTGTGGCCCCAGTCCCTCCCTGTGAGTTGTAGTGGCACATTTGCATTGCAGCACAGATGTGCCCAGTGTAACACCACATATAACTCTGCAAAGCCAACATCTGCTCCCATTAAATGCTGTAGAAATACTGTTATTGGCTCCAGTAGGCCTGGGAGCTCATTTATTTATTTCGCCTTTTTTTCTAGAGAAAATAAAAAGCCACTGATAGGACAGAGAGACCTGTCTGAAGTAGCCCGAGCTCTGACCCACAGGGTTGGTCACTGAGCAGTGAGAAGTCATGATGTGTGACTTGCGCAGGTTTTATGCTTTCTTCCAGGTCACTATCTATTATTTTCAGAATGGGAAATTCAAAGATCTGAAAGCACCTAATGGGTTGAGGGAGACAATGCCTTATAAAAATGTTATTGCTATTGACTTTGTGGAAGATTTGATTACAGCGAATTGGCAGGGAAGTGATTTAATGCTAAACATTGACAACCGTAATATCCAAGAGTAATCCTGAACAATAAGAGACAAGAGAAAAAAATGCATTTCCTTTTATTGCAGGAGAGGCCATTGCTAAAGGGGTGACAGAGACTCAGTGTAGTAACTACTGAGAGTGATATGTTTGTGTTGGAAGAGTTACACTGGAATTTTGGCCAAACATGAAACATATATTAGCCAAACAATAATTCTGTAAGCAGCTGAAACAAATCTAAAAATAATTTTTTAGCCCTTAAAACATTTTGTCAACGACTGCTGCAAATGAGTTGCCATAAATAAGGCAAAACAACCAAAAAATCAATTGTCTACACAAGGTTCCAAGACAGATCTGTTGAAGCCATTTAACACCTTATATTCTCATTGGTGTGTGCTTGAGCCTTAAGCATGAGGAATTTCAACTACTGGCTCAAACTGTGGTCCCAAAAATTCTCTGCCAAGCTCGATTATTTCCCCACTTTCTCTCTTCTCGCTTGCATTTTGTCCCAGCCAGAGATTTATAACCTGTTGTTTCAGTTCAGCTCGAGACTGTGCTGCAGCACAGCCAAATAGCTGTCCACAAGAAAGTGAAAATCTTACTACAGTTCCAACCAGAGACTGTTTATCTTTAAAATACAGCATTCTGAAGCCTGATGTCCTCTGGTTTTTATGAGCTATTCGGGAGGGGTGCTTAGCTGGCAAGTGCAGCATCTGCCATGAGCTCCTCGCAGCTTTAACAGCCTGAGTGCGAACTTCCCAGCCAGGGCACAAATAACATTTTACAGGGCATAACAGGTGGGGTTTGCTGTTCCCAGGCTTCCAGTTCCTGCAGGATCCAGGCACCGCAGCCCTGCACAGGGTGTGCCTTTCCTGGGCCTCGGTCACTGCCCGGAGCAGCGGTCCCTGCCCCTCCCTGGTAAACCATCCTTTTCCAGGCAAACCTTTCCGGGTAAACCATCCTTTTCACCCCCCTTTGAAGGGAAGAGGAGGGGCTGTTGTTGTGGTTCAGAGCCAGTTCTTTACGTGTGCACAGCAGGTATAAACCCTGCCCGGGAGCCTGCTCGTGGAGAGGTGACTCTGCTTGGCCAGTGACACTAATTTACCATGAGGGGAAAATTCCAGCCTAAGCGGTCTCTACTGTTTCTAAAACACTCAGCACCAGTGACATTTGCTCCTTCTCCTAGTGGTAAAATATATTTATTTGTGAAGTTGATCTTAATCTACCTCGGAACAGTGTTTTCACTTTTTCCCAGTAGCATTTACAGTGATTGAAAGTGGAGGCTCGAGAGGACATCTTTCCGTAGCAATGAACGAAAATAAGAATAACTTTTCAGCATTACCATATATCAATAGCCAATTATTTTTGTAAGGATGGGTTCTGGCTGGCTGCTAATGGACTGACAATGAGATAAGTCTTCCAGGAGAGAAACCATCGTTTTAAAGATGGAGTGGCTGGCCTTTTAATTTTAAGGTATTACCAAAATCACACCTTTCACCTTTAAAAATTGTAAATGATCGCAGCCTTGTTTTAAATCATTTAATTGCTGTTTGAGCTGAGCCCGGCTCATGTTTTGCAGGGGTTTGTCTTTCTTTGCACTGATGGTGCCACTTAATTTCTTAATTTTTCTTGAAGAAGGACACCCTCCTTGCTTGTACTCTCCCTCCCAGCTGCTTGCTGGCCATCTGTCTGCAAAGGCAATATTAGGAATCCGCAGGCAATTCCCTCTGGCTCATATGTATTTCTAGAACCTGATATACAGCCCAGATATGCACAGGCACAAAGTAAAACCTATTAAACGAGGAGATAAAATGCAAAGATGCTTTAGAAAACTTTTTCCAGTGTTTCAGATAAAGCAGGCTCACATTTCTTGATGTTTTTTTCTTCTGCTTTGGCGCATATTCTTTCATCTTCACCTGTTTCATCCATCTGCCTCTTTCTCTCTGACACAGGGAGTTTTGACATGGATTAGGAGACCCGTGTCTCTCTCTAACTCTAATGGAGCTCCTCTCTTTAAACTTCCTCTTGAAAACAAGCTTGAAGGAAAGATCACCAGATGCTCTAGAATATGCACCAAGACTTGCCTGTGACTTGACTGTGTGTGCAAACGGCCGAGGAGCCTGGGAAAAATTTAAACACCTTGTTGTTATCCATGCCCGTGGATTAAAGTGCTTTCTTGTCTTCAGATAAATGCTGCCTGCTGCCTTTGATGGTGTCTGGGACAAGAGACCAAGAAAACAGTCAAAGATGGGTCAAATGAGGAAAATTGGTGCCATTCCCAAAGCCACAAGTTGGGTCAATGGCCATGGGAGCTGTTCCCACTGGTCCTACCATCAGTCATGTGCCTGTGGTTCCCGGGGCAATGGAGATGGAGGGAGCCCCTCAAAATTGCCCCATCAATTTGAATTCAGCTCTCTGGGGCTATTTATTTCAACGCTCCCCAAGTCCCCTACGCAGCAACAGGCCAGCTGCTCTGACAACTCCCAGGAAATAAGAAATGTGCCTTGAGCTCCTGTGACATTTTATATTCCCAGCTTTGCCCGGTGGCTGACGGTTCCTTCCTCAAAGTGACATATTGATTGTGGGTACATGGAGGGCGAGGATGATTGTGTTCAGTATTTTGAGCTCATCATCTGTTATCCCATTCCCATTGTCATCCCAGGCCCAGGCTCTATCAAATTGGAAGCAGTAGCGTAGAAAATTACGAACAAATCAAAAGAGACTACAGCTGTGAAATGAATCAAACCACTGGCCCTACCTCTCGGATTCCCTTTGGAAGAAAACATCTTTTACAATGTATTTTTTTATTATTTTGGACTTAGAGCTTTGGAGGCAGGCAGGAAGCCCTGCAATCCAGCATCCACCAGACACAGCACTCGTTTACTAAACCAGGATGGAGACAGAGAAGGATGGGTCACCAAGGGCAGCACCTTACCTAGATCTGTGCCTTGACCCGTTTTGACCAGCCAGAGGACATGCCAGTGCTGCAGAGGCTCATCCAGCAGCACCCAGAGAAACCTCCTGCACGTTGGCAGCTCTTGACCTTGGTCCTCTCCATTTGCTGCAGCTTAAATGGGGTGATGTGATTAGACACCTTCGAATCTGAGCTCCATGTCAGCTTCTGGGAGCAGCCTCTTGGTGAGCAGGCTCTGGGGAGGTGTGTGTTTGTATGAAGATGACCACATTAAATTTAAGCAGAAATAAATGGTAATTTAACTGGCACAGACACATGAGGCTGACATAATCTCTAAAGGTTTGAGGCTGCTATTAAATTTGTTCTCCTTATTAATTTGTGAGCAAGAGGATAATGAAAAACTGGCAACTCTAAAGTTGACATAAAAAGTAAGAGATATACAGTTGGCAGGGATAATTTTATGCACTGTCAAAGTGAAAAGGCTCTGCTAAATGTACGTAGGCAAAGATACACACTGTCATCCTAATGAGCAATTAAAGATGGACTTCTAATAATTGAATCACGACTCTTGTCACATTTGTATTTGTTTAATATCTCTGGTTTTGGTTGAATCTGGTCTTGAGTTCCTATCTTAATCAGACCTGCTTTAGGCTCTTGGTTCAAATAACTCCAAGTGATGAGCATGAATCTTGTTGTCCTATTACCTCCTCAGCTTCTTGTTTCCTGTGAATACAATGTTCTATCACAATCGCATGTTTCATTTCTGCATTTAGCTGGCAAGGCTGGGCAAGAGGGGCAGGTGGGTGATTTGCTGCCATCCAAGGTTTGAATTTTCAGAGCGGAAACCTTCTCTTCCTCTTCTGAACATCACTTACTAGATTTTGGAACTACTTCAGGTGGCTCAGATGGTTACTAGAAAATGTCTTTGCTGGTAGAGCTCAGGGAGTTTTGGCCATGTGCATTGTTCTGCTGGGCTGGGTTTTTATATTTCAAAAAAGAGAAGCCCTAAAAGAGAAGATCATCTGTTCTTCAAAACTCTTTTCCTTAAACCAACTGCCGTGGTCACCCTTGGACGGGATTGCGTCTTCAGTGACACAGAGCTCTGCCTCACCAATCTGTTCAGAATTTCTCATCAAATTCCTGAAGTTGCATCAGTCAAAGCTGACAGGAGGTTCCACTTCTCCAGCTCCTCTCACTGAGGTACACAAGGCTGGGACTGCTCCGAATCTCTCCCTCTTCACAGTCCTCCGATTTGCCCACATCATATTAATCTATTGTCACTTGCAGCTGCAACTCCTCAGAACTTCCAGTTTTCTGTTTCTAATATATATATATATATATATATTAAACAGAAGGAATGGGAAGATGTTTAATTCTCATTACAGTGAACAGGTTATCCTGTGTTTCCATTAAAAAAAAATATTATTTTCCCCCTTTCTCTGCATAAGAATCTTTATGTGCTCAAGTCTGTCTTTAAAATCATCCATTTTTCTTTCCTTTCCAACTCCAATCTCTGTTTTTTTGAGCCTCTTCAATTCCCAGCTTGAAAGGGAGCAACAATTATTTTGCTTCAAACTCACCCAGCCCCGAAGATGAGGAATTTATCAGTTTTTCATTGCCACCCTGCTCAGTTTATTCCTCCAGTTCTGTCAGAAAGCTGTTTGCTTTGCTCAGCTTTGCAGGTGGCTGAACCAGTGTGGGGACAGAGCGGCTATCCCTGCAAAAGCTCCCACAGCATCCTTTCAGAAACACCTCCTGGGATGCAGACAGGCTTCCACGGGGCCTTTAAAGGTCTCAGGAAAGAAGAGGGGGATGGAGCTGGCTGGAGTTGAGAGTGTGAGGAAAGGCGACCACGGTCCCTTTTTATTAACAAGATTTTCAGAAGGTTGGAAAACATCAAAAGATTTTGAACCGAAATATCAGAGCAACGCAGAGGACCCGAGTGTGCAGGAGAAGGCACTAAAAATGCCTCCGGGTTCCTACTTGTGCCACTGGTGGGAACGGGAAATTTGGGCATCCTGAGGTGCCTGGGAACACGGACACCTTTGGCGTGTGAGAACTGATGGAGGAGCAGAGGGGCACTTTACCTGAGCAGAGCTGCACAGTGGAGCCGTTGTGCAGGGTGAACGTGCTCCTTATTTAGCTGTGGAGAGGCTCAGGGGCTCCTTTAGGTGCTCAGGAGCAGCTGTGAGAGCAGCATGGCCAGCACAGGAGGTGGGTGAGCCCCAGGAACTCCGCCCAGGGACCCCACAGGCCCTTGCTGGGGGTTGAGGAGGGGGCGCCCAACTCTTGGAGAGTGTCCAAAGGAGAGCAAAGAGATGGGGAAGGGCCTGGATTTGAAGCTGTGTGAGGACACTGAGGGTACTTGGTGTGTTCAGCTGGAGAAGAGGAGACTGAGGGGAGACCTCAGTGCAGTTCCAACTGCCTGGGCAGGGGCAGA
>JAWMRA010000028.1:8036535-8054082 GCA_035584735.1 Pseudotriccus pelzelni | reverse complement strand
TTCCCCCAGAGGGTGGTTGGCACTGCCCAGGCTCCCCAGGGCAGTGGGCACAGCCCCAAGGCTGCCAGAGCTCCAGAAGGGTTTGGATGATCCTCTGGGACACAGGGGGTGACTCTTGGGATGGGGCTGTGCAGGGATAGGGGTTGGACTGGATGATCCTTGGGGGTCCCTTCCAACCCAGCACATTCTGTGACTGTGGTGGGGGAGAGGTGGTGTCACACTCGTGGCACTGCCACACCACCCCCTCCCACTCACCCCAGCACCAGGGTGGTGCAGAAACTCCAGCCTGTGCATGGAAAAACCGCATCAGATGATGTCAAATGAGCAAAATGTGCCTCCTGCCACAGAAGCGTGGTAGCAGTATCACCAGGCAAGCTGTTGGTGGGGAAGAAACTCTGTATCCTCCAGCATGTGTGGATATAAATAAACACAGGCTGTGCAGATACTTCAGATGTCTGCTAATGCATCTTGTATTTATGTCTGTCTTGAAGAGATACAGAGAGATTAGTAAATACTTCAAATTGACAGCACAGACATATTTTCATAGAATAAATGATGTCGGTAAGTGGTGAGACTTGTCTTCCTTCCCTTCAGGAAATGGAGAAGAGTTGTTTCCACCGATATTATTTCCAATTTTTTCCCTCAGGAGAGAGGAAAAGATCTCACTGAAGATAACATATTTGTTGCTGATTAGATTTCAGTGTTATTTTTTTAAAACCTCAGATCTCTAAAACCTATAGGGCACCTATGAAATACACACTCATTTCTTTCAGGACACTCTGCAAAGACCTGTGTTATGTTGCCCAGGTACAATTCCTGGTGGATACTCCCTTTCTTTATTACATCTGTGATTTCTTTTAAAATCCAAACCTTAAATCAGCAATTTCAGATCTTCCTGAAGAAGGAAACTGCAAGTAACCAAGAGTCTCTACAAGCCTCTGTGCAGGGTTTTGTAGAATAAGCTCCATTTATTTGTAAACACCAAAAATGTTTCAGTGATGTTGGTTTTAACAGGCCAGAATTGAAGTGGTGAAAACTTCTGGAAAACCAACCAGTCTGATCACTTGGTATTTCCTGCAAAGAAATAGAAAATAAAGAACAAAAAAACTGCAAAGTTACTCATGAAAGAGCCTCTTCTGCAACCTCTTGCCTAATTATGTGGAATGATTTTTTATTAAGCAGATTTTCTCCTGGACTCAGACCCAGTTTCCCAGAGCAGCCCATGTCTCTAATGATCAGAACCAGGGGGTCCTGTCCTTTTCACATTAAAAAAAAATAGCAAATCCAACTTAATTCCACAGGATCCACTTGTAAGATTCTTTATAGGAAGAAACCCAAAAACTGACAAGTTTTATCAGGTCTTTTAGGCCTCTCCTGTCCTGTTGTTAACTCTGGGCGTTCCTTTGCCTGAACATCCTTGCAGCTTTTGGAACAAAGACCCCAATCCCTCCGTTCCTGCAGCCCTGCCATGCCTTCTGCTCCTGCAGACATCCAGCCCTTTTTAAACAACGAATGACAAATTAGTGTATTGCTCTTTCTTTTTTTTTTTTTTCTTTTTTTTTTTTTCTTTTTTTTGGGTACCAGATGCGATGGTGACGAGGCGAACGAATGAATTTCGGCGTCTGCCTGTCTGTACAAACACGGGTACGTGGGAGTGGAAGGGGCAGCTCCAGCTCCGTGCTGGGGCGGGTCACGCGTCCCACGCGTCCCCCCCGTTTGACGGGCACGCAGCGAGGGGTCGGTGGTCCCGTGTCGCCCCTCTCGGGGCAGGCTGGGGCCCGCACCGCCCGCGGCATCACCCCCGAGCTGGGCAGAGCGGGGGGGCTCAGCAGCATCGCCGCCGCGGCGTGTTCCCGACCCACCGACGGCCCCGCGTTTGCGGTACCCGCGGGATGCTCCATCGCGGGTCCCCCTCGTCCCGCTGCCCCCGAGGGGGGGGTCCCCGCCGCCCCCCCGCCCCCCGGGGGCGGTGCCGAGCCCCGCACAGGTATCGGGATTGGGCGGAACATGCAAATGCTGCGCTGACGTCAGGGCGGCTCCGGCCCGGAGAGCACAAATAGCTCCGGCCCGGCCCGCGCCGCGCACTGTCCGCACCGCCCCGCACCGGCCCCGCGCCGCCTCTGCAGCCCCGCGCCCCGCACAGGTGAGTGCCGCCGGCAGCGCCCCGCGGGCTCCCGCATCCCCGCACAGCCCCGCGTCCCCGGGCATCTTCCCGCATCCCCGCACAGCTCCGCGTCCCCGGGCATCCTCTCGCATCCCCGCACAGCCCCCCGCATCCCCGCACAGCCCCGCGTGCCCGTGCCCGCCCGTCCCTCCCCGCGGGTGCTCGGGGGGGCTGCGCAGCCCCGCGGTGCCGCCCGCGGAGGGGCGCGGGGACAGGTGGGTGTCCTCGTCCCGGGACGCGCTCGGGGGGTCCCGCGTCCCTCGTGCCGCCCGTGGGGCGGGGCGGGGCGGGGGTCCCGCGGTGCCCCGTGCCGGTGTGCGGGGCCGCGGGCGGGGGGGTCCCGGCCGGTCCCGCGTGGGGCCCGCGCTCCCCGCCTTGGCCGCCGGGGGGCGATGCGGGCCCGGCCCGGAGCGTCCGACGGGGCTGGAGCGGGGCCGGGAGGGACGGGACGGGACCCGCCGGGAACGGGGCTGGAGCGGGCATGGAGCGCTGGGAACCGCGGCGTTGTTCGGCTGTGACATCCAGGGCTGCTCGCCCGGGTCCCCCGAAATGCTGCGGGCGCAGCGCTGCCCGGCGGAGGGCCACGGAAGGGACGGAACGGGACTTCTCCGAGTGTCACCTCGGAGCAAACCTGCGTTTGAAACGTATTCGGGTGTCGAGCCGAGAAAAGCGTGGTTAAATCCCTGCGAGGTTCAGGAGCTTTTTGTTAGTCCTGCATCCCTGCTGGATTGATGCTCGCTAGGTTTCTGCTGGGAGCACTGAAGTGTCTTGGGGAAATTTCAGGATCAAATGAAATATTTTCAAGTAGCTTTGGCTCGAATGGAAAGTCGGGCTTGCACTTGAACATCACAGCTGATTCCAATGAGTTCTTAACGCATCCAGACCTTAAGTATTTAATTACAGACGGCTGACTGAAATCATTATTTGGCTGCACTTTGTCTTGCTGAAAGGTAACCTTAGGCTGGATTTGCTCCTTAATTTTGTAGCTTATTTTTGTAGCACTTAACAAGAAATTATGGATGTCAAAATTATTTTGTCGGCCATAGAAATGCTGTTTAGATAAGGCTGGAGCAATTGGGAAGG
The DNA here is from genome assembly GCA_035584735.1 of Pseudotriccus pelzelni. NCBI lineage: Eukaryota > Metazoa > Chordata > Aves > Passeriformes > Tyrannidae > Pseudotriccus > Pseudotriccus pelzelni. Next base: position 8,050,835 of record JAWMRA010000028.1, on the reverse strand, counting down.
TTGGTGATAGGAATTAAGGACCAGATTCTTATCTGACGATAATAGAGCCAGTTTGTATAGAGATAACAGTTATGTCCAAACACTTTCTTTTTGCTATAGCAACAGTCAGAACTTCAGGTAATTAAGTTTAACCTCTTCCTTTCTAATGTGAAGCTTGTTGGAAATTATTGAAAGCTATTGCAAACCACTAATTTCTCAAATAAGCCACAATTTAAGTAGCCCTGAAAACAAAACCAATAACTGCTTTTGGCAAATTCCTTAATCTTATTACAGCCACCGTAATTGAATTCTTAAAGCTGTTGTGTTGTGGAGGAGAAAGTTGTGGGGTCTCTGCAGTGATCTGGCTGTCAGGCAGCTCCTGTTGGATGTCACAGAAGTGCTTTGAACAGTTTGTGCTGTTCTCCACTCAGTGTGCCTAGTCCTTGTCCTTTTCCAAGGTGACCTTTTTTTTGCTTGAGTAGCTCCAAAACCTGTACCCTAAAACCTGTGCTTGTCTTTGGCTCGTGTCTGCTTGCTGTTGTTCTCTGAGTGGAGCCATTGCACCCATTTGCTCGTGATTTGAGGCTCTCCCTGCGTGTTGGTGCCTGTCCAAACCCACCTGGCCTTGGATGGGTGTTCTGCTGTCACTGGTGCCGTTGCTGCCGTCGTGTCTGAGCTTCCTCAAGCACAGTTCACAGCCTGGTGCTGCGGTGCTTGTGGAGTGTTTCTTGCGAGAGCAGTGCCAGCTGCAGGGAAAGCTGTCAGGCTCTTCTAGCTCAGAGGAAGAAACCATAACCTTTAGGTAAACTTTCTGGCTTTGCAGAGTATATTCTTTATCATAGGAGCCAAAATTGCTTTGGAAGCAGCTGCCCTAAACCAAAGGAAATGTGTCACAAGTGACTGTGATGCTCAACTTCAGGGCAGTCTGGTTTAATTGTAGTATCAGCATTAAAATTAGGAATTTCTGCATTACAGAGCAGATTAAATCTGTCTCTCTGCTCACATGCACTGGTAAGAGCAGATGTGGGATAGACCCCCTCCTCCACCCCCAGCTCTGGAGAATCTGCTGGTGTTTAGCTGCAACTGCCGCGTGCAAGCTTTGATTTATCTGGGCAGTGATGCCCATGCAGGCTCACATCCTGCAAATCTGCCCCTCCCTCAGGCAAGGAAGAGGAACCGGTGGCAAAATTTACAGTGGTGGTCTGTATCTGTTGAGTCACTTGGAGATTTTTGGGTTGACTTTGGGGGGACTGGAGCCTGCAGTCCAGCAGCTGTGCTGTGAGGTGCAGCCGTGCGGGGTTCTGCACGGAGCCTTCCCCTCCGCTCGGGGTGAGGGGGTGCTGAGCTGAGCTTTAGGGTGCCAAATGACATGAAAATGCTGTGTGACTGCAGAGTTAACCCTCACTCGATATTTACGGCGCATGTTTGTTGCTCGGTGGAGGCTATTAAGATATATAATGTGTATTATATTAGCGTGCCCTTCTCTTACTGTGAGTGAGAGCAATTAGTGGCCTGTCAGTCAGCATGCAATAAAAATAAGTGATTTCTAAACTGACTAGAGAAAGATGTTCTACAAATCCTATTTATAAAAACAAGCAGAGTTTCTAGCAGGTGGAGGCTGCCCTTTCAGTTTCATCAGTGTTACAGATCCTAATCCAAGCACCTTCATGTTTTCTGGCTGTTAGTTATTTACTAAATATACACTGAACTCGCGAGTGCCCTGTTTTGCTCCAGGATTGTAATTTCAAGCAGGATGTGAGTCAGAGGTCTCTAGAACTGTGAAGTTGTATTTGCTCTGATGGTATCAACTGAGCATACAAAATACCTCTATGAGAGAAAAAAAACCACAACCAACCCAAAAAAAAGAAGTGTGGGAAACAGCATTGCTGTGCTAGAGCAATTCATAACGTAACAATGTACTTGTCGCTTATTGATAGAGAGACTTTGGTTTATTAAACATTTATTTGTAGCCCCAGTAGCATTACATCTGAGCTTTCTAATTGGAATTTAGAAAGCCTAATAAATTTTGATTTCATCCTGACTGCTCTCCGTTCAGGGTGTTTACATTAGTGTTGAGGGAAGGCACTGCCTGAGCTCTGTAGGCGCTGCAGGCTGTGCTCGATCCAGTGATGGGGTGTCTTTGGGCAACCAGAATAGCTGAGACTGAGTCTCTGCTGCTGTAAATGCTCGTGGCTCCAAAATTAGGAGTGATGCACCAAGGCTTGGATATACCCTGCAGCAAACACACGGCAGGAAAACACTGTAAAATGAGTCCTGTCCAGACGAGATATGTCATGGTGAGTTAATTCAGCTTGGCTTAATTTTGCCATTAGCAGGTAACCCGCCTTGTTGATGTGTGTTGCTCAGACCGGGCAGCAGCCTGGCCCTGCATCCTGCAGAAGTGCCATTGGCTGCTTCATTAGGTGTCATTATGCTTCGTTAAGGGGTCTGTGTGTGCATCCTCCACAGCTGTCAGGAAAGGTCACAACTCCCCTCAGCCAGCATGGAAAGGGTTCCAGGCAGGAGGCCTCCTTTGGTGTTTTAATGGTAGAAAGTAAAGACACGACCTTGTGTTCTTGTCCCCAAAAAGCTGAGAGTTCCTGGCTGTGCGGGGCTGGGCTGCATGGAACACCAGAGTTCCGTCTGACACCACTTGGAGTGATTGCGTTGGTTTTGGTTCCATTCATTAAAAAACCAGCACAAGGCAAGAACCACTGCTCAGAGGGGATGCAGATGTGGTGGAAATCCCTGCTTGCATCTTCCCAGTTCCTGCAGTTGATGTGGGGCTGTGGTGGGGCACTGCCAGGGAGATGGTGCTGCTCCTGAGTGGGGTGAGTGTGGCAGGGCTTGGGACAGAAGCAAACGAGTGGAGAAATCACAGCCCCAGTTGGGACTCACCTCCGTTATGATTGGAGAAAGCCCTTTTCAGACAGGATTTGTTTGCCATTTGATTTGTGTCTTTCAAGTTTGGGTGGGTTTGGTGACCATCTGGGCGGGTGTCCTCATCTGGAGGAGGAACGAGTGTCCCTGTGTGCTGGGTGTCCACTGTCAGCCCTGCACACCTGACTGTAGCCAGGGGGGTGGCAGCGGCTGCATCTGCTCGAGGCAGTGTCACCCTCTCGGTCAGAGGGGAATAATGATCCTTCTGTCACATTGCTGGGAGCCTCCAGTGGTCAGAGAAATAAACTGGGTGTCTGGGGCTTTCCTGAAGATCTGGTACAGGTGTGAAGAGGGTACAGGGGTGAGTCCCTGGCTGTCAGTGACCCTGTGCTGCTGGAGGCTCTGGAGAAGGGACAGAAGTCACCTTTTGGCCTCTGCAGTACCACGATACTGTGCTTTGGGGTGGTTTGCTTTCGGCCACAGTAGTTATAGAAATCCCAGGACTCTGGTTCTGCAAGGAGCTGTGTGGGAACAGCATGTCCTGGGAAGGACAGTTTTAGGGTAAAACTGCTATGATGTGGGACTGTGGAGCTCCGCGGGCACTGACCAAGAGTGGATGGGCACTGTCAATGCAGCATCTGCCGCGTTACTGAACCTGGGCTGGGTTTTGCTGTGAGATGGTTGTTCCATGAACGTTCTCTTGTTTTCAGCAGACTTGAAATGATGACATCCGGAAGCTTTTGGTGCTGTCTGGTGTTGCTCGGGGTTTTCCCTCTGCTCACCAGGGGAAGGATGGACGTGGACAGGAGCAGGAGGCTGTTTTCGGACGCGGGGAGGTTGCACCAAGAGGTACCGTACACCAGCTGCTGCTGCAGCTCTTGCCTTTCTATTTCTGTGCTGAGTTGAGGCTCTCCGTACTGAAAACAGAAAACAAGTGTGGGCTTATTCATGTATATTTGTACTAAACACCTGCTGGGGAGGTCAGGAAGAAACAGTGAGGCAGAAGGTCTTAGACTTACTGAATATACTGGCATCATCTGGGAGGGAAATTGGGCATCTGGCTGCTGTGGAGATGCTCTGTCCTGGGACTGCTGGGACTACTGAATCTAAATTTAATAAGCAAGCTCTGTCCTGGTTCTTTACTTGGACCTTTAGGTGAAACCTGGAAAAAAGCTCTTTTGCTGCTTAAAAAAAAAGGAAAACTGAGCCATAGACAGTTCTGAGAGAATCAGCAAACTTACTTCGCAGAGCATTTCGTCCTGATGTGAGACTCCTGTGAAGCACACAGAAAAGGGACCAGGGACAGTGACTGTGGCAAGGGGTGATGTTCCTCCGCCCCAGTGCCTGTCTCCATGGGCTGGTGGGACTCCCGTGTGTGAAGGCAGGGCAGTGATGCCCTTCCCAGTGTCCATTCCCGGGCTGGTGGGAGTGGAGAAGCCGCTGAGCCTGTTGGCAGTGCTGGAGGTGGCAGTGCTGGCTCTGGCTGCAGTTTGGGAGCAGGTCCCTGCTGTGGCAGGAGCTGGGTGCAGGCTGTCCCAGCAGGGCTGGTGGCTCTGCACCGGGGCTCTCTGCTGCTTGCTGACAGATGTAGGCTCAGATTTTCACATCTGAGGCTGAGACTTGTGAATAAAACCAGGAAAAATCTAGAACTGTGGCTTTCTTGAGCAGTCAGTGCTGAATGCTAGAGCAATTTTAGTTATTTAAGTGGTTCCTGATTATCATGTGTTTGCTTAGTGGTGGCTCTGGAAGTGGGAGGTGGTGGGGGAGGCCAGGGAAGGGAGACTTGGCTATTTTTTTAATTGCCAGTGCCTCCAACAGTTTTGTACTGGCAGCCACATCAGTCAGTGCCAGGCTAATGATAAGCCCTTGATGGATTCATGCTGCAATTGGATCTATTTAAGCCTCAGGATCTGGTTCTAGCTGGAGAATCCCATTTCTCCCAGTCACATGTCATCTACAAACACCCACAATTGTCTGCATTATAGTTTAAGCCAATTATAAAGTTGCTCTTTGCTGCTTAGCAGGACTCAAAAGTCATTTCAGTGCTGTTGGAAGTTCAGAGTTCTGTCTCAGGTCTTCTTTTTCCTGGAGTTATCCATGCTCTGGTCTGTAAAAGTGAAGAAAAAGAGTTCCCCTTCATACCCCCCCTTTGCTGCTGAGGAGGCTCAGGTAATACTCTGGTGCTGTGTTAACCATCTTCCTGTAGTCTCAGGTCACTTTTGCCTATTTATTAAAAAGAATTAAATATTTTTTACGCTTTTGCAGTTGAAAAAAATCTCATTCTTCACTAATGTATATTAGTTTTGATTTTTAAAAAAAAGTTACTCTGAAGAATTAAATTCATTACTCAATTTCCTTTAGCATAGCTCACAGAACTAATATATTACTTGAAAGACACTAATTCATTTGATCTTTCCCTAAAAACCAGGACGTTATTTTACCAATTACTTGATCTTGCTTGAGGTGGAAGAATCTCAGTGAGAAATGTGTTTGCTCAGAATTTAACAAGTGTGACTGTTAAAATTTTGAATGTACAAAGAATGCAATTAGAAGAGCTTCAAGGGATGTAAGTTACAATTCAGATTTTTGGAAAAAAAGGCCGAAAAACTGCATAGAGAGCTTGTTTCCACAAGAAATAGTCTTTATCAAGTATGGCACCAAACACCAAGGTGAATCTGAAAGCCCTGAGCACAGCTTTTGGTAGGTCAGGGAAACTGAGATCAACACTTTTGGAGAGAAAACAGCAGGTATTTTCTCTTGCAGAAAATACTTTAGCCATAGTACCTTTTCAATAATAAAAATCACCTGAAATCCTTCTGTTGTGACGTTGGGCTTTGTTCAGTTTGGAGCTCCTCATCCATGAGAAGTGTGTTAGGCACCACAATTTATGGCTCGATTAATATGCAGATCCATTAACATGCATTTGAAAACACTGAATCACAAATAGAAATGCTCCTGGCAATCCCCTGAAATTGCTTTAAAAACGAGTAAAGGGTTAATTTACAGGTCAAGTAATTTGAAGTGTGCTCTGATGGAAAATTCCTGTGAACTTCATCAAAGCAAATACTTGGGTATGGGTCACTGACCTTCACTAATACTTGTTCTGATCTACATAGGAACAAGTTGACTGAATCAAAAACATTGCCTAATTTATGTTCAGATTGCTAAATCGATTTCTTCATGGTTTGTGGTAGAATTATTGCAGTTGTGCTTTGCATTTGTAAAGGAAAAATAAGGCTACAATGTGCAGTCCTCCTGATGAGAAATGAGCTCTCGGACACAGCCATGGGCTGTGTTTTTCTTGGTGCTCAGCCTTTCACCCCTCAAATTTTTGAGGTGTTCCTGAGAAGAGGTTTGTTTGCTGGAGTATTTTTAGTCCTGATTAGATAGTTAATAAATATGTGCATGCAGGGTGAGATAATTCCAATGGCATAGAATGAGCTAAAATAGAAAACCTATTTAAAAAAAGGACAGTAGTAGTATTAAAGTGGAAAGCTGCAACTTGCCTGGTTTGTATTAATTTTGGAGAATCCTCTGTCACTTCTACACTGTGAAACTTCCCATGGGTCAGTTCCAGGGGGTCCTGGAAAGCTCTTGAAGCTTCTGGGCCTTGCACGTGGACTTGGGTGCAGCTTCTCAGGGTTGAACCATCAATGGGACTCGATCCTACCGAGTGGAGTAGATGCCAAAATACTTAAATACGTAGAAGTCACTGCTCCAGAGGGGTATTTTTGGACGAGTTTTTTGCCTCTGCCTTCAGCAAGCCTGATTCCATGGTCAGTTTGGATGTGTCAGGGGTGACCACAATTCATGGGCAGCTCTGTGCTGGCTCGGAAGGGCTTTGAGTTGCCCATGAAACACCAGGTGTGTGACTGGGGCACCTCTTCCTTCTGGAAGGGAATTTTTAAAAAATGCAGCTCTGGGAGTCATTGCCGGTGGCAGCGAAGGGACTTTGAGCATGAGCAGAAAAGGGACGAACAACCTGGATCTGAAATAACCCTGGAGTTTGGATTTGGAGGAGAACTTGGCCAGGAGGCTCTGATGGAAAGCCAGGGGTGTTAGTCTACTCAGTCTCTCAGGGAACTCTGCATTAGGAACTCAGACTGATCTTTTTTTTTTTTTTTTTTTTTTTTGAGCTTCCTGGGGTATTTTGCAAAAGCATCTAATTCAATGCTGAAATTTGGCAGCCAGCTTTTCTTCTCCCGTTCCCTGTTTCTCTGGGAGGGGGCTGCTTTCCTGCGTGTGCTGAAGCCAAGCTGGTTTTGCCACAACTCTTGGGGCAAGTTTTTCCATCTCCTTTTCCCAGCCCCCGGGGGAGCAGAGCAGTGCTGCAGGTCATGCTCAGCCCTTCCTGGAGCAGGTCTCCCGTGTGCTGCAGGGAGCAACTCTAACACAAGCCCTCTCAGAGCTGCATCTCAGGAACTGAACTGTGTGTTATGTTTTCTGGGGCAGTGCTGGTGGGGAGCTTGAGCGATGCTATCCTAGCTTGAGAGCGTGGAAATGGAGGATAATGCTGTGTTGTGGTACATGAGTAGTTGTTTTGTGCTGAATTGTTAAATATTTGGATGTCACCAAGCTCCTGAGCAGTTACAGCAAAGGCTGGCAGGTGTCCTGTGGTCTGCTCGGGGCTACAGAACCAGAACTGCTCTGGGGTTTGCTACAAACACTTAATTGCTTTCATTTGGCTTTCATGCCATGCTTTGTTTTCTTGTTTTGCCACTCGTCCTCCTACTTAAGAAGTGTGAGGACAGTGCAGGGACCCCTGTGCACAGCCCCCAGTCTCCAGCTGTGTCCCTGGGGAGGCTCCTGCACAGAGCCCACAGGAGATGCTCCGGGTGCTCCTCTGGGTGCCAGGGGCTGCAGATCCAACCACTGGCACATCTCCTTTTCCCTCTGTGCTGCAAAGTGTTCAGCCACACTGATGTACCCTGACTGTGCTCGCTGTGAGGAGCAGGGCACTGGTGCTGTGAAATGGGCTCTCTACTTTGGGCTGGGACAGCACAGTTCAGGGCTAAACTAGGCGAGCTGTGCCAGTATCTCAGTTCCTTGATCGTTCCCAACCAGGCTGGAAGAGTTTTGGAGCAGTCTGATCTAGTGGAAGGGTTGGCATTGGATGATCTTTAAGGTCCCTTCCCACCCAAACCATTCTGTGGTTGTGGTTCTATGGCACCTGAACTGCTTGAAACCTCCAAGTATAAATGTACCTCAGAGTTCCTCACGTCTGCAACCAGCTGGGTCAGAGCAGCCCTTCGGTGCCATTCCACCCAGGATAAAGCATCCCTCTGGAGTCAACTCACAGCCTCAACTGTGCTTGTCTGGAGCATCAATTATTGCTGGAAATCCTCATTATATTCAGATTCTTAAATGCTGCATCACTTACTGCTGCATCTGAGGACCACAGCAGGCTATTCTGAGCAGCGAGGGAGTCATAGGGATGATTTTGTGCTCCTTCCCCCAGCAAAGTTATTTTATCTAATCTGACAGACTAGGAAAGGAATGTTTTGGAAAGCAAGGTACAAAATTGCAAAGACTTTTATCGGAAGATTTTGCTTCTAATTCAAATAGAGACGCAATTTCGGAGCACGAGCTTGGAGTAAGACAGGCACAGTGTATCAATTTTATATGCAGTTGAAAATCTAATATCCTGGTATTTATTTTAATTATCAGTAGTAGTCACGTGTTCTTTGCCATGTCAGTGTTCTTTCTGCATTTTATTCAGTTTGGAGGAAAAAAAAGAGGAAAGAATCAGATTTGAACTTAAATCTAGACTGGGCTCCAGCCTGCTCCTGTTGAAGCATTAGTGAAGGTACATGCAAGACAAGCCTGAAGTTTATTTTTGTATCACTGTGGTATGTAGTGATAATTCACTCCTTGTTACCTGCATTTAAGTGCTATCTCCAACAAGCTGTAATTGCTTTTTTGTGGAGCATTCTAAATCTTAACTAGTGTGTTATCCCTGGAGAGATGAGAAGCTTTTGCTCTGAGGGCTGGTTATTGGAGCATCTGCAGTTCAAGGTGCTGTGCAGTGTTTTGATAGTATTTGTGTACTATCTATCTGTTATAGATATTTGTTGGGGTCCTTTCTCTGCATCCCCAAACCCCACCTACCTTCTTCTGTGTCCTCAGAGGTTTTAATAAATCCTGTATCTTATGGGATGCTCTTATGCTTGAAGTACGAGAAAATGTGAATATAGTGCTACTTGGAGTAAAGCAGGTACTACATACTTGAATAACAGCATCAAATTTGAAGAACTTTGCTTTACATTAATTGTTTGTGGCCCAGGGTCAGGGATTGTCAAGTTGCAACTGTGAAAAATCAAACCTAGATGGGGAAATGCTGGTGTGTTTCTGAAGAAGAGAAGAAAAGCAGAGTAAAACATGTTGCAAATAAAAAAAGAAGTGAAAGGCAGTCTTAACTTGGCTGTGATGTGGCAGAGAGTTGCACTTTCTGATATTGTGTTCAGAAGCCATTTAACCTTAAAAGACTAAATATTGACTAATTTTTAGCATATTCTCCCTTTAAATAAAAAGCTGTAGCAGTAGTTTTTAAGGGAAGACAGTTCCACTTAAAGGACTTTGTACCATGAAGCAGAGGGATTATCAGTTTCTTAGATTAGCCAGGCTACATCTGCAAATTTGGGCTTTCTAAAAACAGCCATCCCGTGAGCTTCCCCACGACAATGTGGAAATTTATGGAGCTGTACCTGGCTTTCTCATCTGAAGTCCAGAAATAGTAGTGAGTAAAATCAGAGATGCAGCAATTACCTCAATTAGCTGCCGTATGGCTGAGCAGATGATCCTGTGTGATGTGAGACATCAGAGCTTCTCTCAGTCTTTATACCAGACAGACCAAATCTAAACTGCCAGTCTCTGTGCTGATAGGAAGCTTTTTCCAAACAGGAGCATGTGATCTGGGGTTTTTTTTTCCCTCATGCCTGATCAAAAATAATAAAAAAAAAAAGGTGGATAATCTCTGCCTGATTAGTGAGATTTTTGAAGATGTTCTGTGTTCTTGGTTGTAAACAGAAAATCCTGTCTGTGTCTTAGTTGTAACCTCTGCTGGTGCTACAGCCCATATGCAGAGTGTCTCACCAGCCTGTACTGGGTGTCATTTCATGGAATGGTTTGGGTTGGAAGCGACCTCATAACTCATTTATTCCACCCCCTGCCACGGGCAGGGACACCTTCCACTAGCCCAGGTTGCTCCAAGCCCCGTCCAACCTGTACCAGGGCCTCCCCACCCTCCCAGTCAATAATTTCTTCCTAATATCTAATCTAAATCTGCCCTCTTTGCTTGACCCCTCACTGGAGATAAGGAAGAGAGTGCTCTGAAGGGAGGCAGAAAAATCCTTGGTATGATAATCTATTAATAGGAACAGACAGTTCTTTATTAATTTGCTAAGTGAGTCAAGACTGTATATTTAGAAGTAGTGCAGCAGTTGGGCTGATCCTGAGAGCAGCTCCCTGGAGACCTGGGGTGTGCAGAGGTGGCAGCTGATTTATTGTGAGACCCAGTGAGAGCCCAGCTGCAGGGACTGGCTTTGATTTATCTGCCTGCACTGCTGTGCCTCCCACAAAGTGTCTGCTAAGGGGGTTGCTACGGGCCAGCAGTACAGGAAATTTGTGGATCTGGGTTGTTCTTCTGCATCACTTCCATCTGATGCATTAATTGGTGGGGGTTTTTTTTGGCAAAGTCCAGCAGGGTAACTTCTGGTCATAAGGAGTGTCTTTTTGACTAAATCTAAACCAGTATTAAAGGGCAGGAAACTATTGCAAGGTTATCCTGTGCTTCAGGGCGATTGGTACCTGTTTGGTACCAGCCTTGGTGGTCCGTGTTCCATGTTTGTGGGTCAGAGTTTAGGAACAAAAAGGGATGGGAAATGCAAAGCTGTGGACAAACCTCTAAATACTGAATTAATCCCTGGAAGTGCCCAAGGCCACTTTGGATGGGACTTGGAGCAACCTGGTCCGGTGGAAGATGTCCCTGCCCATGGCAGGGGTGTTGGAATGAGCTGAGTTTTAAGGTCCCTTCGAACCCAACCCATTCTGGAATTCCGTACTAAACAACCTGAAAGTGGGTTTGCTGCTTGAATCCCTCACTAAGGACTGTCAGCACACCCACTGGCAGCAGACAGTTGGGTGTTCCCTCCGCGGTGCTGTATTTTAACACCGCACAACGAAGTTCCCAGCGCCCTGTGCTTGTTCTGAATGAAACGGGTTCTATCCCCAGCGCTCTGCTCATCCGTGGGCCCGTGGCTGAGCATTAATCAGGAGATACAACACCAGCCAGCCCTTACGCCTTGGCAGGACAGGTTAGTGCTGCCTTGTGAGAGCCTGGCACTGCCTTTGTGGGAGCGGGGACGGGCTTTGTGCAGAACAGTTGTTAAATGGCATCGGTGCTGGTACAACACGCGGCAGCTCCGGCGGGGTGGAGCTCTGGGACAGCAGGCACTGAGCTGCTCTGGATCTGGGCTTTGATTTTTGTCTTTCCTGGCCCAGGCAGAATTAGTTATCACACTGACACTGGGCTGGCTGGGCTTCAGGAGATGCAGTTTTTCAGGGGCTGCGGGGCCAGTGAAAGGCAATGCTGAAGCAAACATATAACATTGATTTCCACGTAACAATGATCAGGCACTTCAGCTGCACAGCAGAAGGACCTTTTACTCTGTACTCAATTGACTAAACATTAAAAAGTAGGAAAACAGGTGCTAAAAGGGAACCTTGACAAATAAAGCTGTTGTGTTGCGTTAATGAAATGCTATTTGAAGGGGTACACAAAGAAGCTTTCTAGAAGGAATGGAAAATCCGAAACAAATTTTTCCCTTCGAAGCGTATGATTTATGCTCTGATAAAATTAGATTTTTAGTTAAAGGAATTTGCAGTCATTAAATGGTGCCCATGAAATAAGTCTCATTTATAACCATCTGCTTTATGGGTTCTGCAGAAAAGTGTTCCTCAGGCAGTGCATTCGAGAGCTTTAGTGTCATTTTTATCAAAATAGTTTGGTTCTCTACTGGTAACACTATTAAAACCTCTGTGTGATCTTTTTTTTTAACTTGAGAGCAGTATCTTATAGCACCAGAAAGGTCTCTACCTGGACCTGATACCTTTTTGTGCTGTTCCCTAAGCCCTGCTGTGGTTGCCAGGTATTTTCCCATTTTTCTGTATACTCTCCCGAAATCTTGAGAATTCTCAGTGCCATTGGTGTTTTTCTTCATGGAAGGGATGTTTTTGGGGGACACAAATGGGAAGGGGTGGCTTGAACTGACCTCATGTTCTCCCATTGCAGTTCTAAGAAGCTTTTCCTCTGAATCCTGCATCTGGTTTTGGGTAGTTTATATTCATTAGAGGTTGTAATTGTAAAGGGAATAGAGTAAAAGAAGGGAAACTTTGAAGACCATCCTTTGTTTTTCACAATGTCTGTGCAGACATGGAAGTACCAAAAGGGTGTTTAATAATCCAAGTGAGCTGACACTTGGATTTTATTTTATTTTGTAATAGAGTCTGATTGTCTATTTTCTTTTGATCAATATAATAGCTGTAATTAGTTTTAGTGTTTCTGAGCTTTTGAACTGCAGAGAATTCAAACAGCTTGTTGAAGGGAGGGACTCTGGGGAACTTTAAAAGTACTCTTCCCTTTTGTGTGTGCTCCATGTACACAGGATTAAGGATAGCAGCTGTGGCTGAGGTTTTTTTATCCTGTGCCCCACCTCTCCAACTAATATTTTGAAAAGCTCTGAGAGGTCCCTGGAGTAAAACTGCGTGTGCAGCTCGGGAGCTTTGCTGCCTAAAGAGGATAAATGCTTTGAAGTCTCTGCTAATCCTGAATGCCAGTTTACATATTGCTCAAGATCACTGAGGTAGTGTCCTACAGGGAATAATGACAGCGTTTTTATAAGCAAATACCCATCTTTTTGTTTATCCCTCTCAGTTGACTCGGAGGGTGCCAGGGAGAGCATTTCTGCTGTTCTGATCCTCCTCTGGGTTGGTGAAAGCTTCGCTTTTGAGTCAGCTTGTGGACGCCTGCAGGGAGGAGAGGCAGCATCTGGTGCCTGCCCAAGTGGTGACAAAGGGCACAGGATAAACTGGCACCGTGTCTGATGGAGCTGGGCCGGGGGGTGGGAGATGTGAGGTGGCCCCTGGGCTGGAGGAGAGCTGTGGTGGGCTCTGTCCTGCCCTGGGACCCGCCAGGGCTCAGAAGGAGCGTTTCTGTGGGCAGTCAGTGGGTGACTGCAGCACTGCAGTGTGTGACAAACCCAGAGCCTTGTCTTCTCCAGGCTGAACAGCCCCACAGCAGAGGTGTTCCAGATGGTCTGTTAACAGTCCTTCACGATGCCACTAATTCTCAGTACTCCTAAGAAGTAACTGCAGTGGTGGAAATTAAACGTATTTGTAATTAACCCATAAATAATGTTACTGCTTGAAATTAAATATTTATTCCTCTGAAGTCTCACCACTAGTACAAGCAGATAGTGCTGTCTGGGAATGCAATACCCTTTGAGACTTTATGCAGTGCCTTTTTAACAGAAGTTTCTGTGCTGGAGATGGTTGTGATGCAGATCATGCTGGTGGGCATGGGTTGAAATGAGCCCTCAGCTCGAACTATGAGTAGTTCAGTTGCTTTGAAATTAAAGTATTTGAACAAGTCTCTGCTAAAAATGGCTCTTCCCTCCTCAACCCCAAATCTTGGGTGTAGTAATAATAACCCTCCTAGCTGCTACCTGTTAATATCAATGGGGGGGGGGATCCATTTGTAAAGAAAAATGCTGAGTTTTACATTGTAGCTTATCACACAGTGATGAATCACTTTAGGTGTTATATTTATCCATCAAATATCTGTGGACAAACTGAAGTGCGTGCTTGTAATTACTCCCCAGTTATTCACTGAGCTTCAGAGCTGCTTCCTTGGATCAGCGACTAATGTTTTTAGGGGGTTTTATTCATCCTGCCTTTGAACAAATCTTGTATTTCACAAAAACCGCCACAAAAAAAATTTTCTTTTTCCTTATAGGACTCCAGAAGTTTTGAAGTTACACGAAGAAAAGGTAGGAAAGCCAGTTTTTTTTTAGAATGTGTGTGTGTTGGTGTTGAGTATTCTTGCAGTAACATTTTAAAACAAGCATGAGTTTACACACTTGAAAGGTTGTGCTGCTGGGGGATTTCCAACAATCTGTGCCTGGTGCTTGTCTGACAGCTCTTGGTGTCACAAATTTTATTTTTTTTTCTTTTTCAATGAAAAGCTGCTCTTTTAGCACAGAACTGCACGATGGTATTTGGGGTGTGAGTCAAGGTTTGGGGGCTGGCAGGGGATTGAAATGGCTTTAAACGGAAGGAGGGCAGGTTTAGGTTGGATCTTGGAAGAAATTCTTGCCTGTGAGGGTGGGCAGGCCCTGGCACAGGTTGCCCAGAGAAGCTGTGGCTGCCCCTGGATCCCTGGAAGT
>JAWMRA010000028.1:8006427-8022938 GCA_035584735.1 Pseudotriccus pelzelni | reverse complement strand
CCCATGGACTACAAGGGGACACTTGTTTTTCCATGGTCTTCACCACAGGGTCACAGGGGATAATGGCTTTGAGTCCATCACTGTTTTCTGTGGAGGTCCCTCCCCACGGGGACAGTCCTTGACAGACCTCTCTGACGTGGGTCTATCCCTCGGACAACAGTTCTTCCATTCTCTGCTGTCCTTAAGGGTCACAAATTCAGCTGCACCAGCACGGATCCCACTCTGACATCCCAAGATTCCATCTGGGCCATCTCGTTCCAGCGTAGGACTCCTCTCCATGGGCCACAGTCCAGCAAGACTCTGTTTCATCTCAGGCCTCCCGCGGAGTCACATCCTCTGCTTTGGCGTGGGCTCCTTCATGAGCTGCAGAGGAGGTTTTCTGTTCCCCAGCAGTCTTCCACAGGTGGCAGGAATTTGTATTTTTCAGTCTTTTCCCTGCTGAAGGGAGAGGGGTGGGGGGAGACAAGGAGTTCTTCCCCCTCCTCGCGGCTTCTCATCTCTCTCCTGCTGCTGCCAGCTCTGACCTTGAAGGCTGTGCTATCTCTCTGGCTGGAATTCCTTCTGCAGCAGCCTCCTCCAAGTTCTTCAAATTGTTTTTCTCTACTCTGTTGCAGGAGAGAAGGGGGCCTGGCCCCCCTTTCACCCAGGCCCAACGGGGCCGGGTGCTACACTGGCACTTCCATTTTAATTCTGTGCCACCACCTTCTCTTCCGTTTTCTTAAATATGTAATTGGCAAAGGCGTTGCTAAAACTGTTGGTTGGCTTTGCTCCGGAAATTCACCTGGAAAAAAAGCTATTTTCAACCCCAGGGGGGGCTGGTCGCCAAAACCACGACAAAGTTGTAAGTGGGTAAAGCAGGCACAGCTTTGGAAAGAGCAGCAAGCAGGGAGATGCTCCTCTGGGATGCTGCTGCTCTGATTCTTTGTCCTGTATCAGCACTGCTTGCGCTGAATGTTTGGATTTACTGCCTTCATGTGTGTCATTTCATCAACAAATTGCTTTACTTTGGCAAGTCAGGGTGTTACCAATAAACCTGTTGTTTGGTCTTAATGGGTTTGGAGGCCCTAAGGTGTATCTTGGCTATCATAAGTCTAATACCTAATTATTATTATTATTGCCTAATACTAATTATTTAGAAATAAATCACATTATTTTGAAAATAACAGGAGTTTTTTTGTATATTTTTGATTATTGCATGTTCTTGGATGGATTTCAGCAGTTTCTATTGAATTTTATTGACTCTTGGGTTTTTACCCTGACAGCCACTGTGTTATCTGAATCACAGCAAGTAACCTTTCTCATGTGTGAAACGGGGATAACACTGAGTAAAGTTAGAAACACTGCGTGGGGTGGTTGGAGTATTTTGGTCTCTAAAATGAAGCTCTGTGTGTGCCAGGGATGTGCTTTGCTTTCTGCCCAGGTTCAGTGGATGACACTTTGTGGGTCGGTGGCAGAGGCAGGTACAGGGAGCTGCTAAAATTACTGATCTGGTAGTTGGGTCAGAACTTGGCTGACGCTGTGGGGGGGTTGAACACTCCTCAGCAGCACACGAAAGATGTGTCCCCTGCAGACCTTGCCTGTTTCAGTTACCGGGACAGGAGGGTGGGCAGGCTAGCACTAAGAGTGTTGGCCCCTGTGGCAGGAGTACAGTTTGCCCACCAGAAGCCCAGAGAGGGTCTGTGCCCTGTCAGTGCTTGGTGAGGGCCACCATCTGCTGTGCTTCTCTGGTCCTTCACCCAGCAGAGCTCCTTTCCCCAACGTTGGTCCAGACTGATGCTGTCAAATCTAAAACTACGTGGAGACTTTGGGAACCTGATTAAAATGTCTCTAGTTCCCACTGTGCTTGCTCTGCAATTCTGCATCAGGTGCGGGTGGGCAGGGAAAGGGATTCTTCAAGTCTCTCCAGAAAGAGCTTTAAAGCTCTCCTCCGGAAGGAAACTTATTGGCTGATGGAAAACTGATGGGATCCCTTGTGAAAGCAGCAGCAGAATGGAAGGGCTGCCAGGGATCCTGCTTACTGCAGGGAGGGAAACGGGGAGGGAGGTGCAGGAGGATGAGGGAGATCCCAATTTCTATCCCATAACAATTAGAAAAGGTGGGAGGGAGGAGTGAGTGGAATGAAAGAGAACCAAGTGATTGGAAAGGCCAAAGCAGGTCTAGCCTGGTTAACAGATCTAAATCCTGATTGACTTAGTTACTCATGGAGGTGAGGCAGTGAGGCCAGGAGCCTGGGAGAGGGATTTGCTCCCTGCAGAAACTATTTACTGGGCAGCTGCTGGTGCTTACTGGTACTTTCCATTGTTTTTCCTTTGTGCGTATTTGGAGCTAGTGGCTTTCCCGTTGAGGAACTCAAAAGAGAAAAGCTTGCCATCCTTGGGAGCACTCTGAAGGGAAACCCAGGGATTTTAGCACAGCATGTCATGTTGGCATCCCTTCAATGCTGAAAGATCGCTGTGTGCCCCTGTCTGCAGGGGATTACTGGCCTCACTTCTGCATGGAAAGCTGTCCTCCTGCCCCAATCTCCCTGGCAGCCGTGGCCTTTGCCCCCAGGCTGAGCGTTGCTGGGGGGCTGCCGTGGCTGCCCAGCCCGCTGGCTCCATCTCCAGCAGCACTGGCACCGCTGTCTCGGCTGTGCTGCAGGTTTGGCCTGTAGCTGCCTGCTCTCCCCGTTTGTTGATGGCTGGAGAGATCATGCAGAACATACCGAGGGAGGCAGCTGTGTGCACTGAATGATGATGGAATGCCTGGCTTGTGTTCCTGCCCGAGCCAGGTTTGAGGGGCAGCCTTGGTGGGGTCTGTGTCCAGAGCCTCCCTCGGAGCAAGGGCTGCTTAAAGGGAGAGAAAAGGGACAGAATTCAACATCTCAGCACCCTCCTGGGTTAGACATTACTGTGCCCCTTCCAACAACCCTCCCTGCATTTCCACTCACAGAATCACAGATTATTCTGAGTTGGAAGGACCCACAAGGATCATCGAGCCCAACTCTTAACTGAACAGCCCATACAGGGATCAAACCCTCGACCTTGGCAATATTAGCACCAGGCTCAGACCAGCTGGGCTGCTCTCAGGGACTTGAACAAACAGCTCCAAGGATGCTGGAGTGGAATTAGAGAGAACTCGCTGTCAGGCTGGGTATGACTTTCCTGCTTAGCTGTGCTGAATTATTGTGGATGGATGTTTCTGTGGGACAGACCGGCCTCTGATGGCTTTGTACCTTGTGATACACAGCTCTGCAGAGCAGCTTGGTACAGCTCCCTCTGGGGAGGCAGTGCTTTCCACTGAGCGAGAGATGAGATTGCAAGGGCTGCACTTACCTTCCTTAAAAACAGATAGAAAACATTTCTTATCCTGGCACTTTGTAACAGCTTTTTTTTTTTTTTAATAGAGGAGGCTTTGTTAATACCCTGGTACTGGAGCGATGCTCTGCAGCTGACATTTGCAAAATCTCTTCAGTTTTGTATTTCATTATTTCAACAGAACTTACTTATCCCTGAAGGTTTTGCTTTGGTTTAAAGGAAAAGCAGGTGTGTCTACGGGTGATCCAGAGTCCTGGAAGAAGAATACGAGTATGAGCACTTGCTTTTTTCTTGCAAATAGGAAGTTCAAGCAGAAAACAAGTCTAATTTTGTGACTATCTGTGCTCTTCAGTTAAACCAAGAGGCCCCAGATCCTGGGGGTGCAGGAAGCAGGGATTGGGAGCTCACACCTGCATC
The DNA here is from genome assembly GCA_035584735.1 of Pseudotriccus pelzelni. Classification (NCBI taxonomy): domain Eukaryota; kingdom Metazoa; phylum Chordata; class Aves; order Passeriformes; family Tyrannidae; genus Pseudotriccus; species Pseudotriccus pelzelni. The sequence goes on along the minus strand of JAWMRA010000028.1, from coordinate 8,019,225 downwards.
CAGTGTGAGTGCAGTGATGCTGGAGCCAGGGAGACGTGCCAGGAACCCGCCTGCTCAGCACAGTTTCAGTCTTGCCTGCCCTGGTTTTCCTCCTAGTTCCTCACCTGGAGGAGGAAACCTTTACAGATTTGTCCGTGGTCATGGGCCACGTGGGAAAGGGCCTGTGGTGGCATAGGCAGGAACAGATCATGAGCACAGCTCCTTATCTGCAGCTGGGGAAGATTTTACCTCGAATAACTCATCCTGCTCTGTCCTTCTTATCTCTCCCTCAGCCTTGCAAAATGTATATCACGTCCACAGTGTCTCCCTGCTCGAGCCAGTTATCTGCCTCTCAACAGCTACTTATATTTCCAAAGTACTCTATTACTGCTTGGATTTGATTTATATATATATATAAACAGTTATTTTGCTGTTGTGCTGCATGTGTGTGGATGCAAAACTGCCTGAGCTCCCTGCTTTCCCACAAGCTCCCTCTCTCTGCAGTATTGATATTTCTATACGTGGTGGTAAAATTAATTAAATTATGTTCTCTATTTATGAACTGGTTTATTACTTTTAATTATTTATTGCTGCTGCAGCTAATTTGATTTAGGCAATATTTAGTTCTGTTTCAGTAACTTTTCATTTTGAAAACAAACTGCTGGTTTGAATTAATTGGCATTAAGAACCCGTTATTGATTAGTTTGGCCTCAGATTGGGTGATGAGGAAAGAGTGGCTGCGTGCCATGCTAAGCCTTCAGACCAGGGTGTTATCAGCAAGCTCCAGTTATTTTTCTGGGAATATTTCTTTGCGAAGACTTACAGGTGTGTAAGGACGGTCAAAGCCCCTCAACAATTTCTGTGGCTTGAGCTTATCTTTACAGAAAAGAGTAAAGTAAAGAATGCAGAGCTGAAAGCCTGGAACACCTCCTCCCACTTCTGTGCCTCAATCACAGGGTTCACACATGCCCTGCACTACAGAGCTTTCTGTTGGGGGCTGGTAATACCATCTCCAGTGGTGACACTGGCTCTGCCGGTCTGTGCATCTCTTCAGTTCTGCTCTCCAGTTTGAAGAGCTTAATTCAAAACCTATTAAAATCAATTGGAAGGTTTCCTCTTTGCCTTGTACTTTATTTCATGCTGTAGCTCCGGTAATGACTCACTGACTTCTCTCGGTGTCGTTCCTTTCTGCTGACTGTTCATGAGTGAAAGACCAGGAGGTTAAACAGCTTCTCTCCTACCAGCTCCAGTTACCTGGGGTAAAAGCTGCAGGGCTGCACTTGAGAGTGGAAAAGGAAGGCCTTGTTTGTAAATTATAGTTTGAAGAGTGTTCTGGAGTGGGGCGGTCCTGCTTTTCCCTTCCCCACCTCAGTGACACAGCTTGCACTTCGCGTGTCTGACAGCAGCACAGCTCTGTATTTGGTGACCTGTCCCATGGGGCTGTGTCACAGGGGAGGAGATGAGCCCAAATTTAGAGGCACAGCCCGTCACAGGCAGGGGGATCTGCTGTGGTGCAGCTCCCACCCGAGCAGTGGATGGGGCAAACAGCAGCAGTAGAGGAGGGGTTTAGGTAAATACACAGTTTGCAGCTACTGGGGCTGCACTGTCCCTTTGCAGAGCCCACAGCTGTGTGGTGTTTGCACCTTTCAGGTTGCTGTGGGATAACAAGAATGTCGAACTTCTGACCACTAAAAGACTTCTGATCTTTTCCCCGGTCACTCCATGCTGATCAGATATTCATACAATCATCTGGGAAGGAATTTCTTCCCTGTGAGGGTGGGCAGGCCCTGGCACAGGTTGGCCAGAGAAGCTGTGGCTACCCCTGGATCCCTGGAAGTGTCCAAGGGCAGGTTGGACGGGGCTTGGAGCAACCTGGGATGGTGGAAGGTGTCCCTGCCCATGGCAGGGGGTGGCACTGGATAGGCTTTAAGGTCCCTTCCCACCCAAAGCACTCCATGACTCCAGGATCTTGAAGACTTTAATGCCGGTTCTTCTGGTCTCCTTCTCTGATTACAGCCCTTCTCTTTGGAAGTGAAAAAGGCCAGCAGGGCCCAAAGCTGGGGGTCTTGTTGGGTGGTCATCATGGCCACAGCATGAGGTTTGTTTGCAGCCAGTCTGACCATGAGTCGAGGTCAGACCTCTCCTGAGGCCAAGCTGTGGTGGTGGAGGGTGCTCTGCTGGGGCCCTGCTCCACTCCATGGTCCTTGTGTTGGGTCTGGACAGCTGCAGTTTCATGTCTTTGCCTCAAATGCAGCATGTGCTTCCCAAAATGCTGTAGGTCCTCACGGTTCTCCTGCTTTCCAGAGATACGGGTCATCCTTTTGTCTGTTCTTCAGGTCTTTCATGGAGAAGTGAAGGGTTGAGGGAGGCTTTTGTGTAACCTCCTTCCTCTGATGAGCCTGCTTTATTTATTCTGTCCAACAGTGTGTTGTTTACAGCATATGCAGTGATATTAAACAGCTGCCACATCTCAAGCCAGAGGTAGTGCAGCAATGCTGGAGTGGCTGTGTAAGCTCACATCAAATCCCCCTGGATGAAAGGCTCTATTAAAAATGTAAGATCATTATCGCTAATCTTGAGAGTGGACTGATGCATTTAACATATATGATGATAAACTTTGAAACAAGATGATTTCATCTGGTGGAGCATCTGGGAATTGGTTTTTCATTATCACGTTTCAGAGAGTGAAAAATCTTCCTATTTTCTCGGAGGATTTTGTGGGATTAGCTGCTGCTGTTTGCTGTTGTGTATTCCTGCAAATGTTTGGATAATTATGCACATCTCTGATTCTCTCTGCCTCCTTCTGGGGGTTTTGCCTGGCTTTCCCCAGTGATGTGCTGGGATGGTTACCTTCAGAAGGAAAGGAGAATAAGGAAAAGCTTCTCCCATGACCAGTTTGAAAAGTGGTCTGGTATTGTGTGCAGGGGTTTCCTGACGTGGCAAAGTCAATTTGGGAATAACCATCCTGCCTCAGAAACACCCGATCTGTGTGGATGGTACTTTCAGTATGAAATGCAGTAGTAACTGTACACTGATACCTTCACTGAAGGGTTCTAAATTCCCTTCTCAGCCCCTGACAGCAGGTCCTGCTGTCCAGGCAGCAGCTCTGCCCACACGTTTGCAGAGATCTCTGGTCCTGGTGATTGAAAATTTTACTTCATGAAGGAAGGGCTTTCTCAGATGGATTTTGAGATAAGTGGTACAGACAGTCAGAAGTCACTGTGAGAATGTGTTTTTACCTGATCAGAACAGCTCATCCCAGTTCGGGTTTAGACTGTTTTCTGTTGTGACAGCTGATCTTAGACTTTTCTGTTACAATAAAGCTCAGTAAAGGCAAACCCAAAGCATCTAAATTTGAAATGACTAAAGACTTCATTTCATCAATAACCTTAGTTCCCTCTACTTGATACTAACTTCTATGGGGATATTTTATTCTCTGTTTATCTGCCTGGTTGTCACTCCTTATTTTTAGGAACTGAGCTAGAAAGGAGAAGCAGAGGAGGAGAGGAAGAGGTAAATGTTGTGAGGATGGGAAGGGAGATGATGGGAGACTGGTGCAAATTCTACCCTTGGCTGGGCTATCAAGCTGAGCAGGGAGTGGCTTTTTGGGAGTGTGGAATCAGGCAGCTGTAAAACTGGTGGAAGTACCATGTAATGAAAAATGCTCAAGTTCCTGCTGAGAAAGGACCATGGTAGGTTTACCATTTTTTTTCCAAAAAATAATCCACTTCTGGCCAGCCAGGTGTGTTTAAATTAGATCAGTGCATAAGGCTCTTAAATCACATGCTTTTATAGGGTGTTCTGAGGGTATTACAAGTTTTTCATGTGAAATTGCTTTCCTGTTTCCAGAGGTAGCACAGGAGATGCTGATGGAGGAGTGGGCAGAGCAAGGTTTCTTGGGAATAAGGATACTCCAGAGAGTCTTAAAAGATGAAAGGTCAGTGGGAAGTTTGTTCTTGCTCCTGCTGAGGAGGAAAGATGCATCCCAGTGCCTGCCAGGGGCAGAGTTGTACCTGGTAACTGGGGATGCTCAGGGTTCTGCACAGGAGGTCAGTGGAAACCTTCTGGACAGCACGGGGAGACTGAGGACCTTGGGAGAGGATGGAAGAACATTTCTACAGTGCAAGCATTGTAGAAAACAGCTTTCAGTCTGTCTTTTAGCAGTGCCCTCTTGCCCTCTGAAAAGACCATGCCAGTGGGGATTTTCATCATCTTGTCCATTTTGGATAGAAATGTTGCAGTAGCACAAGCCAAAATAGTGACAGAGAAAGAGAAACTGATAAATAATTTGAGCAACACGAGCATGAGACCTCTCCTAGTTCTTTTGGCCCACAATTCAAAGACACCCTGAGGCTGCTGTTTTACTGCAAGGTCTCAACCAGCCTCAGGTCTTGGTGTCTTGAGTCTTAATGATCTTTTCACCAAGAAGATATGAGCAAAACGGGGTCTTTTCATAGACTTCTAAAACTTGATTATTTTACAAAGATAAACTTAATTAATAGAATCAATTGACACCTGCAGTTGAACTGCCTAACACATTCGCTTTCCTCAAATGTTTGACCTCTAGTAATTAATACTAATTTGCAGTCTGCTAAAGCATTCCTAACTTAGTTCAGCCAGGGGGGTTTTTTTGTAAGAACTGCAGGTTTGGATTCGGTGGTCTTGGAGATTTTTTCCAAGATAAATGATACTGTGATGTAACTGTAACATCAGTTCCAAATGGCCCACCTACACTTTTACCTGGGGAGACCCAAGTTCCAGAGAAAGAAGCATTTAAGGTGCATTTCTAATTTCTTAGTGGGGGACAAGGTTACTAAACCTGATTTCACAGAGCCTGTCTCTCTGGCTCCACATGGAGCTCACTCATTCCTCTAGAAAAACCCTTTCAAATCATGTCAGAGTTGGAAATTTGAGAGCAGAGACAATAAGTGAAGCGATTCAGTGATTGAACACTATTTAAAACAGAGCAGCTCCTGTTATGCCTCTTGCTTCCCTTGTAAGCAATTCCATCAAGAGCATTTGAAATCAATGACTTTAAACTCCTCGGTGCATCTGCGTGTCTCAAGGAAGGAGCGAGGGTGTTGCTGAAAATTTAAATGATGACTTTGGAAACCAACAGCAACATGAAATGAGTCCATCTGCCAGTCACTGCAGTCCCTGTGTGCAGGAGGCTTTATAATACACCTGGCAAGACAGTGCCCTTGGTGACACTGCACATGGAGTTGTACTGCTCTTGAGAAAGGTGAATTTTAGGTGTTGGGTTTTCTTTCCTGTAAGCACAAAACAGGTGATTAAAGTCAGGTGAAGTTTTGTGCTTGTACAGTGGCTTGATTTTAATTTTTAAAACCTAATGGTTAATAAAAAGGATCAGAAGTAAAAGGGGATGTTAATTTTACTTGGTCTGTAATACTGTGGTAGTTATGTTCAATCATTTGTAAGACAGAAGGCTGTAAAATACATCCTGGGATGAGGCTACAGTAAAACCAAACATCATCATAAATAACAAAATCCCACTGTTTATTTACTGATCTCTAAATAAGGTGTGATTGGAGTAAATATGATGGGAGACATTTAATTACACTGAATGAAGGAGTGTTGTAAACCTCACAACGTTGCAACGAAACCAGAAAATTAATGTGCTGGCAGACCACATAGTTCAGGCTGTGGAATGCATCTATAACTGTGTCCTTTTGATGAATGTTTCAGTACCTCTGAATGCCTTCAGATTGATTCAAGGACATGCAAGTGCCACAGTTCCTTGCCCAGCCTCTCCCAGGGCTGCTGTGCTTCTTACTTTCAGTGAAAACATTGCAAGCAAAGAATGTTTTCCATCAGGAGCAAACTGGCTAATACAGCTCCATAAAATACAGTTTGCAGTGGAAGGACTGATGAGTGTCCTGTCACAAGTGTCAAGCTGTCATGGCTTGGTGATAGGAAATCTCTTTCTGAGGGTTGCTTCTTTTCTCTTTCTGATATTTTCAGCAAAAGTATCAAAATGCATTTTAATTGATCCAGTATTTGCTGATGTGATTCTGTCCATTCTCCTGTTTTATTTTGAAATTGCTGGATCCAGGATTGAGGGAGGATTCCTCCTGTGCCACAGAGAGGAAGCCTTGCCTAGGATGCAGCTCCTGTGGTAGTTATTATTTGGAATAGCTGATGAAACTCAGCCCTAAGTCTTTGCTGCAGCAGTTTAGTTCTTGTGTGCTCCATGCAGAACTACTCTGCCTCTGTGTAGATCTCCCCTCCCTTTTTGTGTCCTTTTTTAATTTTTCCGGGGTGATCTAATCAGTCATGCTCAGTTCCAGTTTCCCACTGTTGCAAAGCTGTTCAGAGCTTGTTGTTGAAGCTGTTGTTGTCCTGTGGCTCGTCGTGTCACCACGGAGGAGGTGATGTTTGATGTCTGACTCTGAGACAGATGTCTGACAGTGGGAACAGAAACTTGTTTTGCCGCTTTTCCAGCCAGGCCAGTGCCCAGTTACTGGGCAGCCCATGTGCAATCTGCAGAGCTGTGTTCATCAAAAATACCAGACTTTCTTGCTGCGTACGATGCATTTGGTAGGAGTGAGGATTCACAGGAGAGGTGTCAGAACTGAGAGCGCACCAGGCTGGTAAATACTGACTCTGTGCTTTTGGAGGACTTTCTCCGTAAAATGAGGTGGAGAGGAGTTGAGGTTGGAGAACCAAGTGCACTGCAGAGACAGATGAAACCAGAGGCCGTTAAGAGCCTCTCTCTTGAAGTGCACTTCGTGAGAGAAGTACATGAAAATCCCTCCCTGCTGGTCTGTGACGGTGTTAACAGAGCTTTGAATGGCACTGTGCAGCATTGCTGCAGTCCTGTGGTCTTATCATCCTTTTCCCATTATTTCCACTTCTGTGAGAACCAGACTCATCCTCTCTGTTCTTCCTATTATTTTTTTTTCATCATAGGGCATGTGGGATGCTCCAGGTGGGCATTCCTGCCGGGAAGGTGGCATCGTTGCACTGTCCACGTGCAGGCACAGCGACCCATCCCGTGCAGCCTTGCACACCCTGCAGCACAGACAGGTCTTGTGCCCGGCAATTAACTTCCATTTCTGTGCTCCCTTCTTGCCATTTCCCTGATCTTGGACCAAGGGAGATGTGCCAGCCACACCCCTGGGGAAGCTGGGGAGCACAGCTACTTGTTTGTCTCTCCATGCGTATTTAAATGAGTTGGGAGCAGAGCCCTTGCACTTGACACTTGATCAATACTGCATTCATTAAAAGTTCACTTCTGTTCATTGGAGTGCCCTTTTTAGATGTAATGTGTCACTTCTGCCCAAGTGAGAAGAGGGTATCTGGAGGAGTGGGGTGGCTGCATTATTTCTTGATGTTGTGGATTCACAAAGAAATAGATGATATCAGCTCTAAGACTTCCCATTCTGTGCAAAAATGAGCTGTTGGAGGTAGGTGGTTGATCATCCCCAAATGTAAAACTGAAGTACCAGGCCCAAACTGCTGATGCGGTGTGTGCACATGCTTGGAGGAAGGGCCCAGCTTTCCCTGCTCCCCGAAGTGACTGTGCCTTGGCTCATATTTATTAAGTTACGATAGAAATTCTTGGTGGCTTCTTGAGAACAGAATATAATATTAATGCTGGCAATTAACCCAGTTGTTCTACCATGCAAAAAGGTGCAATTTTCCTCTTAATGAAAAATTTAGATGCGCTTTGATCATTTGGAAAGCGTAAAGTAAACTAATGAAGCAACTTCAGGACATGAATTCCAGCGTTCTCCGTAGGTAAATAGCCAGCATCGCCCCTCGTGGGCCCAGAGGATCCACCCACAGCCTCAAAATAGAAAGTCACAGAAGAAACTGCAATTAAATTTGCAGTGCATTCAAAGAGCTGGAAGGGGATGATGTCAGGCTTGAAAGTGTATCATTTATTCTCTTTGCTGGTGCGTGCAGCCTCTTCCCCTCCCCGTCAGAGACGGCACCAGCTCTCCGGGTAAGCAGAGAAGCTGGCACCCAGGTGCTTTCCTGTGCATTAGGAAAGTCCAGCAGAGGTTCCAGGTGTTGCTAAAGCAAAGTGCAGCACGTGCAGGAGGGTGTCTGGGTGTGCACTGCAGGGAACACAGCGGTGGTGACGAGGAATGACGTGCCTGGGGTGTGGATTCATCTGGGGAGAAGAAAAGCTCGTGGGCTGTCCCAGGGGTAGCTGAGATAGGGAGTGGGTTGGGGGGTAAACCTAGGTGTTGGTTTGCTGTTAAAAATTAATGCCTTTGAAAGAGAAAGGTGGATTTTTGGTGCCAGAGGCTGGCAGAGCTGTGCTGGCACAGAGCTGTGGCTCGGGCAGCCTGTGAGCAGCTTCAGCAGGTGCCTCTTGGTTTGCCAAAGTCCCTGATGGCAAAGCCTGGCCCTGCCTCGTGGGGCTGAAGTGACTCCCCCAGGAGTGTACCTGCTGCATCTGTTCAGGGGAACAAAGGATGGGAAATCCCAACAGGGTTAATTCACTGCTGTGGAGGAAGTTTGCATCACTTTCATAGAACTGTTAAGGTTGGAAAAGACCTTTAAGATCCTCAAGTCTATTTATCAATCCACCACCACCACGTTGATCATTAAAGCTCGAGTCCTCATCCCCATCCACGTGGTTTTGAACATTTCCAGAGGTGGTGACTCCACCACTTCCCTGGGAAGTCTGTTCCAATGCCTGGCAACCCTTTCTGTGAAGATATTTTTCTTAATACCAAGTCTAAACTTCCCCTGGTGCAACTTGAGGCCATTTCCTCTTGTCCTTTCGCTCGTTACCTGTTTTGCTCTGTAAATTTACAGTTCAACTGCTGAATTAGAACGAAATTCTGCCAGAAATGAGGACCATTCATCCCCATCAGCATTTGAGGACTGTGCTCATTTAAAAACCTTTCAGGAGATGTACAGACTGTTGCTGCTGTGACCCTTGCAGCTGAGCTGGGAACAGCTTCTTTTGGAGCCCTAACAACTTCATCAGAATCATGAGAATTAATAAATGGACGTGCCAGCACAGCCCAAGGTTTTGCAGGCAGCTCGTGGCGCTCCTGCCTCCTGAGGAGCAGCAGCAGCAGAGGGTGTGGGATGGAAGTTGGAGCCAAGGCAAGGTGGGACCAGGAGGCTCCAGGAGCAGGTTGGGCTGGAAGAGGTGCCTGTGCCGAAATAAATAATGCAGTCACTGAGCTGGAGAGAACAGTCCCACCAGCAGAAAGAAACACAAGGCTGAGGTGCCAAGACAGGACAGAGGAACAGGGCAAGGAGAGTAGAGTTCTCAAAAGGACAACCCATCCAAGGGTTTGGTTTTAATATCTGCGTTGATGTGTATAATTGAAGGAGAAAAGTATTAATTGCGCTCAGAGAAAAGCGCCAAGATGTGTTTTGAGAAGCATTCAAATGTTTTGATAGGTTCTGGAGCGCATCAAGGGGTGGCTTGGGTTTTTTTCTGAGCTTGTCTTGATGTGAAGAGTATCTCTGCAACGTGAAAGGGAATTGTATCTCAAAGAGGCATCTAAGCTCACGTCGACTTGACTGTCATTTTCATGCTAATGGGTTATTAGAGGCTGAGTTAAATTGAAGACAGGAAACCTTTAGGGTCTGTTTAAGGCATCATAAATATGAATACTGCTGTCTCTTCGTGCAACTCTGTTTTTGTGAAAAAAAAAAAAAAAAAGTAGAGCCATCATTTCTCTTCTACAGACCTTACTAGAAAGAATGATTAGTATGTTAATTTCTTTGGTGGTATTTTCTGCGTTCTGGAAGTTTCCACGCTCAGTGATGTGGTCTCACTTTCTGTCCCGACTTTGCACCAAGGCTGCTGTACTGCAGGAGGTGTGGCTGTCAGCAGGGAGGCTGTGCACACCTTCTGCAGGAGGTTTCATTTGTCCCCCTTGCCTTGCGGTGTCGGGACCCGGCCGTGTCAGTTCTGTGACACCCTCTGTCACTGGGCAGAGTGGAATTGGAAAGCAGGAAAACACACCTTTAGAGACAGGTGACAGAATTAGGAGAAAATGAGGAGTGGAGACCTGTTCTTTTGGCTGGGAAGAACAGTGTTTCCAGTTATGGTCATTAATGTTTTTCTCTTGCTTCAGCATCAGAAAAAAACCCCAAATTCTGTGCACTGGAATAGTTTGGGATGAGGAGAAGCGTGTAATGCTTCAGCTCTTGTTTTCTGACCTCATCGCTGTGCCAAGAACCCACCTGCTATCAGGCACTGCATTTTATGAGATGTTTATGCACGAGGCTGAGAGGTGAAATCCATTGTCCTAAAAATCAGCCCTCCTGGCCGTTGTCTGGGTCTTGCTCCTCCACCTTTGTCTGGCACAGCCCGATGTAACAGTTCTGATGATGTGACTGGAAAGCGTAAAGGATCCAGAAGGATTTGTTCCCTTTGGCTGCTTGTGGAAGCTTCTCTGGCTCGAGGATAATGTGACATCCAGTAACACTTCTTAGACAGCGACTGAGGGGAGTTCATATTTACGTGGCATTTTGAAGGGGCATGGTGATAAATTCCTGTGTGATTTTCCAGAGGTTAATATGAAATCCATGAATAAACAGCAAGCCACAAGCAAACCAAAGTGAATGGGTATCAGCATTTTGCATCCCTGTCCCTTCTGTCATCTACCCTTCTTACTCCTGCTGTATTGCAAAGCAAGAGGAAGTTGGGATTCTCCATCAGCGAAAGTTTCTCACTCTTTACTCTGATTTCTTTTACTTTATACTGACCACACTCTGTCTTCTAGACTTTAGCTCTGTATTAATGGATGTTTGCTCATTCTTCCAGAAGTAGATCATGTAGGTGGTGAGAAGTTCTTTCAGAGTGCAGGTCGACACTCTCAGCAAAGCTCCACGCCGCGAGACTTGCCAGGAGCAAAATCAATTGGTTAAACTTTGAATATTTCAAAGAAGTTCAGTGCTGCATGTGAACAAAGGTGCTGTAAGGCACTCATGCCATTTTTCTGACCACGAAAGCAGATCTGATGGAAAAATAGCATTGCTCAAATATGCAGGAGTGAAGAATGCCACCCAAAAACTTACTGTTGAAGTGCTGCTCTCAGCCCTCTAATGATCCAGCTCAGATGCAGAGCTTTGATAGCGTGTAAACTGTTGTAACGTGACTGGGCTGCAGAGCTTGAAGGAGTGGATAATCTGGAAGGCATTCCCAGTTGGAATTAGCTGGGCTTTGGCAGGGCCCTGGTGGTGGCAGTGCCAGCACTGCTGCCGAGGGGGCTGTGCCCTGCAGGGACCTCAGCCTGCTTCCAAGCCAGGTAATCTGCATGTCCCTGCTGGGGCACAGGTGAAGCTGCTGCTGCTGCAGCTCTCAGCTCCTTCAGGGGCTGTGGTGTGGGTGGATTCAGCAGCAGCAGGACCCAGGAGTGTTCCTTGGATGCTCGTCCCCTTGGGATGGGGCTCTGCCTGGTGGCCAGAGGGATTCCCCTTAGAGCCCAGCCAGGCTGAGGTGCTGTAAATCTGTGAGAGTCTCAAGGAAGTTTATTTATTACTGGTTTTCTGAAGGCTCTTTAGGTGGTTTGTTTTTTAAGGATTATTTTATGTTCCTTACTGGTCCTTTGGGTTTGTTAAATATCAGCATCTTTAAGGTCCATAATGCACAGGAAACAGCCACGAGCACTCCTGTCCTTCAGCCAAGCCACTGTTGTAGTATTTGAAGATACATCCCTCTCTCTCCCCACTGGCTATTGCAGTGTACCCTGGTTTTAGGAGACCCAAAGGGAGGATACATTGCCACAGGTTTATATTTTAATTTAGGTGTGACAGGGGACCTTGGTCTGTAAATCTCCTCTGTCTTTTTATTGTGTATGTAACATTCACTGCTCTTTGGGAACAGTCTTTTCAATCTGTGCTACAAGTTCTGAGCTGCACAAATTTTTAGTAGGAGAATGTATTTAAATCATTTTTTGGTCAAAGGGAGTAATTTTATTCCTTATATTCTACTGATTTTTTTGTATTGGAGAACACATAAAATAATTTTGCAGACTTTTCTGAGTTTCAGGGGGATAACGTTTGCTTACCAAAGGCCCTGAGTTTGGAGCCTTTCCATACTCAGATATCTCTCTTTGCATACAGCTATATACATCCTCTCCTTTCCTATATCTAATTAGTTTTCAGCAGCAAGGGATTAAATCTTTCCACTCGCATGGCTTCTTGCTGTTGCTGTCTGTAAATCCTTCACTGTGACGCTTTTCCTTGTCCCTTTGTGTGGCAGGATTCCCAGGGAGCCCAGCAGTGACCAGCACACATAACTGTGTAGATCTGCAATTAAAAGCAGTTTCAAACGCAACTAAACACGTAAGGAGAAGATGTGCATAAAGCCTGTAGGTTTTTGCCATCTGTTTTTTTATCTTTGCTTGTAAGTGCAGTTGTATTCTTCTGAAATGAGCTAACCTGACCATGGAAATGCTGCAGGAAAGTCTCAGCCATCAACCAGAGCTGATTAAAGAGTGGCAAATGGATGCCACAGGCCATCAGGTTTTTGAAGACCATGGGGAGGTGGCTTCTGCACTTACGAGAATTTTCTCTGACAGCACAATGTTTAGTTGTGGCTCGGTATTATTGCTTGGAAACTTCCAGTTCTGGTGCAGAAAGCAGAGTGTCCCAGCTGGGATCATCCTCGCTGATGAGGAAACTAATTCTGCATCCAGGGGTTGTGCTGTAAGGAAATCCCTGTCCTCAGTGTGGAAACAGAGAAACGTGGAGTGGTTTGGGTGGGAAGGGACCTTAAAGCTCATCCAGTGTCATACCCTGCCACGGGCAGGGACACCTTCCACTAGCCCAGGTTGCTCCAAGCCCCGTCCAACCTGGCCTTGGACACTTCCA
>JAWMRA010000028.1:7968988-7979919 GCA_035584735.1 Pseudotriccus pelzelni | reverse complement strand
GGGTGGGCAGGCCCTGGCACAGGTTGCCCAGAGAAGCTGTGGCTGCCCCATCCCTGGGAGTGTCCAAGGCCAGGTTGCAGCAACCTGGGCTGGTGGAAGGTGTCCCTGCCCATGGCAGGGATGGCACTGGATGAGCTTTAAGGTCCCTTCCAGCTCAAACCATTCCATGATGATTCTATGAATTCATGCTCTCAGTGCTGCACCTCTCCGTCCTCAGCTTCCCATTCCTTTCCCATTTATTCCCTTCAGTGGTCATCATCACACTTCATCCTTCACTCTGCTCTAGGTGTGAGAGATGCAGCCATTTTTTTTAGAGAAATTTATTCCTAAGAACACCTTCCCATAAGCAGAAACTCAGGGGTCAGCCCATCTAAATGCAGCTGGTACAACCCCTTGCAGCACTTCGGAAGAGCTCCCCGTCCAGCATTTAAGTGAGATGCTCAGCACATCTGGAAAACATCTGTCTTGGACTCATAATTTGGCATTGTCATTCTTGGAGTGACTGTAAAACAGGACCTTGTGGAAAATGTTTAATACTCCTGGACACACTGTATTTTGTGTTAATGGTGAAATAGCTTGTTAGGTCCAAACTAACTGGCAGAAAATCTTGCTGAAGCTGTACAGTGCTGAGGAAGTAAAAGGCTGTTAAGGAAAAAAGCTCAGCCCCTCTGAACCCAGGAGATTTTGGCTGCATTTTTACTGGAACAGAACTGCAAGCTAATGAAGGCATTTTGTGGCCCCACACTGGCTTTCAGCTGGGCTTTATTTTACATAACGAGTTGGGGAAAATTGGAGTGCAGTTACTTTGGGCTCACTTTAGGAAAGTGAGCAGGTTGCAGGCTGCTGTCCTGGGCTCATCAGTCACAGCGAATCCCTTTGGCTCTTTTCAGATGGAAATGCTTTGTTTTCCTTTACCCGGGGCTGCTCCAGCCACAGCCAGCCCAGGAAAGCCGTGGGAGCCCTGCTCTGCTGGGCAGCTGCCTCCCAAACCCATCTCCTTCCTGGCCTGATGGGATCTCTGGCAGGTTTTTTTTAAGTCAGATCTTGCCACTTTCTAAAATTGATTGTGATTTTCTAATGGATAGAAGTTGTTCCAATAGCCCTTCTGTACATTTTCAGAAACACTGTTGTATTTTTTAAAAAAAATATTTATTTTCTGCATTGGGCTGGGGTGTTTTTCATATGTGAACAGACATTTGGCTCTTTTATATTCTTCTTTTCAATCTTAGTGTATTTATCTACTTAACACGTCCTTGCAGTCACCTTTGTTCTGGGGGCTTCAAAAGAGATCAAGAGTTGGAGGAGTGGTAAAGAAATGCTTCATTATCCTGTTTGATGCCGTAATGCCCCATGAGGGTGGATCTGGTTTGTTCTGGCATCTCATCTGTACTGCCTTGTCCACACAAGAGAAAGTCTTTGGTAACCAAAGCTCTGGGAGTGTTATCCTTCTTGAGTTAGGTTCCCATTCACGAGTCGTGTTTTGGGATAACTGTTAGTGTTTTATGAGGTTAACTTCATTTTTACTGACATTAAGATACATAACATTCTAACAGCTATCCCCAAAGAACACTTGCCAGTGGGAACAGGATTTAGGAAAGGAGCAGCCTTGAATCCCCAAATCTTGTCTCCTTCCTCCTCAGAAAGGCTGCAGAAAAAGCTCATCCTTCCCACCAAGGAGCTGGAGAACTCTGACATTTCAGAGTAATCAGGTAGAATTACTGCATCTCGAGATATCTTTAACCTGTTTACTGACATTTCATTCACATCATCTCATAATGTTCATTGGCTCAGAAAACAGCCTGGAGCCACATGTGCAAAATGCTTCATCAGGTGGTTGGACCTGGGCACGTGAAATCTTTGTATAAAATAAGATATATCCGATTTATCTTATAATCCTATGGGATACCACAGTTCTTGGGGGTTTTTTAAGCTTCTGTGGGTTTTCCCATGTGTTGATTATTCTATTTTTCTCCTCCCAACTTGACCCAAGTTCAGAACTGTGCCCGATGGCAAGAGGCATCTGCGATCAGTAAGTTCAAAGGAAGTGGGAATAGGGCTGTGAATGTTTGTTATTTAAAAAAAAAAAAAAAAGGAACACCAGTCTTTAGTTAAAATGCAGGAAGGGCATTTTTTGGGGCAGTGGAAATTCTGTCTCAGCTCTGTAGTTTGCTGTAGCTCGTCGTGTCCTTCGGCAGCACTGCTGTGGCTTTTGAACGATGGAGTTGGAAAACCTAAAAACTTGTTCTAAGGAAGGTGAAAAGTAATCTAGCTTAGTGTGTTGAGGCAAACACTTAAAACTGTTGTAAAAATAATGTTCTAATTTACGATCTTGGTCTGCATGAGCTTTTAGGTGCTGTCTAAAGCCAAGCCAGGTGAGGTTTATCCCTGTGGAGACACTTCAAATACTGAGTAAACAGGAGATTGATTTATGAATTAGTTTCTGTGGTAAGTCCTGCCTTTCTGTGCTGCATGGAGTGTTTCTAAGGTACGTGTTAGCACCTGAACTAATAATTTCTTAAAGCTTTAAAACAAAAGAAAGCTTAGTGTTCACGTGTGTCTTGTACTCTGAATGGATGGTGAATACGTGGAGTGATCTTGGGGGGCTTTTCCAACCTTTATGATTCCCTGTGAGGAAATTCCCGAGCCCTTTGGAAGATGCTGGTCTTAATTTTCCTTTCATCTTTGCGTTTGGCCTGATGCTTTTTAGGGTAGGAAGAAACAAACCCCTGAATGTTTCATAACAAACGGCACAGAAAATAAGTAAAATATCAGCTCTGAGTTTATTGCCATGATATTTCCATTGTCAGTTCAGTTTTCTTTGATGAGGAAAGCGTGAGCTCAGTGATGGAAAGAGCTTTTTGTCAGTAAGGGCTGTCTGTAGGAATTTGCCACAACAGGTAGAAACTGGGAGGGTTTTTTTTCCCCCCTCAGTGCCTTAGTGCTGTGAATGTTCCCCAAAGTTGAGCAGCAGTGAGGAGCTGTAAGGATGAGGGATGACCTGAGCAGGTTTATGTCATCATTCCCTGCTCCCACTGGCTTCCATAAAAACTCAGCTGTGCCCCATCCCTGTGCTGCTGGTGGATACAGCAAAAGGTGCAGACAAATGGAAAAACAGATGTTGTCAGCGTGAAACGGGGAGGAGAATGGACAAGTCCCCTTTCTTAGGCTGATTTCCCCGTTGTTCATGCCCTAAGGGATCAGCGGTTTGGCTCCAGAGGTTTGATCTGAGGGCTCCAGGATCCAGCCCAGGGGTCTGACGTGGATCCAGCCGTGAGATGGGCAGGGGGCATTAGGGGGGCAGTGGAAGGTCCCCAAATAAAGACAAAACAGGCTGTTCCTTTTCTGCTTGGGCGTCACTGACCCATTTTTAGCAGACTGTTTTGGGGAAATTATGATTAATTGTGCATTTTAATTAGCTGTTAAATAGTTCCCTACTTGATTAATCTAATTACTTTTTATTTATGCTGTCTTCATCCAAGGGAGAGCCTGTGTCAGTGCTGATTGCAGCCTCCCAGCTCTGGAGAAAACACTGGGGAAAGGGCTCTCCCTTCTGCTCCCTTATTTATACTGTCAATTCTTTGCATGGGTTTATGTACTGTCTTTTTTTTTTTTTCTTTATAAATTGACTTTTAAGCATCAAGCTGAGTGATGGAGACTTTGCACACTACAAAAGAGGCCCTTCTGTGCTGATTTTTACCCACTTTGCTCTCTGGTGAAAGGCCTGAGGGCACCCTGGGCCTTTTGTCCTGGTTGTCTGTGGGTGCTGTTCCCAGGGGTGGTGGTCAGATGTTCTAAACAGCAGCACAAGCTTCTGCAGAACCAAGCCGTGCTTGGGTGAAAAACCTTTTAATTTTTAGTTTCATTGAGTAATTTCCTCTGAAAACAGTGCTGTAAATTAATACCTCAGTAATAAAGTCTGTTGTTTTAAAACAAAATACAAATTAAAGCAGTTAAAGAGCCTAATTTCAGATTGAAAATCAGGAGGAAAATGCAATTTATTAAAAAAAATTCTTGTCTTGGAAGATTTGAGTCGATGCAAGAAGGGATTCTCTGCATGAATCAACTGTAATAATTTTTAAATAATTGCTGTTAACACTTTTGGTGACTACCTAAGTGCAGGCTGACATATGGTGTGTCAGCACGAGGCACTGATTTAGAGTTTGATGTTACATCCCAGTTTCCAAGCTGCGGGATGGAAGTGGAGGAAGCGTTATGCAAGCAGACAGGTGGCAAGGACTCAGCAGCTTGGTGGGCAGGTGGGATGCTGGCCTGCTGCTCTCCACGGAGAACCCGTGTTTTCCTTCCACTCGTTGGCCTCTTTTCCCCATCTCCACTTTTGATTTTTTCTTCTTCTTTTGCTGCTTTTTTCAGCATCCTGTGCTTTGCTGGGGGAGCATCCCCAGCCCAGCTCTCCTCGAGGGAGAAATGGAAATTTCCTTGGGTTTTGGGTGAGGGAGGAGAAGGAGGCCCAAGATAAAGCTTCTAAAAGCTATGGATGAGCATTGCAAACCACTCCTGTCAATTTTGCAGCTCAGAAATGTCCCATTTATTGTTTTTAAGAGCAGGCACTTTTCCCCCTGTGCGTTCCAGGGCTGGCACGCTTCAATGACCATCTCTGTGTACCTTTTGTGTAATTTCTTTATGGCGCAGTTGCAAATGAACATGCTGATGGCTGTCTTTGGAAGCTTTAGCAGGCACACATTTTAGGAAGAAAATACTGGCAGTTTTCCCGAATTTCTGCCATCTGTTGGAAACAGCCTCAAAAAGTACAAACTTGCACCTACTTTGCAAAAATTTTCCAGGTGGGGAATCAGAGTAATATAGAGAAGGGATGTAAAGTAATGGCAGGGAGGGCAGCCTGTGTGCAAAGTGCTCCTGAGAGGGACAACTTCCACAAGTGCAGGGTCGTGCACTCTGTCTAAAACCATCTTGTTTTAATTAAAACCTTGTTTTAGTGATTCAGCTTTAGTTGCTGGGACCCTCCAGCTGAAAGCCACAGCTGAGGGCGGTTTGTGCTTGTCCTTCTGAGGACTTGTTGCTACTGGAGATACTGGTGGGGATTGTAGCGAAATCACATTTGCTGAGTGTTTTCCCTACGTTTGGAGCAGGAGTAGCAGTTCAGCTCCAGCAAACCAAGCTGCAGGCTGGGACTGTGGGCTGATGTTCATGGAGGGGGCCCTGGGTTCTGCACCCCAAGTCCCTGCAACCTGAACAAGAGCAGCTGATGTGTCGTTTTTTGCCCTGGATATCAATGATATGTGCACGCTGAGCTCACACGGAGTGCTGGTAATTCCCAATATCTCTGTAAGCCTCACTATAACAACAGAGCTTTGCCAGTTGATCTTGCAGGCTTATCCCAAATCAGCCTCTGTTAAAATGGAATTATTTGGCAGGAATAAGCCATCCTGGGGGGAGCTCAGTGGAAGGAGGTGGGTGATCTGGGGAGCTGTTGGCTTTTCAGTGCGCTGCTCCATCCTAGTAGCTGTTCCCAAATTCTTGTGGACACTGCAGTTCTTCCTCAGCTGGTTCACCTGTTACCCTTCCAATGGCCAAGGGTTACCCCATGAAGAAAGGGCTTGGTTTTGGGCCTGCCTGTCCCCTGTGCAGTGAAGGCTCCCTCTGGGTTTGCCCGCTGAACATCCCACGGTTGGGTTTCTCCGGATGAGTTTGGGTTTCTCTCAGAGCCCCCGGAAAGGCTCTGCAGTCGGTGAGGGGGATTTGGAAGCCCGGCTGTGCTCAGTGGGAGCGTGAGCTGGTAGGGGTGAGGATGAAAGAGAGTGGTTATAGATGGTGTCTGCTTATGTCTTTGATAGCTTGTAGTAAAATCTTAGCAGCAGCTCAGTTCACTTCATGCCTTAAACCGCTGGTGAAATAAATACAGCTGACAGCGCTGCACGCAGCTCTGCCCTGCTTGGGCACACGGAATTTCTCATTTCAAGCAACCCAGAGGCAGAAATAGCTGAAATGCTGGGAGCAGTGGCCTGCATCCCCACAGGGTGTGCCACGAGTGACACGTGTCCCGGTGGATCCGGGATGGCTCTCGCTCAGACGCTTCTCTGTGCTGATAATGAAAACGGTGCCCAAATCTGATTTGAGGTCTGAAAATGGGAAAAGCGATCTGGCAGCTGAAGTGTATCATTTACCTCCTCGCTTGGATTGCCAGGGGAAAGGTAGCAAGAGAAAACGCCTCCCAGCCTTCAGCTTAACCCCCCTGGTGTGGAAGGTGCTGGGATGTGACCAGGGCTGCAGAGCTGAGTGTTGGCAGGGCAGTTTGCCCTTGGTTTGCCCCAGTGTGACATAAATTGGTCTTGGGGAGTTCCCCTGGCAAAGCACACAGCTCCCTGTGACAGTCTTGTTTGCCATCTTTTTTTTTTTGACCCTCCTCTTTCTTGTGTGTTTTCTTTAAGGAGAGATGAAGGTGCATCACCTGTTCCCAGCTGACCCTTTGCTCTGCTGGGTTCCAGTGTTGTGTTATTTTGTAGAATTGTTTAGGTTGGAAAAGCCCTCCAAGACCATCTGGTCCAGCCCTTCCCTCAGCACTGCCAGACCCACCATCCAAGTGCCACATCCACACACCTGTTAAATGCTCCAGGGATGGTGACTCCACCTCTGCCCTGGGCAGCTGTGCCAGGGCTGAACAGCCCGTTCTGTGAAGAAGTTCTCCCCAGCATCCAACCTAAACCTCCCCTGGTGCGACTTGAGGCCATTTCCTTTTGTCCTTTCCATTTCCGTGGATGAGGGCTGGTTGCCAGTGCTGGGGGCTTGAGCTGTGTTTGCTGCTGTAGATCTGTTAATCATCTTGTTGGAGGCTGGGGTGAAGTCGGTCTCTGTCAGTGAGAGCTTGTCATTAGTGCTGACATTATTAGAATGCCTCATTCCAGTTTCAGTCGGTGTTGTTTGAGATATGTAAGAGAAAAAGGGAATCTATACTTTGGCTAAAAATACTGCAGAGCGGTGTATTTATGGCTCTTGTTGCACTTTGGCAGTTGTGGGTTGTTTTTGTGCTGGGAAAAAAACGTTCTTTCTTTTGTATTTTATGAAGAATTGGTGACATCTGGTGATCACTTACAACGAGCCCTCTAAAGACTGCCGACAGAAATAAACCTTTTAGCGGCAAAGGTTTGTCTTGCAGCGTGTCTGGGAGAGAGCGCCTGCAATTAGCACCTAATTCCTGCCCAAGGGGCTTTATTCCTCTAGAAATGCTGAGAAAATTGGGGTTGTCCAGCCTGGAGAAGAAAAAGCTCCAGGGAGACCAGGGAGCACCTTCAGCAGAGGAGAGCTGGAGAGGGACTTGGGACAAGGGATAGAGGGACAGCAAGAGGGGGAATGGTTTTCCACTGCCAGAGGGCAGGGATAGATGGGATATTGGGAAAGAATTCCTGGCTGTGAGGGTGGTGAGGCCCTGGCACAGGTTGCCCAGAGAAGCTGTGGTTGCTTCTGGATCCCTGGAAGTGTCCAAGACCAGGCTGGACAAGCACTGGTGCAAGCTGGGATGGTGGAAGGTGTCCCTACCCATAGCAAGGGTTGGAACTGGATGAGCTTTAAGGTTTCTTCCAACCCAAACCATTCTGGGATTTGACAACTGACCGCAGTCTCTGTGTGTACTTCTTATCTCTGCCTCCTCCAGCAGAGACAACAGCAGACCCAGAGGCTCAGGCTGACCAGCCCTCCAAGAAGGACTAGAGGAGTTATTTTTCCAGTCTCCTCCACCACCCAAACCAGCAGCGACGGTATCTGGCCGCAGAGGACGGAAATCGTGGTCAGCTTTTACGGAACTACAAACCAGGGCCCCCGGGGTGTTTCACGCTGGCGAGGCCGGGATCTGATACCCCACTTCAGGGCAAGCTGCAGCACAGCACGGGCAACGGGTCCTGCAGCACAGCCGAGGGTCACGAGCACCCCCAGCCCTTTGCTCCTGCGCTCGGCAGAGGGTTTTGCCGGGCTGCTGGAGAACAGCAGAACGCAAAGGGACGCTACTTACAAACGAGCTGAGAGCTAACTTTATTCCCACTCCCTTCCCCACTGTCCTCGTTTAAATCCAGTGAAGTTTTGGGGTGCTTTCAGAAAGCGCGCACCAACAAGTCTCCTGTTCTGCAAGACCGTTAAGCCCCATCGAGTGAATAAACATGTGTGAAGGCGAAGTCACTGTTCAAACCTGCAGCACGGGCAGGGGGAAGGAACAGGAGCCCCCCGTGATGCCCACGATCCCACCAGCCTGCCCTCCAGCCAGCTGGGAATGGATGGACACGGAGAGGTGAGCGAGGAAAGGACGGGGCTGCTTGTACGGAGAATTAAACCACCAAATCCCCAAAAGGCACTGTGCACTCAAGAATAATGCAGGAGATGTAGAGACATGTCCCCTCTTGTTGAACACTGAATGTATTTTGCAGTTTCAATTCACCTGTCACTCGTTTTTTCACCGAGAGCAGCTGCATCAGCTTCCTCCGCACACAGATTTTATAATCGGGACCCCAGTGCAGTAAAATACAAGGATGAGGGAATTCAGAAGTTTTCTTTTACTCTTCCATTCTTCATGTCTCCCTCTCTCTCCGCCCCTCTCCTCGGGGCAACGAAAGCGCTTGGCCGTGTGTTGCTGCCAGGATTTGCAGTGACTTTTCTGCTCCCTTCGCTCCTCCAGAGGCTCAGGGGGGCTCTGGGTGCCCTGACAAGGGCTCAGAGGGGGCCTATCTCATCAAGCCTCCAGCATTTCCCGGCACAAAATCCAACGAGGACACTTCGGTGAGGTTTTCCTTGTCACCGACCCCGCTCCGCTTCGCTCCGAGGGATGGGGATCTCTTTAGCTGGATGAATTCATTGAAGCTCAAGTGTCTGAACAAGGTGCCCGTTATTAACAGGGCACCACAGGTGCTAATTAAAGGAGGATAACAGCGATCTCTCGCTTGAGCACCTTGTAAAGGGCTGGGTCACACCAACCATTACATCTCATCAGCCCTTTCAGCTGGGCCCAAGATTAAACACCCCCGCAGAAAAGCCGGGAGGGTCTCGCAGGGGCTGAGCTTATTCATTCCCATCCTTCCTTCTCTCCACCCCAGCATCCCTCCCCGCCGGCACAACACGTTCCTTTATCCCTGCCTCAGCTCTGCTCCCCCTCCCACGGCACAGTGGATTCCATCTCCAGCCTAGAGGAGACGAGCAGCGCAGACCCCGCCATGGACTGAGGCCGGGGAATCCAGTGCCCATTGCTCCTGTGGCGTCTTCAGACTTGCCAAAGACTTGCCTTGCCTTCAGGAAATCTCTCCAAGCTTCAGTCACAGTGCTCTAGTCGCAGAAGCAGCGGGAAACATGGACAAGGCTCCTGTTGCTCTTCACTCCCACGCCAGCGACCGCTCCAAGGCTGAAACCTAATTAGTCCTTCCCATCAATAAACGTGGCTCCTGGTGCTCAGGTCTGCAGGAATATCGCACAGAGAGCCCGGGGCAGGGTCACTCCTCGGGGCTCAACACGGGTGAAGGCAAAGCTTCTGCTCTCCTCTTGGCAAACAGCCTCTCTCTCCCCTTCCCTCCTGCCGCTCAAGCGCAGGATCTGGTTCCCCTGCTTTACAACCTCCTGCACCGCCCGGGAACACGAGGTGTCTATCACAGCACTGGGGGGGCTCCACGTCCTGCCCCTCCCTGAGACCCTCACACACCCAGCGCTCCGCACTGGTGCTCAGGAGAGGCAGCACACACCCGGGAGATCAGATCCGGCGGATGGGATCCCCAGGGAAACAGGAAAATCACAGGGAAAGAACCCACCCCAGCAAAGCCAGCTGGACCTCAGAGGACGGAGCCGCTCACACAATCGCTACGGTTGCGAAAAGGCCTCTAAGATCATCAGCTCCAAACACTAACCCAGTACCACCGTGTTCACCACTAAGCCACGTCCCCAAGTGCCATATCCACGTGCCTTCAGAGCGCTGCCAGGTTCCCCAAACCTACGGCCGAGAAACTGCTCCTTCTTCACAGGATGCTAAAGAACAGGAGACGCCCTTGGTGCTGCGCGTCCTCAGCCACCTCGGTGCTGGGGTCCCCACCGGGGACACCCTGCTCTGGCACCCCAGAAACCGTCACAGGCCTGTGCACACACCGGGAAGCCTGGGAGGTGTCTGGAAGCAGGCTGCCCAGCCGGAGGGCCGCTGTTGAGAGCTCCTCTTGAGTGAAGCTCTTGGTAATCGTCAGCGGCAGAATGACCCCACCCTGGGCAGCGTCAGACCCTCTTGCGCCTGAGCTGCTTACGGCAGAGAGTCAGAGATCACCACAGCCAAATCCATGAGCCTCTGAATGTGGATTTTATCCTCCCAGCCGCCGACGCACGGCGCATCAGGTGCCCTGGATTGGTCTAAGCAAACCGGCTTTCACAAAGGGTGTATTCCTTTGGGATCTGTCCTGCCCTGACAACGCAGCTGTACCAAATAACAGCCATGGGGGCAGGCTCACAAGTGGACCATATTCCTGTTCCTCTGAAAACAGTACTTATCAGATGTCTTTAACACCGGGATCCAAGCAGAAACTCGTTAAGGAGACAAGCAGAGATGCCACCAGAAGGCACCAAATAGCACCGTCGCAGAAGGAGGGTAAAATCTCTGTGAGCCTGCGGGAAAAGCCAGGAGGAAAAGACAAAACCCAAGAGGAAACAGCCCAAGAACACTCCAGAGTCCTGGCATGAACAGCAGTAAAACACACAAGTTTCCCATGCATAGCACTGCACCGTAAGTGAGTGGAGCAGCATCACCCAGCACTGAAAAAGCAGTTTTCAGCACTTCTGCTGCCCAAACCTCTCTCAGGAAAACAGGAATTTTCCCTCTTAGCAGCTTGTGGACAGGCCAAATTACACTGAGGTGAAAAGAAAGAAAGAAAGAAAGAAAAAAAAAAAAAGAGAGAGAGAGAGATAGAAAGAAAAATCAGACAGCGCTCATTAGTTCACAGCAAAGG
>JAWMRA010000028.1:7944206-7968888 GCA_035584735.1 Pseudotriccus pelzelni | reverse complement strand
GGATCCAGGGGCAGCCACAGCTTCTCTGGGCAACCTGTGCCAGGGCCTGCCCACCCTCCCAGGGAAGAATTTCTCCCCAGTATCCCATCTATCCCTGCCCTCTGGCAGTGGAAGCCATTGGGTGGACACTGAAGTATTGCACCTCTTACAGGTAGGCTGGATAGCTGATCACTGAAGTACTTGCCTCTATATTTAGTTTTAATTTAAGTGTGATTTTGTGATCTGTTAGCTCCATGGAGTTTTTTATGAGTTACGATCACTGGTATTTTGATAAGAATAAACAGATAGGCATGGGATGAATAAGGCCATTTCTCATTATTTCTATCCACTTTGATGTGCTTATATTATCATTTCAAGATACTAATTTGAATTTAATACTGTTTAGAAAACAAATACATGTCCAAATTGGCTCCAGATGTGATTCATTTCATTTGGTGCCTTTCAAGATGTTTTTAACAGCTGATGTATGAGTGTGGTGGGAGATTGCCAAAACAGATGCTTTTTGTTTCAAGTCAAAGAAGCAAAAACTCCTCATCTAAAACAAGAGAGGGGGTTTTTCCCCCAGTGTTTGAAAAGAACCCTTAATTACATATTTTAATGAAAGGAAACTTCTTTGGGCTCTGCATTCTAAACAAGTGTCAAACATAAACAGTTCTTCTGCCAAGGCACATCCATTGCCAGGGATTGCCTGGGTTAGGAGGGTTTGTGCTGGAAGGGTGGCAGGAGCACAGGCACCTCCTTGAATGAGCTGGAAAGAGATGGATCCCTGCTGATGGAAACCATACAGACATTGCAAAGGCAACTAAGTCCAAACCAGGTGCCGGGGATGTTTTGAAAGCTGTTGACTCTGATTCCTTAGATGCCTTTTTTTTGCTGCAGAAAATACTAATATTTCCTTTGTAGCCTGAAACACAGCATTAAGGGAAGGGAAATTCATAAACTTGCAGTACAGTTCCTTTCCTGGGATTTTTATTTTTTAATGTAGAATGTATTTTTGTGAGAGTTTAAACTTTCCCAGTGAGCAGATGCTCACTTGCAAAAGCAGATATGTGTCCCAAGCTTCACAGCTATTGTGGATCCAGCAGCCAGCTGACACAGTTTAGGGCACAGTTTTTGGGAACAAGGCTGCCAAGTGCTGAATTAGCCAGCAAGCAGCTCCCCTGTGTCCTCACCTCTCAGACCCACTGGGAGTCTGGAATTTGATGTCTTCATGGTTTTGTAGTCAAAACCTTCAGCTGCACTCTCATGGTGCAAGGCAGTCCCATAAAGCCTGTGTCAAAGTGCTGTTAAAAGGTGGACTCAACTCTTCCTCCCCTCCACCTCTTGAAACAAATTTGGGATATTTTCATAAGCAGCATATTAGAACAGCTGAGGTGCTGATAAGCAATAGCTGGTGACTTTGAAGGCAAGGGATTCGTTTCATGCTCGATGCTGAGACTGCATCACTGGTGCAACCTCCACGAGGCTTGACACTGTCTCACAGCAGGGCCGTCCTGGTGGAGTGATGGAGGATGTTGCTGGTGACATCCTTCCTTAGAAATGGTCCCGATCTGTCAACCTTCTCACTGCCAGGGCTCCTGCAATTGTACTTTGTCAGCATTTCGCTCCCTGAAGGAAACAGTGTGGCTGCAGTCTCTGCTTTTATGACTCAGTCCCATCTGCAGGTACTTCTGCCAGGTGCTGTTTTAAATGGGTCATTATCACCATCCTGAACGGTGCTATTTGGTTTTTATCTCAGGTTCTTCTCTGGTAGTGGGGAGGGGAGTACCAGGGAATATGGCATCAGGCAGATGTGTACTAACATTTTTCTTTGTGCCTCTCCCTCGCTTCCAAGTGCGTGCCCATGGAGAAAGGTGCTCCTGGGGTTTAGCTTTGTTTCTCAGATAAAGCTTTTCTAAATGTCTTTTGAGGAGTTAATAAATCAAAACTGGGAGAACAAATTGATTTCAGTGGCTCTCTGGCTTCTAATAATGTGTTTGGTTTGTTTGTTTGTTTGTTTGTTTGTTTGTTTGTTTAAGTTCAGGCTTAGCTTTCTTAAAACATCTTTTAACACAGAATCACAGAGTGGTTTGTGTTGGAAGAGACCTTAAAGATAGTCCTGTTCCAACCTCCCTGCCATGGGTAGGGAACCTGAAAGACCATGGAGATCTTCTACCTGGCAGGCAAATTTAATTCTTTTGTAAGATGTAATGAATAGAACGAAGCAGTTATTCCATAACATGCCACAAAGTTCCCAAGATAAAAGATTCAGATAAAGCTTGAGGGAAAGGCTGTTCATTAGCAGGACGAGACCACACATGGCTTTCCTGGGTCAGGGCTGAGTTTGGAAACCTCCGAGTTGGCTTCTGGTGGAGTTTCAAATGCCCAACGTTTCTTGTAACAGCTTCCTCCAGCCTGGAGGGATGGAGGGAACAGCAAAGTCTGTGGGCAGGGAGTGGAAGAACTGTAAGCCAAGGGCACTAAATAAGATTTTTCAAAACCATGTTAAAAAGGTGAGCCAGAGAACAGTCTGGGCTCTTTGTGTGTGGTAGGAAACAAGGATCAGAATTCCAATGGAAGTGGCTGCTTTGCTGCTGTTTCCCTGGGCTGTGTTTTGCAGTTTCCCTGGGCTGTGTTTTGCAGTTTCCCTGGGCTGTGTTTTCCAGTTTCCCTGGGCTGTGTTTTCCATGCGGATGCAGGAGGTCAGAAATGGTGGGCACAGGGATTTGTGAGGGATCAGCTGTGTGGGAATGCATTTCTGTCGTTCCTCTCTGGGTCTGTAGCACAAACACCTGAGGCTTCATAGGCTGCCTTGCTGCTGACCTCGTGCCCCCCTTAGCAGAGACCCACGTCTGCAATCTTGCCAGATTTCTGGTTTTTTAAAAGTCAGTGGGTTCACACTGTTGCTACAAATCCACTCACCAGTACCACTGTCACATTTTGTGCCTGGGTCACTTGCAGCCTCTTTGAAATATGAATTAGACCAATGGGCTGGTGTCTTTGGGATACCAGGATGCCTTACCTGAGATAGCAATATATTTTTTTTCACAGCTGAAAATAAATTTATGTCAGAGCCGTAGATATCTCTTCTGCTTGAGTGTGACTGCAACTCCAAACATTTCGTGGTATTACAAATTGTGGCATGTGAAGCATAAAATTTTAGAATATTAGTTTTAAAAAGTTTTGGGATGTTTGGCTGCAACTGTATTAAAAAGAACAAAACTCAAGAGGTTTCTTAACTTGCTTGGATAAGCTCGAGCTGGGAGCTTCACCCCATTAATGTGACTGGCCACTGCTTATCAGAGGGCATCAGCCAACACAGGGAATGGTTAATTTATTTTCATTCTGTGGATGTGGATGCAGACAAAACTACCAAAGGATGCTCTGAATCCCGTGTTGTTTTTCTCAGAGGGGTCATTCCAGCCCAGGGAGATGAAATTACCAAACGTGTATCTCACACGGGTTGGAAATTAAACACAGAAAATGCATTTATTTATTTATTTATTTATTTATTTGTAAGCACAGACCTCGATTCCAGTTGTCTTTTCTGTGCTGCAAATGAAGAATAAGTCCAGCAAACTCAGTGATACCCGCCATGGGAAAAGTGGGGTGAGGACAGTGGGAGCAAACCTCTGCAAAAAGGGCAGATCAGGGAGAAGAATGTGGTCACCATGTAACTGCAGCATGAGTATGTGAACTTGAGTTTCTTCTAAAGGCAAAGTGAAAAGGACATTGGGAGACTTTGGTGCTGTTCTGAGTGCCTGGCTGTGGTTTTGGGATACCTGGAAGTTAAGCTGGGCTGTGGGGTGACAGGAGGCTGTGGGTGCACAAGTTGCTTTCATTGCCTCCATGTGGTTCGGCTAAATTTGTGATTAAAGCTTGAACATTGAATCGGATTTTTACTTTTTGCCACGTGTGAAGTGGTTTAGCAGAAACCTGGACTGATACACCTCGGTTTGTAGATCACAAAACCTCATGTGTATGAGAAAGGCCTGACCCTGCTTCTAATAAAGGGCATAAAATTCCTTGGTTCACCTCCCAGATCAGGAACTTTCACTCGTTTTCCATGTGGTGCTAAAGACAGGGAGAAGAGCATTTGGGCAAGACCAGTGCAAGCTGATTGGACTCTCATTACTGTGGAGGCTTTGCAGGTGCTTTAGCAACAGACCCACATGATTAGAGAAGGTTTCACTGGGGAAATCGGTGTGTTATCAACAAGCCTGATTATCTTACAGAACCTGACCCGTGGGAAGGGCTTACTTACATAAAACTTAATTACATCACTTCCCCAGAGCACTCAGGATCAGACCTTTGCTCTCATTGTAATGCCAACACTGGGAGGTGCAGTGAGTTATTCCTGCCTTGAGCTGCAGGTTAAGCTGCATTAGTCTCCTGAAAAAGAAAATCACTTTGGGTACCCTATTTCTGGGAGTGCAAGGCATGAGCATCGCTTCCTTTTTCAGAGCCCTCAACAAATAGAATTTATGTCAATAAAACTATGTTAAACCCTACTTACTGTTATCAAACTGCCTCTTGGAGCAAAGAGCAGCTAAATCTGTGCAGCATTTTAACATCCTGCTCTGCTGCAATACCGAATGTTGATCTCCACTGTAATAACCTCAGAGTTTCATCCTCTTCAGTGGTTTGAGTTTCATTTGTGTCCTGTGCTGTGTGGGCACAGCTGGATCAGTGTGGGAATGAAGGTTGGTTGCAAGTTGGGAATAAGCCCAAGCCCTTGTGACAGTTCAGGATCACTGTAGGGGCACAGAGTTGTGTCAGTTCCTGAGAGCCCTGGGAGCCAAGGGATGCACTGTTTGGGTCTGCCACTTGTGTTACAGTTAACGCACTTAAAGGAAATGTTGATTGTTATGAATGTGAAGCACAGAATGAAATAAAAAGGTTTTCTGGGTTGTGGAGCAAATTCGTAGCTGGGGGTCTCTTAAAGCGATGTTTGGGAAGGAAGGGGTTAAGGTGGTAAATATGTTTTGAAGGGTGTCCTCTAAATGGCTTAAACTGCTTCTTTTGGGTGAGGCTGGAGATGTGCTTTCATCTTCTCCTTTCCTTCCTTTCTAACCCCAAACCCAGGGGAGTGGGTTTGCCGGGGGAGAGGCAGTCCTTGGCCGTGTGAGAGATGGAAATTTGGGGAGCCCTTTTCTTTAGGGAGGTCTGCAGGGAGCCTGTTGAGGCCGAGCATGAGCTGAAGCCCTGCAGGATGGGACAGAAGTGGCAGCACGAGCTGTGCTGTGCCAGGGCAGGCAGCTCCCTGGGGGATATTCCTCCCTCCATCCCAGCTCTTAAACTGTGCTAATTCCCTTTCATACAGTGCTCTCCTGGATCAAAACACAGTGATTTATCATTCATGCTTTACCCTGGAATATGTCACTCTCGGGGCAGAAAGTCTTCAGGAAAAAAACATGTTTTCATCCCCTTATTTCTGCGGTAAGAAGCTTCTCTCTGTACTTCAGTGACACATATAATGAAAAATCCTGCTGCTGACAGTCGGTGTGGGGATATTGTTATCTTGACAGGCCTCCAGCAGATCTACTCCAGAACTGGTACCCTCAACTGCAGAAAGGTCATTTGCCTTGTCAGTAGCAAAGCACTTCCAGTGCTGAGATAACTGTCCCATTCATCATCCATCATTACAGGGCTTAAGAGAAAATATTAAAAAAAAAAATCCCTCAAAGAAAAGAGGAGAGGAATTCATCCCCAAAATTCAGCCTGTGGCATTGGTGAGCTTTTACTTATTCGTTCTGTTTCTTGATCTGCTGCTGCATTTTACACTCACAACGTGGCTTTAGAGTAGAAATACAGATCTTGTTGTTTGTGTTGCTTGGGCTCGGGAAGGGAGGGGAGGAGGAACGAGTGTGGGTTTGTGGTGTAAGTGGGAAGTTAGAGTAGATGTGTTTGAGTTGTCCTCTCTGTTGGAGCCCTGAGAGCCATAAACGCTGCAGCTGCCTCTGCAGGCAGGTCAGGGCGTGCCCGGAGGTGCAGCTGGGTTGAACTGTTTTGGTCGACTGGGCAGGAGGAATTGGAGTCCTCTTTTGCACTGGTTGTCACAGGGAAAGGATGGGTTTTATCACTTTGTGTAGCTGGGATGTTCTATTACTGGGTGGCAAAATTTGACTCTCCAGCCAGGAGAGTTGGCTCTGTTGGTTTCTGGGGTGGCATGCACTGTGTATGACACATTATATATATGTACACATATAATTGTGTAATTATAATAAACATCCAAATATTCTTTGGCAAACCTTTGTATCTACTACAGTGGAGTAGTTTTGCCCTCATCAAATTCCGGAGGAGAAGGTAGACATACATGCATACATTTGCATGTTATAAATGTTTCCCTTTATTCTGTTGTTTCTGGACTAATTTAAGACTTTTCCGTGTGAAGGTTTTTTTCCCCCCATTACAAGTACGTTCTCCCCCTTGTGCCTGTTTTCCTCTTTAGAAGCTAACATTTCATAATTGCAGGAATGCCCTTTAGGGTGTGTGTTAAGGCTGGTAATGAGATGCCTGAGAGGTCTCCTAATGACATCCCACCACCAGGCACAGCACATCGTTATCAGACCGTTCCACACATCCCTAACAATAATAAATACTCCTGCTTACTGTAATTACACGTGTTGTCCTTTAGTGCTCAGCAAGAGGATGTTGGAGACTCCACAGTTCAAGTGCAAAATGGAGAGTGCCCTAAATCCTTAAATCAGCCGGGTTTGGCAGAGGGTTCCTCCGAATGCCTTCAACTGTGAGGGTGTGGAAGGACACACAGCCTGGGGAGAATTATGGTGTTTTTCCTCTTGCATTTGGATTGAAAATGTCACAAGAACTGTTTGCGCGTGTGTGCAGGTCCCCTCTGCTCTCCCTGTCCTAAACATCACACGCCTCCTGAGCGGGGACGTTACTGGGTGAACAGGATGTTACTGGGCTCAGAACTGCTTAAAAGGTTCTGTGATAGAGGATGAAGCTGAACTATGGCAGATCCTGTGACAGAAGCTCTCGTGATAGAAGCTGGAGTATCTCCATGCAGGCAGCAGGGAAAACCTGTGTACATGAACACCCAACAGAAGAATTAATGTTCCTGAGTGCATCCCTCCCCAGGGCTGGTGTGGAGTGTGCTTTCTAATACACCTGGCTGGCCCCTTTTCCCATGCATACTTCTTACAAATAAGAAACCAGACAGTAAAAAAGAAAAAAGCCTTTAGCAGGGATTCAGATTCCTGGAATCCCAAGCACTGAGTGATGGAGGAGTGTTCCTTCTGACAGCAGAGCCGGTGAGTTGTTTGGAAAGGTGTTTCAGAGCTCAACAGGAGCAGCAAAATTTGCATTCCTGCCAGAGGACTTGAACGTTTATTAAAGCTTCCAAATAACGCATTTGCTATCTGCAAGTATTTGATAGATGTACCAGTCAGCCATAAAAAAGTGAGCATTGCTTACTTCCCAGAGGAATCCAGACAATTTTGCTTTCTCTAATAGGAATGAGGTGGAGGATTGTAAAATGTCAAATGGTAGATTGTGTAGCATCACCAACTGAGGCAGAGACAGTGAGCAACCCTCCTGTTTATGTAACAGAAGCCTGGGTGGTTTGGTTAATTTAAATTATAGGATGTTTGCTTTAAAGTAGTAAAGAGATTTTCCATCTAGAAACGGGGAAGGAGAGTTGGCTGCAGTGCAGAGCAGGCCTGGCTTCCTGCACACGTGGACTGATGGACCAAGACTCTTCCCGTGTTCCTCTTGAAGTGAAGAGCGAGTGAAACTAATCATCACTGCACAATAATTAACTCTTGCAGATCGTGATGACAAGTGGATGTGTCACACGTGGCTTCAGGTGCTTCAAAATGACCAGAAAGATTTTCTTTAATTATTTATTTTCCTGTCCTCCAGGTTGTTCAGAAAATAACCTTTACAAAAGCCTCACTGTCTTCCCAGGCTATTTCAGTCCAGTGTTTCTCAGTCATTGAATCAATTCATTACAGTGTGAGGTTGTTTTGGGTTGGGATCTCAAGTAATTAGACATTCTTAAGCTCATTTTGTTGTTACTGTTAAAACAGCTGCATGTGGGACGTTTTCCTCTCCTTCTCCCCTCCTCCCTTGTCTGCAGCTTAGGATGAAGCATCACTAATTCAGCTTAATAGTTTTTACGAAGCAAAACAATACAATCTGAAGTGGAAATACGATTTAGAGAGAGTACACAACAGGCACGGAGAGTTGAGTGTGTGAGAGTGTGTTTGTAAGATCAGTCTCTGTGTGGAGTAGTAGATTTAGAGGAGAGCAGGCTGTGTTGTGAATAAATTAATCATTAGAAAGAGCCAGTTTTGGGTACAGGACTCATGCATAATTCACTGGGGATTTCTGTTGTGTTTACACTCACCAAGCACTTGAGACAAGCAGTGTAGGAGTTGCTCACGAGTTGTTTGCCCTGACTTCGTCGTGTTCCGTCTTCATCTGCACTGATGTTCCTGACATTGTTTCTTCCCCCTCTGGTTTTACAAACATTTTTAATTTTTTAACAGCAAAAAAACCCAGTTAATACTCAGCAGGCAGGAAATATAAACCCAGCAATCAGAACAGCCTTGTTTGCCTCTGGTGTCACACAGAAAAGCTCTCCCAGCCCAGGCATTGCTGGTAGTTACATCTTCCTAACGCTGAAGAGCATTTGGGAGTGTTGTCTGAGAGCCTCTTTGGGATGTCCTGGTGGGATGAGAACAATCAGCCACCGTAATCTTGTAATACCAGGGAGGTTCTGACCAGCTCTGAACTATGGAAAAGCCACCCACTGCTGACCAGGAGCCAAAGGTCCTTGCAGAGGTGGCCATGGTCATTTTGTTGCCCATCATGGGGATCTTAAAATTCCCAGGCAAGAATAAAACCCCCCAGTCATTTAGAGGGTGAGCTGCCTTAGTGAGAGCCTTGGTATCCCACAGCTCATCAGAGAGGACAGGTGAGACACGAGATGATCCCAACAGCAGAGCAGGCCTGGGAAGGTGACGTGTGAGATACGAGAGTTACGGTTTGATGTACCAGATAAATGCGGAACAGAATTCAGTAGATGGAAATTGAAGGTAAACAAATTAAAAATAAAATATGTTTGCCCGCTGAGACTAAGTAATCATTTGAAAAATCGCTCTTAGGTGCTTAAATCAGGGCTGGAAGCCTTGCTAGGAGGTGTGCTACAGAGCAAACAAATTACGGAGCTGCTGCGGGGAAAATCTCGTTGAGTTTGGTGCAGGGGGTCAGAGTGTGCACATAGTCCCTCCTGGCTTTAAAAATCTATAAATCTGTGGCACACTGCCTAGGTGGTGATAGGCACTTGATAAATTACGTTTACTGTGTGTTTTCCCACCTGAAAGCTTCCTCCTGCCTCCCTCCCCGGGGCTGCTCCTGCTCCCTCCCAGGCAGGGCACAAATCTAGGACTTGCCTCTGGACTTGGCAAACCAGGTTGTAATTCTTGGGCTTCCCAAGAAAGGCTGCAAATCCATCCATCTCTTCCTGTGCGCTTGGGGCTGAGGCATGTGATTCATTTAGGTTTATGCAGTTTGGAAGGTAATTGTTTGAGGTAGGAATGGAGTTCTTGTTTATAGAACTGGGAATTAATATTCTCATGCTGTAAGTTTTTAATATATTTTTAAAACTCATGGAGTAATAGATGGGTGCTTTTTCTTGTAATAAAATGAAATATTGAAATAAATACACACTGAGGAAAGCTTTAACTCTTCCAGGTTGTAAATGTCTGTTGTTTAATAGTATCCACTTCATGGCTTATATTCCATTCCATTTCTGTGATAAATTTGGTGAGCTCCCAGTCTTTGCTAAATTGCGTATGGATATCTAATAAATGTACATCTTATTAGTTGAAACACATCCCTGGGATAAGCAAGTTAGTTGGGGTTTTTATTGTTAATTGAATTTTTTTCTGCAGAGGTGGCTGAAGGATGTTCATGACTTTGCATGATGTTAAACATCTGCTCCTCTTAGCAGGAACGGTACCCGAGCTTCACTTCACCTGGAAATTCAGATCAGGAGTAAAACAGGCGCTCAGGCTTTGAGGGGTTCGGCTGTGAGTGAAGCAGGAGGGCGGGTAGTGCTGTGATGGGAACAGGATGCCGTTAGCAGCGTTGCTGAATGTCTCCTCAGCTTCCTCTGTGCACAGCGATGGTCTTTGGAGACGTCTGGAGGCAGCAGAACGCTCCCTGTGTTGTTTTCAGGGGTTACAGCAACCCTGCAGCGGGGTTACCTGCGGTGAGATTGCGGCACAGCACGGCCTGCAGCTCTGTTGGAGGCTTCCTCTGGGTTAGCAGAAGTGAAATGGTTGATACAGTGAGGTTTTACAGATGAAGATTTGGGTTAATTTTTGTTCGTCCTAGATGAGCGCGCTCTGGCCTGGTGTACAACGACAGAATCGTTAAGGTTCAAAAGACCTCCAAGATCATCAAGCCCAGCCTTTGACTGAACACCCCCGTGGCCACTGCACCGTGTTGTGAAGTGCCACATCCACTGGTGCTTTGAACACTTCCAGGGCTGGTGACTCCACCACTTCGCTGTTCCAGTGCTTAACCACTCTCTCAGCGAAGAAATTTTTCCTAGTATCCAACCTGTGGTGCTTCCAGCCTGTAAAAATCAGAGCTGGGAAGGTTCAAAGCTCGCAGATGTCTCTAAATTGCAGGAAATGTGTGGATTTCACGAAGGTGTCCCCACGTTTTCCTCCCCCTTTCTGCAGCTGTCATTGCTCGGAGGAGGCTGTTCATGCAAATTGGTGAGAAAAGCAGGTATTTTCTTCTTCTTTCCAACCACACGGGAAAACGAGGAGGGAAGTCCATCCAACCTGTGCAGAAATAAGCAATTAAAGGAAGAGGAAGATGGATAGAAAGAGACAGGTAAAAAATGGGCATGGAGGAAAGGGGATTTGCAAGGAGACCCCTGAAGAACTGAAGTCATCTTTAATTTTCCTGTCCCCATGTAAACCTGCCCTGTGGAGTCAAAGAGGCCACGAGGCAGCAGAGCAGTGGGGTAGAGAGTTCACATAATGTCTCGCTCAGGTTCAGCAAGCTGATGTTTTGGGACCACATTTCCTCTGTTCAGGCGTGCCAACACTTTCATTTTGTATGCGGCAAAATGGGCTGGTGCTGATGAGCAGTTGTGCTGTAAATGGCACAAGAATTAAGGAGCCCCACTCAGAAATAAATTTGTATCCCATAACATTTTAGTTTAGTCGTTTTCTGATGCTTCTAACAATGCCAGAGATAAAGCCTGAGTGGAACACAGAAAAGGATGGGCTGTTTGAAAACAGAACTTTTCTCCAATCTCTTTAATTTTGTCTGGAAATGTTATTTTCGTAACCGCATCTTTATTGCCCTATGGATACAGATCCGAAAACAAAGTTTAGTGCTCTCATCTCCTGCTCTAAATTTCTTCCTGGAGCTTGAGGAACAGCTGAAAATAGCCAGCACTGGCTGAGAGGAACTGTCAGATAAAATGACCCCTGCGATGCCTCCTGCCTTAGAAATGACACTCTCCAGCCCTCTCCAAACTGCTCTTTATTACCACGTTTGGTGGCGCTGAGGGGGTTGCCCTGAAAATTAGTGCCAGTGGGGCTCCCCTGTGGCGATGAGTTCTTTGTCCTGGGTTGTTACTCTCGTGCCCCGTGGTAACAGTGCCACGTCCTGCCGTGGGGGTGGATTTCGGGCAGGGGTGGAGGAATCCAGGGAGCCAAAGGGGGTGGCAGCTCTGCTTGGGATGCCTGGTTGTTGTGTCCCACCTCACCTTCAGTGCTCCCGGAGTCTGGTGGGTGCTGGGCTCAGCAGCAGGGCTGCAGATGTCCCCAGAGTGTGCTGAGTTGGAAGGGACCCACGTTTGCCAGGGCTGGAGCTGCAGTGGGTACCTGTGCCACCCAGGGGAACCTCCCTCGGAGTTTTGGAAGGGTGACAAGCAGTTTGGATCTCCCCGTGCTCAGCCTGGCTGCTCGGGGTGCTCAGCTCCTCTCACGGGCTTTGGGGAGAGCTGCAGGTGCCCCTCGTGCAGCCCGTGGGGCTGAAGAACAGCTCAGATCCTCCAAAGGCTTCTGTGCCATGTTTGTGCTCACAGCTCCTGTTCAGGACACTGCAAACCAAGGTCTCTGAGGTGGGTGCTCCGGAGGTGTTATCAGATCGTTTTTGATATTTAACGAAGTGCTGACATTTCTAGTAATCACTGCACTGTAAGGCACCTTGCGCAGGAATATTTCACTGGGAGATTAGTTTTCCCATCAAAGCAAGCTCTGCACTTGCTCAGTTTATTTTTATTTTGTAAGCTGCATTCCTTTGAAGGACACTTTCATCCCCAGCCTTGCTTGTTCCTCTCTTATCTGCTTCTGGCTTCAAGATTGCTCAGGGATCCCACTGTAAAAACCTGCAGCAATTCACAGAAACCAGGAGTAAAATTTTTAAAGAGGGCAATTATTGAGGGAGCTGGATTAATGATCTGTCATCACAATTTAGCCACATTCACCACTGACCTTTCACAGGGAGGATGCTCTTGATAAATGTAGTTCATTACTGAGTTCTGACATGAAAACAGAATGGCATTCTGTGTTTCTTGGCAGGCTGATCAATATTTTATCTGCCAAAGCATGCAGAAGTGCTAAACAGGATGAATAACGTCGCTGCTGCAAAACAGAGCAAGAAGCAGCATTGGTGGGAGCGAGCAGAGCACGTAAACGTGGCACTTTATTGGCCACACTTTAGCAATCAGACTTTCTTATGCTGCGTTTTCCTTTTCCTTTTCTTCTGTCTGATCGTTTTGCTTTGCCTGTCTGGTTGGTTTTGTTTGTTTGTTTTTAATTTGAACAGTGCCAGGCTCCACTGGTTTTAAAATGCTGCAAAGGGATAAAAAGGGCTTGTTTCTTTGGAGATCTTCCCCAGCAGGGAGGGGGAATCATGGACTTCTTTGGCCAGGGTCCTCGCAGCGTGGTTCCTCACTTTTGGCTCCTTCCTACATCAGACAAGCTGCAGGGGCAGGGCGTGGGGATGGAGGGCCATCGGGGGCTGCTGCCAGAGGATGTCTTTAACTTCTAAATTTTAAGTAAAAATTGCCAGATATCCCTGTCTGTTGAGCATGGAAAGTGTACTGGAGTTCAATCCTGAGAGCACTAAGAGCTGCACCTCGTGGGAGGGTTGTTTGGAGGCCAGCAGCATTTTCCTCTCAGGGCTCTAAATCAGCTGTAGGGGCGTCCCTCACAGGTACAAGCTGACTGTCCCCAGCAGAGGGATGGGAAGGAAGGCTGGTGCTCACTAATGGAAACCACGAAGCAGAAACGGAGGTGGAAGCAAACTAAATAGATTTCCTTATCTCCATTAGCCTTAGACGCATCTCTGGGTTGAAGATTTGACTGAAAATAAAACTCCAGCTCAGCGAAAAATATTATTGCAGTAGCTAAAACAGTATTTACAAGAGAATTGCAGGATTGCTTGATCACACTGGATACAGCAATCAGTTTGTCTCTTAAATAAGCTGGTGATTGAATGAAAGGAATTTTCTCATGCTGCCTTCACAAACCATCAAATGACATGATTGGGGGAAAGAAGGCAAGAATAATAAACACACCTAATAGCAGCTGAATAGCCTTATTTTTCCTGTAAAATGAGACTGATCCCTTGTGCTCTATCCCAAGTGCTCTATGGAGGTTGTTTAGAGGGAGGGAATAATTTATCAGCTGCTAAATATCCCTGAGCAGCGAGAAACTCAAAACTAGAAGGGTCCGAGTTCGGGGTGGGAAATAAGCCTTGTCTTGCAGTTCTTGCTCAGGTAGCAGGAGGGCACTGACCTGACTGGTGAGCACATGTCCAGCCTCCGTGTCCTCTCTCACCTTCTCAAGTCGTGGTGCTTTTGAAGTTGTGAGCACAAAATATGAAGGGTGAAAAAAACCCTTGACAGGAGATGGGTTTGCTATCAGAGAAATGCCTCCCACCTGGAATTTTAATTGGGTTTTGGTTGGAGCGGGACCAAGAGGTCCGAAATGTTGCAGCTCAGCAAGAACAGGACAGGATCATTAGTTGTCAGTGTGCCAGAGTCTTCTGTTATTTTTCAGAGGAATTATGTTTGGAAGTCTTTGGGGAGCTGATCTACAAGGGTATCGTCCCTGAGGTTCTCTTCGATTTAATGCGACGGGATCAGTGATGGCTTTAAAACAAAGGGTTCTCTGAAAACTGACATTACACAGAATAAGGCTATTTTTATTATAGAGAAATCACATGGTGGAGGTAAGGGATCCGGGGGGGAACGGCTGAATGTGTTGATGCTCTTGGTGGGAGATGGTTGATGCCCACAGAGTGTGGGACAGCTGGAGCCTGAGGGTGCTCCAGGGTCTGCTCCAAGGCACCAGCCCTGTGGTCTGCACGAAACAAACAGATCTGCACAAAGACACAGCTGCCATTCCTCACCCTGCCAAGCTCTGCCACACAGCAGATGAGCCAGAAAGGAACCCTTATACCACTTTGGGCAGGTGGATGTGTTTCCTCAAGGAGGGTGTGTTAAATCAGAGCACGGCATTCCCTGGGGAAGGGCTGGATGCTGCGGGCACAGGGTGAGCTCTCAGGGTCAGCAAGGCTCAGGCTGATTGCTCCAGCCCAGCTGGTGTCACTTAAGGGAGAGTGGCTTGGGGGCTTCTCCCTGATAGTAACCTTTCTCCCTGGTCTGGGGCTGAGGAAAGCATTTATGTCATCCTGCAACAGAGTGATGAGCACAGGCACCAGTGGCACCACAGCCACAGCCCTGCACTGCTCACTGTCCTTCCTTGGGCTGCCTGTAAGGATTCCTTAAGACCAGCCCCATGTTTGGCACAGGGTGACACTCAGAAGTACTGTTTATGTTTGTGGAGCTTTCTAAACATCAGCTTCCCCACGTTCATTTTTCCCCTTACAGTCACAGGGCGGGTGAATTTATCCATTCAGGAAAACGCGGAGCCAATTTAATATGTGTGGGGATTACAAAGCCGAGTGTGGAAGTCTGTAGCTGAAGCCCTGTAATCTGGAAGGTAACATGCTGGAGAGCAACCCTGCCAGCAGGATTTAGAAAAACTGCCAGTTATTACTCAGTGTTAACGAGTACAGGAGCTCCTCGGGTGCTGAGTGCGGCCGTGCACGCACACGTGTGTGCCTTGTTCTGCCCTTCAGGAGCTCAGTCCTTCGAGCAGATCGGGGTGGATGCACGCGGTCAGTACTGGTGTGTTGTGTTCCAGGTGACTCCTGTACCATGGCAGACTACAGCAGGCTCAAGAGCATCCTGCTGGACCTGCAGGCGCGGCGGCAGAGCCCCCCCAGCAGCCTGGCCAAGGACAGGGCAGCCCAGAAGCGCTTCCTCATCGAAGACCTGTTCAAGCACTTGGATCTGAACGGCGACGGGCACCTCAGCAGCTCTGAACTGGCTCAGGTGGGTTTGTTGTTCCGTGGAAATGGGATTACGGAGCGGATTTCCGCTCCGAGTGTCAATGGAACGCAGCGCTCGGGTGGGAGCGGCCGCTTGTCCCTGCCCAGCAGGCAGAGCAGGAAGACCTAACCCAGCCTCTGCATCTCCTGGGAGTCACTGCTGTCTCAAACACTTGGAGCTCCTCTTCAAACACAAAACATTACAGACTTCCAGCCCCATCCATGCTCCTGAAAACAGATACTAATCCTCGCTGCTACTTGTCGTCTTCTGAAGTATTTCCAGTAGCTGGCTGGGGGAGAGTTAATTTGGATTTTTTAGGTGCGTGTAAGTTAGGCAGAAATCTCTTAGTTCTTCCTCCCTGCCTTCTGGACTGTGCATTAGCATGTAGTAATGTGACAGCAAAGTTGGAATGATTTTCAACATGGTTATTGTCCCAGAGTCCCTGGGCAGATGCTGAAATGTTGATTAGCAGAACTTGATAGAAAAGGTGAGAGCTTGAAAAAACCTGTTATTTCTAATTATGGGCAGGCTGTGCTGCTGAAATTCATCTCAGTGGTCAAGTGAACCAAACAGGCAGCCCAGGCACTCCGTCCAGGTACTCTGTGTCCTCAACGTGCTCTTTGCACGTCCTGACCTGGGAAAACAGGCCTGTAAAATGTCTTTTCCATTTATTATGTCATCCATTAGACGAATTAGAAGCAAATGCCTTTTAAGAGCCTTTTGGAAGCCAGTCCCTGCCTGGGACCTGTTCCAGTTTCCAAAGCTGTCCCTTTGTAGAATCATGGAATGGTTTGGGTTGGAAGGGACCTTAAAGCTCATGTTGTTCCAACCCCTGCCCTGAGCAGGGACAGCTCCCACTGACCAGGATGGTCAGAGTGAGTTCAGCCCTTGCTCTTCAGGACTGTCTCATCTGTGCTCTCCCTTCCCCGGGCACACAAAGCATGATGCAGACAGGAGCCTGCTCCTGCCTGAGCTCACTCCTCTCTGGGACAGTTTACATTTTAATTCTCAGGCTGTTGACATGATGCTCAGTCCCTTGCACACAGTTCAGAGTGTCACTGTAAATTCCCTGAGGTCTCAGGGCTGTGAATATGTACAACACTTCATCTGAAGGCCATGATGTTTTCATAAAGATGTGGTAGATATAGTAGAACACTTTTATCTGAATTCAAAGCCAGCTCTTGAGTAGTGGCCTCCAAGTGTCTGTTCTACTCTCCATTTTTTTTGCCTTTTTTACACAAACCTTATTTTGTCGGGATGTTAAAATTCAGCTTGCATGGAAATAAAGGTTTGGAGCCTGCAAGGCATTGCATGAGGAATAATCAATGCCCTGCATTGCAAAGGATTCCGTGTTGGAAGGTCTGCCCCAAAGTGCTTTGCTTGCAGATGTGCTTGGAGCCCATGTTTTCCTCTCAAGAGCAAGCACAGCCCTTGGCTACTGTGATTTCAGTTCTTCTTTTCCCATTGTTACCGAAATCCATAAATGTGCCTGAACATCTGGAGCCACCTCGGTTTGATGGAGCAAAGTCCAGCCTCAGCCAGGAGCCCTCCACACAGGCTGGCCACCAGCAGGGCTGAGCTGACAGAGGGGTCACCCCTCAAAGACAAAATAATGCCTGTTCATGCAGAATTTAGATAAGCCAGGAATGCTTTTAATGCTGAGCTGGGTGGCACTGGCCTTGGCCCCCGTGGTGGGAGCGTGGCCGAGTCCTGGCCAGGCTGGGGACAGTCTGTGGGGCAGCTCTGGGCTCTCCCCAGCGTTCACATTTCATGTGTAGAGTGTCAGTTCTTGGTTTTTCTCTTTAACAAGGTGATTTTCACGTGCTCTTACAAGATCAGCTTATCCACCCAGGTTTTGAGGGACTTTTTTTTTAGGTAATGAGCCATTTTCAGTTATCCAGGTTATAGTCTAAGCAGGGCTTTTCTTGTCTCGTTAGGTAGATTTGTGATTGATTTGCATTAGCTCCTTAATTTGAAGCTCTCTGCAACTTTACCATTCCCCCAAAGATGGGAATTTCATTGCCCATGGGCAGAGCCAGCTGAGCTGAACGTGGTGCAGTGGGATCTTGTTCTCTCTGGCTGCTGGATGAGCTGCTGCTGCGCATTTGCTGTGTTTTATTTAAAAGAAAAATAGTCCCTTGAGCACTATAACCTTGTCTGCAAAGGGAAAAAAAAATGAGGCAGGTAACGTGCGCTGCTGCAGAGGAAAGGAATTTTTAAGAGCTGAAGGTGGATCTTGAGGAGGCTCATTGCAGAGGGATTCACCCCAGAGGAGGAACTAGAGGCAGAGTCTCTCCAGGGGTGATGGTCCTGCAGCACCCACTTGTTTGTTCTCCGCAACAGAATTGCTTTGAGCAAAAAAAAGTGGCAGCAGATGGTCCACCCCCCTCTGTTTAGAGCTGTTTTGCCTGACTGCTGGCAGGCCTATCCAATATTATCCCTCTGGACCTAGCAGTGAAATTCCCGTGTAGTTTTGCAACCATGGATATACAGGGCTATTAACAATGGTGGT
This sequence comes from Pseudotriccus pelzelni, assembly GCA_035584735.1. NCBI lineage: Eukaryota > Metazoa > Chordata > Aves > Passeriformes > Tyrannidae > Pseudotriccus > Pseudotriccus pelzelni. The sequence goes on along the minus strand of JAWMRA010000028.1, from coordinate 7,950,997 downwards.
AACTGGGTTGTTATTTTTATTTAAATCTTTAATGTATTTTAAAGTTAGATTTGTAAATCTGCTAAATGTGTTGCAGCTGAAGTGGTTTGCACTTGGTTTTTTTCCTTTCCTGACGTGAAATCAAAAGGACTAGTAAAAACTTGTCAATCTTATGAAAAGTTAATCAATTTTCAATACAAACACAGACAAAGGGAAATTTCCATCTTAAGAAGATTGATCTTGGAAGTTATGGTTGATCTCACTTGTATTGAATATTTTTACTTGCTAGGTGAAGGGTCATTTTTTTAGCATTATTACTTTAAATTGCTTCAATATAATGGGCCAAGACTAGAATAGTAAATAAAAGAGTCCCTGGGCTACAGCAAAAAGCCTTCCTGGCTGGAAGATGCAACATTTCAGCAGTTTCCTTCATGTTCTGCAGTAAATTCAGAGGACCCAAATGAAGTGTTGAGAATACATAAGAAACAAACTGTCAGGGGCTGGAAAAGCACATTAATGTTGAGTACAACATCCAGTCTTCCCCCTCCTAGTCCCAAAAACCGGGAATACAATTTTGTCCATACTCACAGAGGAGAAAGACAGACCTTCCCTTTTGCCTGTTGAATATTTATTTTTCGATACATTTGCAAAGTGAAAATGCATTTCTGTGCTGCTGCTAAAGGAAGAGTCTCACCCTCAGCAGTCCCTGAAGTGCTGCAGGAATATGAGCATCACTTGTGTCTTGACCCAAAGCACATATGTAATGGTCGATATATCTATAGATAGCTATAAATAGGGACAGATGTATTTCCCCAGAGGTTATTTAATGGAAAATCTGCTGGGCGAGCCGGGCCAGCAGCCTGTGGCTTTCCACTGCTTGTAAGATGCCGTGTTGTCGTCTTTGGCACAGCTGATGAAGAAGGAGGCGCTGGCGGATGACGTGTTGGGCTGTTCCCTGGCGGACCTTCTGCGGTTCGATGACTACGACAGCGACGGCCGCCTGACCCTGCCGGAGCTCTACACGGCCTTCCGTGAGTGCCTCTGCCCTCCCGGGCGTGGGGTGTGAGCAGCTGGGAGGGCACTGCTGGCCTGGGCACCTTTAGTCTGGAATGCCGCGAGAAAGAAACGCTGTGGGGAAGGCTTGTCCCTTGGCCGTGCCCCCGAGGACGAGCGCGAAGCAGGCGGTCGGCGCGAGCGTGCCGGGTTGGTTGGTTTGTCGAGGCTCTTGTTGAGGGCGGTGGAGAGGTGGTGGTGGACTGGCCAGGTCTGTAGAGCTGAGCGTGCGGTTTGAGTCACCCTGAGGAAACCAGGTTGAGACCTGGCCAAAGGTCCTGTGGTAATACGAGTGAGTTTGCTGCGGGGAAGGTATTTTAGGGAATATTCGGCCTGGGAATCATGTTTTCTGCATTTTGGTTCTGTGTTAGTAAGTGCATTACACTGGGCAATATTGGTACGTATCTCAGCATTGTTTGCGAGGATCTGTGGATCACAGAGTGACCTAAACATTGTCATAAAAAAAGTACTTGTGTTAGCCCTTTTCATAACTTTATGTTCATGCTCTAAGTTCAGCATTTGTTGAAGTCCTTCCCCGCAAAAGGCCCCACATTGTCTCCCTCACCCGGGTGATAGAAAGTTTTACTGGTGCCTGTTCCTTTGGGATACTAAGAAAGAAAGGCAGAAAACATGCAGTTATTTAATAATCAGGATGGGGAGCTACAATGGTTAACACACTGTGGTTAAAATGAAAGCAGGATTCAAGCTTTGAGCCTGTTGAGTGCAGGGAAAGGGCCAATAACAAGCTGGTTATGTCTTAATCTGGATTCCTTTCTAAGGAGAGTAATGTCACCTTGGATCTGTTTGAACCACATATGCTTTTAGTTCCACACAGCACACTCAAACCAGCAGGCATACAGTAAACATAAAATCTCATATATTAAGGAGGCCATAAAGGGAATTAACCCAGCTATAAAGGCTTGACATGCAGTTATTTGGGAGCATATTTGGATCAATGGGTTCTCAAAGTCACCGAGTCAAACCTAAATTCCAAGAGTTATTTCTATGAGGTTTTTTGGTTCAGTGAATTTTAAGTAGGCAGTGAAAATAAGACAAGTACAAAATATGAGCCAGTGAATAGAGAGATAGTATTGATAAACTACAAAACTACTGGAACAAAACCCAAGGTGCAACAAGGAGTGTCTGTCAAAGGGATTTTGCATCTGAAGAGAATTGTTCACCATCTGAAGCTGAAAAGCAGACTGACTTCTCCATTTTCAGTTTTCCCAGAATCTCCTCTTTTATCAAGAGCAGATAATGCCTCATCAGCTTTTAATTTAAACCCAAACTTCATTGCTTGCAACTTTCCAAATTGTGGGGAGTCTGGAAGCAAACTTAGTCCCTGGTCAAAGTATATTTTTTTTCCCTTTATGTTATTAAACAGTGTAGGAAAAAAATCTGAAAAGTACTTCAAGCACTTTGATTTATGAACATTTTGTTTATTAAATTCCTGCTTTGTTCTGAGCCAGGATCTGGCTTGCAGGGGTTGAAAGGTGCAGCAGACTGCACGTTTCTCCTGGTTTTTTTGCCCTTTAGAGCGATCCTTTCGTTACTTGAAGTTCACCCAAGCCTCTCATTGTGGCAGGCTGGCAGCAGGCTGTGGGGATGGCTGCTCAGCAAGCTGAGTTAACATAATTACCAGAATTCAGTGGCTTCAGAAAGGCTCAATCGAATTTATCCTCTCAGAAACTCTGTCACATCTGTTTGGGTGCCCCGTGCTCCGGGCAGTGTTGGGAGGGTTTGGAGATGACCTTGCTAACATGAAGAGCTGCCCAATTTGTCATTCCTGTGCTGCTTTGGAAGTCGCATTTCAGGTCAGAGAGTCTCGTGGCCTTGCTGTACCTCACAGAGCCACAAAACCACCGCTTTCTCTCACTCCATGTGCGTCTCTTGCCTTCCCCTGACCCATCCTCTCCAAGACCCAAAGGGCATTTTTCATCCCCATCATGTTGATTGCCTGTAAATGAATGACACGTGCATGATGAGAGAAAAATCCAGTGGTTTACTTATTCTGAAATGTGGTTTTACCCTTGCAAGCACCGCATCTAATAGGTGTAATAATAATTTTCATACGCATTTTAATGCACAGTTTTGGATTATGGACAGAAATAGTGGCCTTCCTACTAAAGCTGTCATCTCTCTTCTGATTTTCTGAGAGTTCTTTTGTTCCTTAATCCCAAGAATAGAACTGTTAGGAGGTTTCTTGCACCTGTGAGGGTGACTGGAAATATCTACTGACACCGGGTTAAAGTGCCACTCTTCAAATTGCCTTAATCATACATGAGTAATGCATGAGACACATGAAACACTCTCCTGGCAGCTCTGGTGAGAGCCACTTGTAGGTGTCTTCTAATTTCTCACGAATAAATTTTTATTAGCTAAGGACTCTCAGGACCATAATTAAAACCATGATTTTTAATATGATGAAATTTTTAATATGATGATCTCGAGATTTTCATGTGCCAGTAGCAAATATATTTATTTGTCTGTTGCTTTTTGTCACAAAGATGTCACAAAGTGAATGAGTCGGTTGTCACAAGAGCTAAAGCAGAGCTTGCATCTAATTAATCAGCACAGGGATGGTCTGGTGAGTTGGCAGGCACATGCCCCAGCTGAGTCATGCTTTAGGAGTGCTCAGATGAGTGGTTTTTGGATAGAACTTCTGGAACTGTGTCTGACTGGAGGTCATTGGAATTAGCCATGTCACTGCTGGCATCCCTGTTGTCTTCCCTAATGGGCAAGTGGCAGGTTGGCAGATGTGAAAGCCCAGCTGAAGGGAGAAAAATCAGTGTAATCTTCTGGATCTGTATGATCATCAATGTGGGCAGGTCAATTTGGAAGACAAATGTGTCAGGGAGAGGGGAAACATGCATTCCATCAAAATGCCTTTATCTTGTCAACATTGTTTAGTTAATAAGGAGTTCCTAAACCAGCAATAAAATCCCCTTAAATTCCAGCTCATGGCCCATTAGAGTGCTCTCCTGATTCATATCTAGACCAAAACAACCCAGAAAGGAAGTTTGAAAGACAAATACTGAATTGTTCTTTTTCAGCTCAGACATTATTTCCCATGGTCTTATGTATAAAAAGTTACCTGCAGACAGAAAATTTCTGTTTCTCTGAGAGGAGAGTCGTGTGATGTGTGGATATATTGTTATCCAAAGAACACAAATATTGTTTAGCTGGGGCATATTTCTTGCAGGAATGAATGCAGAAGAGGCTGCAGGATCAATGTGCTCTTAACTCCCTCCTCACGCTTTAAAATAAGTTTTCTTTCCTCCCTGATTTTGGTTTGGGTCAGAACTTCCTCTTCTTTTTTACTTGTCCTTATTATTTGCCAACGAAGCACAAGGAGGAGATGTGAAAATGAGCCATATGTACTTGCAGCAAGAGGTCAGGGAAATGCTGGGTGACAGCCAGGGAGGGCAGATGGTGCCAGCCCAGTGCCCTGGGGCTTTCCCAGCGTGGCCACTGGGGAGACCAGAGAGAAGAATTTGAATGAACTGGGTGAAAAAAATGAATTGGGAGCCTGGGCTGGGCCTGGGTGTCAGGTTAATCACTGCCAGTGCAGAGAAGCAGCGTTGGACTGGTTCCAGATTTACTGCAGTCACCCTAAAATCTCTGGTGGCTATACAACCCACAGCCACAGGGCGTGGAGGAGGGAGCCATCCATCCCCACCCCTCCAGCCATCCTCCAGAGGCTCATGAGAAGTGTGGAGTATAAAACAGATCTGGTTTGAGTTGTGCATATTTCTGGTTCACTGGAAACTACTTCAGGGCAGAGCTTTGTCATCGTCCCAGAATGGTGGGGATTGCTGCTGCCTGGGGAAAAGCAAAGCTCTGCAGTGAGGAAAAGGGAATGAAACCCAAAAAGGGACTAGTTGGGTCAAGGGGGAGAGGGAGATGTTGTGTGGGGAAGCTTTCAGCAGTGCATCTGTTCTCGACAGATATATCAGCTCAGGTTATTGTGCAAATCTCATCCTAAACAAGGTGGTAATGGTAAAAAAAAAGTACTGTTTGAGGAAAATGAATACCCATATTTGCTATCTGTGTGTGTAAATTTGCTCTCCATGTACGTGTTGTGAGCCAGCTTTTCCAGCAGCAACTGCACCTGTCAAATCCACGCTCAGAGAAAGCGTTAACTCTCCTTCGTGAAGCTGCTCTCGACGTGGGGTCGGGTATTTGTTGCCGTTCTCTCCCGGCTGGGTTGGTCAAGCCCGGCTAATTATCTTGGACAAGTATATTGTGAGATGAAATGTTTTGCTTGCAGTGTTTTCCCGAGCAACGCTGGAGCAGCAGTTATCTGCAGGATCAAATCAGAGCCCTGCAATATTGACAGCTCGTGCCCCGTGCTCTGCCTCTCCCGCTGTAATCTCCCCGCTCTGTGATTTTCCTTTCATGTTGCTGCAGGTACTGGTACAAACTTGGAAATAATTCATTAGCTTGCCAGCATTGATTGCTTCTCCTGCGAGCAATGAGATATCCCAGCTTCAAACACGGCTGAGCAGGCAGGGGAGCACCAGCCCCTGCTTTTGGTTCGAGGCAGGGAGAGAGGAGAGCTGAGCTGCTGGGCAAGAAACGAGGCTTCCTTCGCTTGGCCAGAGCAGCCCACTGCTGACTGCCTTGAGGAGTGCTGTGCAGCCGTGTTACTGAGGAGGAGGCAATTTATTAGGCATTTTTAATTTGTTTATTGTTATTTTTATTACTGTCATCGCCATTATTAGTATATTTATTAGCATTAATTGGACAGTGCAGTCCTGCAGCAGAAACAAAACTAAAAGATTAAAAAATAAAGTGGAGCGAAAAAGCAGAAATTGAAAACTATTCAGCTTGATTTCTGCACCAAGAGCCAGCTGAACAGGGATGGTGGGAAATCGCAACAAGATCCGAGTTCCTCCAGCAGCATTTTGCTCCCAGCAGTCCCACAGCTGAGCTGTGACCCCGTGCTGGGTTTTTCGGGGAGCGGGCAGTGGGGTGCAGCACAGGGGGGTGCCCAGGGGCTGTGCCAGGGCAGGGCTGAGCCCCAGCACACGCTGGGCATCAGAGGTGCCTTTGCTCAGCTCCTGGGATCTGCTCTGCCTGCTCAAGGCGTTGGATTTGCAGCAGCACTGGACTCCTTGCCTCGCTCAGGAGTGCACTGTAGGGTGGTTTGAGCTCCAGGAGTGATCCTGCTGCAGCTGGAGCTGTAATTCTTGGCTGGTAGGGTGGCTCAGCCAGGGGTATCTCGGTGAGTTCATCCTTACTGAGTCTTACTGGGCAGGTGTTTTTTGAATGTGGAAAATTTTCTTGCCTGGATTTTCTCTTTTTTTTTTTTTTTCTTTTTTTTTCCTCCCTTGTTATCAAAGAAAGACATTCTGCGAAGAAAAAAGTTGATTTCTTTTTCTCTCTTTTCGAAAGCTCTTCTCATTGTGAAAAACTTCTGAGCTTCAAGCCTAAAATGTATGTCAGGGCTGCAGCAAAGTGCCCTGCATTGTTTGCAGTTCCAAAAAAACCAGTGTCAGACTGAGGTTTGTTGTGTGTTCTCAACTGTTTGGCTGCATTTTGAACAAAGTAAAAGGTATTTTCTCAGAGAGGGGGGCAAAGAAACAAAACCAGAATTAATTTCTAGCAAGAAAGATAAATTTAGTGTGAGTAAAAAGGCTTCAAGAACTAAAATATGGGACACTTTCCACTATCCCAGGCTGCTCCAAGCCCCTTCCAACCTGGCCTTGGACACTTCCAGGGATGGGGCAGCCACAGCTTCTCTGGGCAACCTGTGC
>JAWMRA010000028.1:7918118-7928281 GCA_035584735.1 Pseudotriccus pelzelni | reverse complement strand
AGCTGTGGCTGCCCCATCCCTGGGAGTGTCCAAGGCCAGGTTGGACGGGGCTTGGAGCAACCTGGGCTGGTGGGAGGCGTCCCTGCTCATGGCAGGTGTGGGACTGGATTAAGGTCCCTTCCAATCCAAGGAATTCTGTGACTCTGTGTCTGGCTCCTGTGGGATCACGGTGTGCACCAACCTGAGCTGTGCAGGGGTCCAGCCCGTCAGAGAGGGTGCTGGGAGTCAGGAAGAGCAAAAGATACCTGGAATCAATACTTTCTGAATTAGATTTCTATTTTATAGGATTAAAAGTGTTTCATGAGTGACCCGGAGGAAAAATGTAGACTGGAGGCAAAGTAGGAATTATTACTGTAGCTAATAACTTCCAGATGGCCAGCAGTATTTTGAGTAAAAGGGTGAAGTGCCAGTTTCCAAGCATTATATATTATGAGTTTCAAAGTGTGGGGGGGTTGGTTTTGGTTGGTTGCTTGATTGCGATTTTGGTTTTAATTGATGCAAACACAGCCTTTGCTGGAGAACTCTCAAAATATCTGCCGTCTTTCTTAGAGATTAATAAGCGTACAAAGAGGATTTTTAGGAGTTGTGAAATGGGAAGAACACAGTGTATTTCGTAACTCAGCTTTAAGTCATTCTGGTCACAGGTTTAACACTTACACAGACAAGATCTGTTAGAGAGGAGTATAAATTACTGCACAAGGTAGTTGTACCATGGTCTGTTCTCACAGGCTGGCAAGCCATTTATGGAGCTTTACAGGACTTAATAGATTTGTCACGGACTTAACATTAATAACAGCCTAATGCAGTCCAAAGCTGCCCATCCTCCTGGGATTTGATTCCTTGCCTGGCTCTGCAGGGGTTTGCTGGGCAGGTTCAGGTGCTCAGAGGAAGGAGAAGGGCTGGGGCAATGGAGGGGGAGAATTCTGGAGAACTCCAAAGCTGGTGTGAGTTTTCCTGGTTGTGTAAAAGTAGCCCCTTGTGTAGGTCTGGAACGGAAATGTGTGGAAATGCCTGAAGTTCCATTTTAGGACGGTGTTAAATATGGCAGGTCCAAGCCATGAGATGTGCTGTGCACAGCAGAGCTGGGGTGGAAATGACTTTTAAAGTTCATCCAGTTCCACCCCTGCCGTGGGCAGGGACACCTCCCACTAGCCCAGGTTGCCCCAAGCCCCGTCCAGCCTGACCTTGTCATTTGATAACCTCACAGAAAAAAAAAAATAAAATAACCAAGGCAACACTCAAAGATCATCAACAAAACCTCCAAAATGTTAAACTTGTCAGTGCATATTTGCTTAGATCCCAGTGAAGAAAAACCTGTTGGTTCTTCCTGTGTCTTTAATAAAAGCAAATCCCTTTCTCACCTGGCAGCTGTCAGCAATGGGAACTTCACCCTTCAGATTATCATTTATTGAATCTTGAAGAAATTGAATTGTTCACTGTGTGTGTCAGCTGTAGTTTGCTAGAACACTTCTGTCCCTCCAGGAATGGGCTGATTGCTGTAAACATGGAACTGATTTAGTCTTAAATTCTAGAAATTCAGGTGTAGTCCTAGAGCATGTGTCTTCTTCCTTTCCCTTTATCACAGAGTATTTATTAGTATGAGTGTATGGTATTGACTGCCCACCACTTATAAACCAGATCTAATTTAAAAGATGAAAATATATTTTTAATTTAAAAAAGAAAGAGGGGTTTTTTTACAAGTACAGCTTGCATTAACCACTGCCTTTTTCTCTCCTGATATCCATACCTCTTTATTTGTAGTGGGATTTTCAGTTCCTTCCATGAATGGCATCAATGTGAACTGTTTCAGAACTGGGTGGTCTCATCCCTGCACTGCACACAGCACTGGGCTCCTTGCCTGGATTCAGTGGAAGATGATATTTAGTAAACAGCTCGTAGAGTTCTTCTGCAAATATTTTACATGAGAGAGCACGACTGTGAAGCTGCAGGAAAGGAAACTGGGAAGGATTCATGTATCAGACCTGAAAACCCGATAAAGACTCGAATCCTTTCTCATTCAACACGACGCCATCCTTTTTTTACTCTTTACTGGTTGTGGGAGGTAAGTGCTGTGGCAGCAGCCTGCGTGGTGTGAGAAACCTGGTAAGAATAAGAGAAGGTGGTTAGTGGAAATCCCAGCAGGAGCACGTTCTTCCCGAGGTGCAGTGGGATCCGCAGGGTGAGGGGAAGGAGCAGAGCTGGACGCTCTGCGCATCAATTGGAGGGCTCAGCAGGTGTTGCTGGAGCTGCGAAGGGACCAGCTGGGGCCTCCCAGGCCGTGGGCAGAGACTTCTTTCTTGGAAAATGAGAGTATTTATGCGTTTCTTTCAGAGAACTTCAGCCTGTGGCTTTCAGGGGGAGACGGAGCAGGGGATTGACGGCTTAGGGAGGATGTTTTCTGACGGCTTGGAGCAGGTAGTGGGCAGAGCTCTCTGCTTTGGAGAGCTGTGATTTGTACGTGGGGCTGTCACAGCCTGTACCTGGTGACCGTTCAGAACAGAAATGGAGTCAGGGTCTGTCACACACCTTTGCCAGCTCTCAGTGCTGGGGGTTTGTTTATTTGGGCTTGAATATCTGATACAGGGCTGGGCAGGGGAGGGAGAAAACATAATCCTGAAGAGATGAGGTTAAATGATAATGGCAGACGTTGGACAGGGTGTTCTGAGACTGACACTCCCCTTGGGGCTCTTTTGGATAGTGTTGATTGGTTTATTTGTGTGTGCTGAATTGTACTGCTCTGTATTCCCCACTGGCACAGGCTGGAGACCAAAGACTCCTACTGTGATATGATCTCAGCTCTTCTGAGATTTCTTTTTTCATCTCCCAAGTTTGTTTTTCCTCCTGGCCTCCTTTGGACACCAAAAATAATTACCGTGATAGAAAAAAAAAAAAGATGGTTTAAGCCTCTGGTCTATTGAATCAGCAAGCAGATTGATTGTGTTGCGTGAGGATCAGCAATGGAAGTGGGAAGTTCTGGGTTCCTGGATGCCTGAATTAACACTTGAGGTGCTCGGTAGCCAGCTGAAGAATTCAGCTGCAGCGCAATAATTATGTGTGTAGATATGTGTGTGGTGCATTTCTCATAGTACTGTAAGAATTCCTTACATTAATACAGCAATCCTCCACATTCTTCCACGACATTCTGTTCAGACCTTCTGCACAGACACGGCCGTGTTTAATCTGCAATGTCCATGTCACGTGTGTTCTGTCAAAGGCGTTTGGTGACGTAGAAACGAGAGCCCTGCAAACAAACCAGCTGCCCCAAAGGGCTCTGGCAGTCTGCTGGGTGGGGTCATTTCATAAATGAAATGCTGCAGAACTTGCAGGAAAAATTGGGTTTTCTCTTTGGGAAGGAATTCTCTGCCAGGGATGGATTTCAAGCTGTTTTCTCCTCATCCCAGCCCCGGTAGTGAGAGCCCGCAGTGTAACCCCCTGCTCCGTCCCTGCTCATTCATTCCAGGACAGAACTGCTGCCATAGGACCCTGGGTATTTTTCTTATCTCAGGAGAAACATTGTCATTTGGGGTAAATATTATGCTGTTGCTAATGGGTTTAAAATTCATTTCAAGTTTTCCAATTACATCTTTCATTTATTTCATGAATGTGAAATGACACTGCAGAGAGCAGAGCTGGGCACGGGCATGTGCCGAGCTGGAGATGGTTTTCCTTCCCCATTTTCCACTTAAACCCACAAATTTAATTAATGAAATGACGGTTGCTCTTGTTTACTGTGGGGCTGAAATTATGGTGTGCCTCTACCCCTCCTGTTTTATGTAGAAGGTGAAAAAAGAGATGATCTCTACTGGCCAATCTGAGTTGTGCTGTGCTGACCTTGGGTGGTGGCTGGTGACGTGTTTGGGAGTTGTTCTGGAGACAGGAATACTCTGCCATGAACAGCCTGTGTGTCCTTCTCAATAGCTTGTGTTTCTGGCCATTTTTTCTTGCCCCATGCCTGGCTCTGCCTGCCAAGCTGTTTCTTGCCATGGTGTAACTATTGAATTAACCGTGTATGTAGTATTGGGAACAGAACACCTGGCTGGTCCTCACTCTTTGCTCCAGGGAGGGCTGGAGGAGAACACCCGGTGATACAGGTCACGTTGTCACGTGCATTTGGACATCCAAAAAGGACACAGATACGTGGTGGAGGTTCAGGAGCACGAGAGCAGGTTTCCAGTGGCTCCTCAGTGGGAGATGGAGATCTGCTTGGGCATCCCTGAAGTTCATAAAAGGTGTTTTTCCAAATATTTAAAAATAGAGTTATGTTCAAAAATGAAAAATAAATGTTAATAAATAACCAAATGGAAATAAATAGCCAAGCCCAGGGGAAAAATAGAAATGTTAGACCATCCTGATTTACAATTCTGCATCGAGTGAAGCCACAAAATTCTGCCTCTTTTTTAGCTACTGATGAGTTGTGGTAAGTTTGTCAAATCCTGTTCAGGGCCTCAATATATGTGTTTTCTGCTGTGGAGACAGAGGTGAAGTTGTGGGGGTGTGAGTGCTGTTCACTGATGAAATTTGCAAATCAGGTGTAGGTTCTGGGGGTACAAACCCAGGAACTGGCAGGGGGAATGCCCAGGGTATCTTTATCCCAGCCGAGGATAAAGAGCTGTGCCATCTTCAGTTGAGAATCCCTGGTGTTCAGGGGTTTATTCTGCAGAGAAATCAGAGCTCTTTGTTCAGTGATCAGAAGGAAAAAAATGCCCGTGTCAGAAAAATGCATTCACATCTTTATTTTTCATTTGTGCATGAAAAGGATCGATGGGAACAAATGCTTGGTGCAAACATTACAGATGATAAATTATTTTGGATATCTTTCCTCAAAGCATAGGAAGCACCCAAGTGCAGCAAACTATCCCAGCGTCTCAGGCACTAATAAAATCTCAACACAATTCTTAAATTCCTGATTCTCCCCCAGTGTAAGGGACATAGAAAGACAGATATTTTAAGTTATTTCAGCTCAAGCTGAGAGTTTTACCTTTTAAAAAATGGCAAACTGATTTACAAGGTTTCTCCTCTAAGTCCCTTAAAGTAAATTACCTGTCACAAGGGTCATGGATCCCTGTCTGCATGTTTGAATAAAACCTCTAACAGATTTATAGCATTAATAATGGGGCTGTCGTGGAAAGCTCTCAATTTGCAACAGTAGGAGTGGAAAGTTGGCAGTTTGGTTATTTAGCACCCTTCTTGTCTTCCTTCTGAAGTTCTGAGAGGAACTCAGTTGCTGATTATTGCAATTGTTCTCAGGAGCACTGACCTTTGCTGGGGAGCCTGAAAATCCCGTTACCTCAGGGGAGAGTTGGTGGCAAAAGCTTTTGAGGGAAGAGGAGAGAGCTCCGAGGAATGGGGTGGTCTTGAAAAGCAGTGCCTCAGCATTGGATTTTATTATTTTTTTCTCCTTGATCAGAGAAATTCATAGAATGACCAAGTGGTTTGGGTTGGAAGGGACCTTGAAGCTCCAGTTCCACGCCCTGCCACGGGCAGGGACACCTCCCACTATCCCAGGGATAATTCCCACTATCCCAGGGACACCTCCCACTATCCCAGGGACAATTCCCACTATCCCAGGGACAATTCCCACTATCCCAGGCTGCTCCAAGCCCCGTCCAGCCTGGCCTTGGACACTTCCAGGGGTGGAACATCCACAGCTTCTCTGAGTAACCTCTGAGCTCAGGAACAATGAAAGCTCCACTTCTTTGTGCCCCTCCTACCCGTTCTGCTGAGCTGAATAATTTATCAGTAAAGTGTAGGAAGAGGACTTTGTTGCCCTCCCCGACTTTCCCCATGCAGGGAAGAACAGTCCATCTGCCAGTGGTTGCAGCAGAGCTAGTGTGCCATAAAATTTACCAAATACTGGGGGAAAATCTTCATCCCTGATGGATTTTTTATTAATTCAGATTATCCTCTCTAGCCCAACCATGAAATAGGCATCTCCTCCTCTCTAGATGCCCTCTCAGCATCCTGTTTTCTGATGGGATCTCCCCAGCTGCCCTCCCTTAGGGCTTTCCAGTCCTACCCCCCAAATCCAGGCCATCCATAGCTGCCCAAATCTCAGTCCCTGCATGTGGTGCTGAGCATGTGAGGCACAATCCTCAGGTGAGCTGAGGATGCACATTTTCCCTTTCATCAGTGAAAGAAGATGACTAAATTCTTCAGTTGATAAAAAACTCCAGATAACCAACTGATTCCAGCCATGTGGACAGTTTGTTACCATTCCTGCAGAAATAGAAATATTGAAATGCCTGGTTTAGAGCCTGTCTTTTAATAAAATACATTATCACGGGCCTAACTTTCTGTTTCTGCAGAAATTCATATACTCCTGTGAACATCTCTGGAATTAGACTGGTGCATTTGAAATAAAATCTTGCACTTTATGAACACTTCCAGATGGGCCCTGTTGTAATGATACCTCTGTATCAGACAGGGACGAGTGTCTCCACAAAACAGAAGTAGCTGCTCTTCCATCCATCCATCCATCCATCCATCCATCCATCCATCCATCCATCCATCCACCCACGCATCCATCGGCTGTTGTTTTATATAAATGCTTGTTGCAGAGCCCCAGTGACACAGCCCGTAGATCTTACTCATCTGGAAGGAGTTCACATTTCATTCTCATTTATCTGTAAACAATCCACACTGCTCTCTGGCAAGGGGGAGATGGATAGAGCTGCTGATGGGAAATCTAATGCACATCTGAAATGCATGCAGAGGCATTGGGATGCACCTCCTCTGTGTTTAACCGGGGCAGTTTGCCTGAAGCTTGGACAAAAGCGTTTTTGGGGTTGGATGTGGGCAGAGCTGCCTGTGGAAAGGGCAACACGGGGTCTCAGAGCTGGTCAGCAGCTGCCAGGAGTTATGATATACCTGAGCTGTGCCTTCTGCAGCTCCGCAAGGAGAGCCCAAGCTGGGCTTTGAGCAAGTCAGACCTTTCCCTGCTGTGAGAATGAACATCCTTTTTTCCATTTTTGGCACTTCTCTCTGCTGGACTTCATGAAGTTCCTGGTGGTCCAATTCTCTAGTGGGTTGAGGTCCCTCTGTAAATCTCACAGAATCCCCTTCACTGGGTGAAATCTGCGTCGTAGTAATTGAAAATTCAAAAACCTTTGAAAGCTGGGAGGGACACACTCATCTGAAGGACACAGCAGAGTTACTGCAGCCAGGATGACCTTTCCAGCATTTCTTTGCTGCACTGAGGAGTGGAAGAGCCACTGCAGCCAGACTGTTCTTGCAAAGGGTGGGAAAAGCTGCCCGGGGCAAAAGGCATGTGGGGAGTGAAGGCAAGTGCTCTCCTCCAGCATCAGTGCCTTTTATACCAGTATGGATTCCATAAATTTGGGAGAGCTCTTGGCAGTATGGCTGATGGGATAAAAAATGACAGCCTGACCTGGAGAGTGCAGGGCAGTCTGAGGGTGCTCCTGTGCCTCCTGCCTCTTTGGCTGTGCAAAGAGAACCCAAATTCTACGTGAACTCTGCAGATGTTTCTGTGCCGGGCGGTGACTTCAGTGGAGAGTCACACAGGTATCACCCACCCTGGACAGAGCTGTAGTTAACCAAAAAAAGAGCAAGATAAAGCCACAGACAACCTGGAAATTGTTAATGCATTCCAGAAAAAATGTAATGGAATACCAACATTAATATTTTTGTTTCAGCACTGTTAATAGTCCCAAATAGCATTTCTGTCTCATGCTGTTTAATGAAATACAAGTGCTGGGTGTTTGAGTTTATTTGCAAACCCTGTGCCACCTGGATCTGAATCAAGAAAACCCACTTCCAGTGGAGTAAGCAATAAGGCATGCATAGAATATTCAATTTCCACACCCATTTATATCCCACTATTTTTAATTACGTTAGCTTTTCTGCCACATAATTAGTCTGCAAATGTATTCCTGAGTAAAAGATGTGTAGATGTGTTTGCACTGCTGTTTTCCATCCCAGAGTGTAGCAGTGCTTTTTGGTATGTTTTGGATCTGCATAACTTCGCTGGGAAATTTTTTTAAAACTTGAGATACCAACCGTAATTTGAATAACCCTGTGTGGGTTTTGGCTGGCTGGTGTTGCTTTGCTCTTGCTGGTGGCGTTGCTTTGTTCATGCTGTGCTGCAGATTTCACAGGGAGGGCTGTACTGACCGGGACACTTTTTATTTTCCTATAAGCAAATGGGACTTTAAATGAAGAGGTAACTATAAAATGTGGAGCTTGCTTGGTTGATATGTAGGTTAAGTTATTATAATCTTAAATTAGACTATTTTGATCTCTAAGAACCACAGACACAGAGCTGCCAATTTAACTTCATTACCTTATTGTGCCTTGGAGTAGCATGGACAGGCCCTTCTGAGGAGTGTGATTTGTTGTTCAGATTTGATGTGGTTTTTCTATTGATCCTTCATGAGGTGTTCTTAGGGATGTGCTGCTAACCCAGGTCAGAGTCCTGGTCAGAGGAAATAAGCTGCTCAGGGTCTGGGAAATCCAAATTACACGTAGCACCCACAGAGCCCAAGGAGATTCTGAGCAACCTTTTCTCTCTCTTCCCAGTGGTCTGACAGGTGGCATTATATTGTAGAGAAAGGGGTAAACTGGTCCCTTAATCAGTGCTGGGCTGGGATTCGATGATTTTGGCAGAAAAGGGGATATTTAGGACTGTGAAGTTTCTGACCTGGGAACATCAGGTGGTGAGAGGTGTTATGTTCCTGCAAGAGTGACCCTGCTCGTGTTTAAAGGCAAACATCACCTTTAATAACTTTGGAGTTCTAATGCTGCACCGTTAATTAAATATTGCCAATCCCTGCTGTGTCAGTTTGGTCTTGATAAACTGCTGTACAAGTAACACCGTGCTTTGTCTTGTTTTCCATATGGAAGAGGATTTTGTGATGTTTTCCTTACTGAACCACTGTGCATTTCCCACCCTGTGCTGCCCCTGGGTGCTATTTTCCTGCTGTTAATTTGGAGGTTTATTCCATTTTTCCTCAGTGTGCACTTTTCCCAGTCTTTCTTAGGCTGTGCAGGCCCATGTCTGCCTTTTTTTGTGTGCAGGGAACTGGAGAGGGTTTGTCTTTTTCTGATGTGGGTTGAGTATTTCTGTAGGAAACATCCCCATCCTTCCTGTGGGATGCAGAGCACCAGTGCACTGTACCAGCAGCATCTGTGTTACTCCAGTGCTGTGGGATATTGGATCCTTTTTTTTTTATAAACCATTTTATTCATGGCTATGCAATTAGAAAAAAAAAAAACACCTCCAAAATCTGTAATTTACCTACCAGGTAATGTGCAATATTCCTTCTTGGATTTGGAGTTTCTCTGTATTCATGCAAACTAAATGAAAATAAAGCTGTAACATCCAGCAGGGCATTAATGCTGAATTGCTGCTTTACTTGTATTGCTGGAATTTAAACACGATGCAAGAACCATAACCAGAAAGTTGGAGGCATGCTCTGCTTAAGCAGCAGTCTGCTAATTAGATCTCTGAGCCTTGGAGTAACCTTGTGTGGGGTTTGTGGCAGTTTTTTTACAAGGAAAATCTTTAAAACCTTCCTTCAGAATCCAAGTGTTGAATTTGCTTCAGAGGGCTTTGACACAGCAGTAAAAAGCACACTGTAATATTTGTAATATTAAACTTACCGTGTTCAGTAACATTTAGCTCTGTCACAGTGATTATCTGCCTCTAATTAGGAAAGAGCAGGGAAATCTGTCAGCCCTGGTCACCGTAGCAGTGGGGGGGGGCTGGTTAACCTTGTTTCTAAACCCCAGCAGCAGAAATAACACCATTCTGCTCAATCCATGTGGCTCTCTCCTGACACCTGCGAGATTCCAGCTTACAGAAACTCATTAAAATGCAGGGGTTTTTTAATTTCTGATGCAAATTACCACGAAGTGTGCTTCATCAGTTAAGACTGGTAAGTGTGTGCGTCTTGTTGCTCAAGCTGTGCAACATCCTCCCCCTCCAAAGCCCGTGTGGGGTGCAGCTGGGCTGCCCTGGTGCTGTGCCACTGGCAGGCTCTGCTCCCCCTGACACTGCTGTCACACGAGGCAGTGACAGTGATCACAGAATCCCAGAATACGCTGATTTGGAAGGGACCCACAGGGATCATCCAGTCCAACCCTCAGCCCTGCACAGCCCCATCCCCAAGAGTCACCCCCTGTGCCCCAGAGGATCATCCAAACCC
>JAWMRA010000028.1:7904364-7918018 GCA_035584735.1 Pseudotriccus pelzelni | reverse complement strand
GCCCTTCCCCATCTCTTTGCCCTCCTTTGGACACTCTCCAATGGCTCAATCTCTCCCTTCCATTGTGTCCCCCCAAAGTGCCCCAATGTTGAGGTGAGGCCGCCCCAGGGCAGAGCAGAGCGGGACAATCCCCTCCCAGGTCATGATGAGGAGAAGGCAATGAGCACTGCTGATGCAGAAGTGGAAGTTTTGGGTGATTTTGCAACCTTTTGTTTTCAAAATCTGCCTGGGACCAAAGATATCACCCCTCTGTCCGACCTCCAGGGAGGTCCAGCCAGCACCGAGTGACACGGTGTGATGCCACTGCCTTGCTAAGTCCGATTAGAAACAGCCCTTTGCTCCTTTCTGCCTGTAATTTATCCACAATTATTCAGGCACGGGAAGCGTTTCTGGATAGTTTTCATTGCAGTGGGTGAGAACACTGAGCAGGGCAGGTTGCACCCTTCCTGGGTGGAAGGTTTGCTGTAATATTTTTATACCTGAAATGACCCCAGCACCGAGGAGCTGGACTCAGCACATTGGTGTTTTGCAGGGATAGGTATTTCATTGAGAGCTGGTTTAAGCTGTAGCAGCAAAGCTCATTTTCTGCCCCTATAAATGGCATGCAGACCAGGCAGATTTGCTGCTGGAGCTTATCACTGCTGGACCACTATCAGCAGCCTTTTCCTAGCAGGCAGCTATCTTCAGTTTAGACTTTGTCCCTCAGCCCCCTGTGTAACCAGAAGACTTTTGAAAATCTTGGAATAACTTGCTGAAGGCCTTTTATCCATCGCTGCTTTTAAGCATTTAATATTTAAATACCCTTTTTATCATCCTAATATTCTTATTATCGCCTACACACCCTGCTGTTCCCTGGGGTCGTTATGGATGTAAGTTGAGGAGGGCCCAGTGTCCAACCACTGCTTCCACCCTGATGCTGGTCCTGAGTGCATCATCCAGCGCAGTCATGCTGATACATTAACAGGCAAACTCCCAGTCCAAGTGTTCCCTCAGCACAGGGTGGAGAAATCACAAAGCGCAAGATATTTCTGGAGTTGTACAGCGAGTTGCTTTGCTGTAGGAAAATGCCAGCAAGGCTACAATATTCCATTAGTAATGAGAATGGAACAGATTATCTCCAGATGAAAATCTTTAATTGAATTGCAATCTAACATCTCACTAATATATTACAATAATAAGAATATTAGGATGATTGAAATGTATTTAAAATCGGTGTCAACTGCAATGCTAAGATCTGCTGCTGGGTAAAAGGCCTGTGATGGATGTACGTCTCGTCGATTCACAAAAACGGGCTGGTAATTTGGTGGTGCTTGGCTCTGCAGGGTCATAAAGCTCCTCTCCGCTGTGTGCTTGAAGTGCTTGTTGTCAGTCTTAAATGTTTCTTCCCAACAACAGCAGCACTGGGGCTACCTTAAGTGCAGCCATGAGCTATAATATGTTTTGCATCTGCGTGCCAGGATACAGAGGTAATGGTCACGTGGAGAAACCTTGGTTCCTTCCCTGGTTGAGGGCTGAGTGCTGGGCATCAGAGCCAGAATCCTCTGGAGTGAGGGAGGGGGTTTTGCTGGTGTTGGGGGAATTAGTTACTCTTGTTTATGTGCATTTAGGGTTGGCTGTCGCCGTGTGACTCGCCTGAGCAGGGGATGTGGCTGGGGAGCAGGCTGACTCCAGTGTGATGGAGGTTATTTTGGTTTGCCCTGGAGATTTGATGAGTGACTTAAACAGCCCCGTCCTACGCTTTTGTAGAGCTCCGATTGTTCCATCAGCCATCATGCAAATTACTGGCAGGTGAAGCACTTGCTGGGAAAGCTGCAGGTAGGAAAAATATCCCACTGGCCCACAGAACCTGCTTTGTGCTAGTTACCTTGTCAGCTCTGCTTGTTGGCAGGAATGCAGCTGGGAAGCCAAATACATCTAAAATATGTAATTTTACATACAAGATATATAATAAAGTCCTGAAATGGATTTTCCTGCCTGACTTTGAGAGGCATAAAGGGCACAACTTTAACTGCATCCCTCAGGAAACTCAAGGACAATATGCAGTGCCCTGCTGGTGGCCCAGCGTGGGGAATACCGGCCCCTTCCCACCTCCACCTTCCTGCTTTCCTTTTTCCATCCTCACTGTATCCAAACAGACCATCTTCCATTGAGTAATCCAGGAAAACAGTTCATCACTTGGCTCTTCCAGTGCTCTGAGGTTCAGCCCTTGGGCTGAGAAACACAACAACCTTCTGCTGCCACAATCTATTATAAAATTTATTATGCCTTAATTGATCTTTAATCGCCCCGGCTTGGCTGGTGCTTATTTATTACTGGGTAACACGTGCTCCAGGAGCCACTGAAATAAAACCTATTCCAGGAGTGAAAGTGCTGACTGAAGACTCCTGCTCCCAGCCACGGGGGAAGCAGCCCAGACAGAATCCCGTTAGATGAATGCCTGGGAAGGAAGAGCCTTCTGTGAACGGGAAGATAAAATGCAGGCATAAGTTAAGCTGTTTGATATAGGAAATGGTTAGAACGTGTTTTGCAAATGCCTCACTGTAGGAGTGAATCACTCCCAGTTCTGGAAAGCGACTCCAGAGGCTGCCAGTTCGAGAAGTTGAAAATCATCGTATGGTGGGGCCTCCCCACCCTCACTGGGATTCCCCCTTGTCCTGTCCCTCCACTTCTCGTCCCAAGTCCCTCTCCGGTTCTCTTGGAGCCTCTTTAGGCACTGGAAGGGGCTCTGAGGTCTCTCCAGAGCCTTTCCCTCTCCAGGCTGAACGTCCCGGGCTCTCCCAGCCTGTGATGGGTTTGGCGGAATGGGGAGAGGGTTGGTCATGGGGAGGAGATGCAGGGCTGGAGATGGGAGGAGAGGAGCTCGCAGGAGGTGGGTTACAGGGACAAGGGGTTCCAGTGATAACATGATTTCAGAAGGAGCCGTGAAAGGACAAAGAGAGCAAGAAAAGAGGAGAGTTTGGGAAAAAGATGGCGCTTTCCACTCCTGCCCACCTTCTCCCGGGGCTCTGGGTTCACGTGTGCCACCTGTGCAGGGTGGTGGCACGAGGCTGCCTGGCTGGGAGAAAACTCCCCCCAGTGCTTCCCAGAGAGATTTTATTTCCAGTTCTTCTGCCTTTGCCAAACTGAATCTGTTGGAGCTGAAATGCTCCATGCCAGGAACCTGCTGAAAATGAATTTGTCTTTTTTATTTGCTTTCTGGAAACCGCCTAAGAATTGCTCAGCAGCTTTTGGTAACAGGATTAGAGAAATGCCCAGTGTTTAGTCCCTGCTACAGAAAAAAAATCTTATTATTACTACTTCAGTGTGGAGGTTTAATACTGGATGTTTTGCAGTATTGGATTTAAACCTGGCAGTTGGGCTGTACTTGGAGTCAGGATTTTTATTATTTTTTTAATTTGCCATATATATATATAAAATAATCCATATTTGAGAAAATTATGAGTCTTTGACATGAGGCTCTGTGTGTTCAGGGCAAGGTGGTCAGCAGAGAGAACCTGGTGAGGATGCATCCTGACCAGCTGTTATCCCTTAATTCCTACAATCACCCAGACTTCTGGGAAGCTTTGCCTCACCAAATTTTACAGTGATGTTTCCTTCTTCCCCTCCCAATTTTTTAATTGATTTTATTTTTCACACAGAATTATTTTGATGGTGCATTCCCACCTAGAAACACTTCCAGGGATGTGGGTTTGGGTCATGGCACTTATTGAGACAAGGATCCTGGAGTTGAACATGCTTTGGGTTACTGTGTGGGAATTTCTGTGCCTCTGCAAATGCAAGCAGCTCAGGTTTGTTGGCAAGATCCCCTTTCTCTTTCTTCCCAGGGTACAATAAATAGATGCTACAGTTCTTGAGCTGCTCACATATTACAGTACAAGGAAGTTTCTAGGCTCTGCAGGATGTAAATAGTCAGAATTACTGACGCTGTGTAGTTGAGTCAATGGCCTTGGTCTCCAAGAATAAAACCCCACTGGCTGGCAGATTTCAGTGGGAGCCAGAAGGAATCCTGCATTGCCACAAATGTGGATGGCTGAGGGCATCCCACCATTGCAGTGCCAGCCTGCTCTGCTCGAGGAAATCATAATTACACTTTTTAATTATGGCTCCACTCAGAGCCTCACAGATGCCCTTAAACAGCTCTAGAAGTCCTTGACTCATCCTCCTCGAGATGTTTCTCTGCCTGCTGGTGATTCCAGGGGATTTAACTCCATTTGCAGTCTCACTTCATCTTAAAGCTGCCGAGTTAGAAATGAGCTGAAGGGACTCACTTTTGTGCTGTCCTGATGTCCTCAGTCTGCACTGCATAAACAGCAGAGAGCCTGACCCTTAGGGTTACAATTAACTCCTCGCCCCTCTGCCTTCTAGTTCAGCTTCTCTGGTGAGCAGCAAGTTTCAAGGCTTTAATTTGTGAAAAGCCTTGGAGCTGGGGAACACGACAGGGAAGAAAAGAAGGAATCGTGGCTTTGTGTTCTGAGGGGGAGGCTGACCCTTGTGTCCTATCAAATTTAGTTCTAAATATGCTTTACCTTTATTTTAAAATGCCCTTCAGCTGGCACAGGAGCTCCTCGTGCCCTGAGCTAATGCATTCAGCAACACGGGCTCTTCAAGGTGAGAACTGGATCTTGTTGCCCCTTGACAGAGATGGAATAATAGTGTAATGCAACAGAACATTTTTGAAATGCTAATACTTGCCACCTGCAACTTAATTTTATTTTTTTTCTTATTGCCTTTTTTTATGACATTTCACAGTCCCATAGTCGCAATAGATGGATCTGCATCATAAAAATGACACAGTGATGATTTAAGGAGGATAGGCAGGCTGAGTGAAACGGATGGAGTGCTTTAAGAGTGTCAGTTTAGCACCTATTACATAGGGTCAATGTTCATTTTCAATACATCATTAAAGCATCCTGCTAAATCACTCAGAAAATGTTCATGTTCTCCTTTTGAGCCACCATGTTAGATTACAGGGATAATGAAGTGTAACTGCACATAAATGGCAGTATTGCACAAGCATATTTTATTGTTTTCAGGGCCACTGTTTTAGGTTATTCTGAATATGAAACATTAAAAAATCCACAATGAAATACTGAGTGCCTCCTTAGGTGATAGTTCCCATACTTACGTTTGCAGTCAGCTCCCAGCTCCATCAAATTTGATATCTAGTGAAGTCATTTTCCCACTCTATCAGTTTTACAATATACAGTGTTCACTAAACTAATATCAATAAAATCAAAACTAGCCTCAGCCTGGTAGCTAGTTCTTAAATTACATTGCAAAAGATGTATTTCTGTTACTCTGAGAAGAACGTGGCGAGCTCGGTTGTTTCAATAGAAGTCACTTTGCCAAGGTCATTCCAAGGGCAGGGTGATTTTTGCAGTCTCCAGGTGCTCTGATCAGAGCAGAGTCTCAGTGACACCTCTGTCAAAATTAAAATTGTGATTATCAGATTGAAGTTAAAAATCAAGCTATGGAAGACAGGAGTCATGATTTACAGGCATGAAGTGTTTTAAATCTCTAAATAAGTCTTTGTAATCTGTCCCTAATACTGACCCTTCCCACAAGATGTGCTGGCAAACACTGGGTGTGCACCTGGATTCCATGGATAGCATACACAAATACTGAAATATTCACTTCTGCTGTACTGAAACAGGGAGCACAGAGCTGGCTTCCCCCTAGCAGGGAAAAAAAGGATGTCAGATTGCCTCAGGGCTATAAAATATTTATTTGCTTTTATTGCATTTTGTAATGGAAAACATGGCTTTTATTTACAGAAAGGTGATGCAAGTATGTCCTGAGGCACCTGTTCTCCATCCCACCTAATCTGTCTGACTGAGGGGCTTAAATTAATACCTTGATTACCCTGGACTTTCCCTGCCTACATTAGTGAGACACAGGACCCCTGACTTTTCCGGTGGTAATTATGGAGGGCAGCTCCAGTTCCAAGGTCCTGGCTTGGGGACCACATCTGCCAGGAGCCACCTGCTCTTCTGGTTTGGGCAGTGTCATTTTGGTGCGTTGTCAGGGATGGCAGAGGGAGGCAGAGCTGTGATGGGGGAGTTTTGAGGACATTGTTCTGGGGAGCTGCTGAGCTGGCTGAGGAAGAGGTGAGAGCTGAGAAGTGGGGCAGGAGGAGATCCTAAGGGACAGGTATCCCAGCGGATGGGCACGGCCTTGGACAGGAATGGCAGAGAACTGGGCTGTATTTTCAGGAGAGGGTAGTTTTACCCTTTTTTGGTTTTCTTCTGGTTGCCTTTTCCTTACATAGACCTTCAGCTGTGGGGGGTCATATAATTTTTCTACCATTCTCCTCCACTACAGGTTAGTGCAAAGGTCCTCTTTGTCTGCAGACAGAGAGGGCTCACACAGAGCCAGGAGAAGCTCTGCAGAGGGCGGGAATCATGATGGAGAAGGGTCTGGAGTGGGTGTGGAGCAGAAGGTGGCACTGATCGTTGGCACATGGGGCTGGGGAGAGCAGAGGAGCCTTCTGAGTCAGCTAATGGTGCAGCACTGCAGGACTTTTAATGCTTCAGTTGGGAAATTCCTGCCATTAACAAGACATTTGTCTTAATGACAGGCTTACTTTAGAAAACGTTCAAAGCCAATAACTATACTCAATAATGATGGGGAACATTATTGAGTTTTCCCCATTCACCTGTAAAGGATTGTAAGAGACTTGTACCCTCCTGCCAATAAAGCCTTCAGCAGACTGTGTGCTCCACTGCTCAGCCACTCCACGCCCTTCCTACCTGGACTTGCAGGGGAATGTGGCTTGAGAAGGTGCTGGTCTGCAAACAAGGAAGAGTTATGGAAAGAAAGGATACTTGAGGGAATATTTTTCCCCAATGGCACAAGTGTGATGTGCAGTGGGAACCTGTTATGTGAAGAGCAGAGGGTCGTACCCCTGATCTTTGTTCCCAAGAGCTGCAGGTATTTAAGCACATGGTGTTCCTTCTTTTTCCATGGGTTTCAGGAAGGGGACCGTGGCTCTGCTGTTCTTTTCTAGGAGCAGCTCCTGTCCCTGGTTCAAGGTTGGCACAAGTCCCCTGTCCCCCCTTCCCCCTGACTCCTGAGCTGTGGGGAATAAGCCCCTTCAGCATGAACTGGGGTTGGGGAGCGCCCTGCCATCCAGGTAAGGAGGAACCTTCATCTGAGCCCAGGGAAGGCCATTTGCATTTGAATTTGTAGAGCAAATTACTTTCCACAAAGCCAGTAGAAATGGTCCCATGAGCTGTGGAATTTGGTCCTGATTCAGAGACAATTTTCTTGCCTTTTTAATTTATTTTCTAGCTTTCCCCTTGGAAACAAGGCAATGCTCCTTCCATATTCTTGACTTCAGTTAATTGCCTGAAAAAATATTTTTGAAGACCTGTTTGTTTTATTTTATGAAGCTGCTCTGAGTTCTGAAGTCTGCCCATATTTCCTTATTATAGCACTCTCTTACTCCCTGGAAGTGTGGCAGTATATCAGTATTATCAGGTCTCCAATTCTTTCACTTTTTGAAAGCTTCAGTGGGCAATTCCAGTATTTTCCTCTTAAGGGAAGAGGAAATGTCCTTTATTTATGTCCTACCCTCGGCTCTTCTGGTCCTGGGCTGGTTCTGGGGCTGCAGAATCTGTCTCACAGAGCAGTGTCACTGCTCCTTCCCATGACCGCGTGGGGACAGTGACCAAGAAGAGAAGTCACAACGTTGTGTTTATTTTCTTTTGGCATAGTAGCTTGGCTTTGATTTTCTCACTGTGCACTAAAGGGTGGTCCCACAGGTTTCTGTTAAAAGTAGATTAATAAATTATCACGTCCTGCCGAGAGTTGCACCTGAGTGCCACAGTCAGCAGCTGCTCCCTCGGTGGGGTCTGTGCTCGTGGGCTGGTTATTTCACCTTTGTCTGGGCTGGTTTCTGCACCTGCAGGTTGTTCTATCATGCAGGACTTCTGCAGGACAGCTCCAGCCTTCTTCATGGTTCAGTCTACTTCTAGACTTCAGGAAACCCCTTGACCTCGGTGGGGCCTCAGCTCATGCCAGGGGAGGTGTAGATTAGTTATTAGGAGAAATTCCTTCACAGAAAAGATTGTCAGGCGCTGGAACAGGCTGCCCAGGAAAGTGGTGGAGTCACCATCCCTGAAAGGGTTCCAAAAACATGTGAATATGGCACTTGGGGACATGGTTTAGTGGTGAGCGTGGTGGTGGTGTGGGGTTGACTGTTGGACTGGATGATCTTTAGAGGTCTTTTTCAACCTGAGCGGTTCTGTGACTCTGTGCCCTTAGTGGTTTTCTGTTGCGTGGAGAAGGGGCATCACTTGCCCCAACTCCAGCAGTTCAGCTCATGGTTTATGGAGCCGAGGAAGCCCCGGGAGCTGCAGCAGCACCGGGAGCTGCGCAGGGCCCTGCAAAACTGCATCAGAGCACCTGGAGCATGGGAGCTGCTGTGCTAAATACAGGCAAGGAATTGAAGTATTACCTTGAGGCTTCCTGAACTGCCTGATTTCAATCCTGTGGCGTTTTACGGACAGGTCAAAGACAGAAGGTGTTCTGTACAGCAGCACTGCATTTGCTCAGAAATGCTGCAGCTGGAGGTTTTAAAGGATTATTATTCAACCTGTTGTAGGCAATATTGTGCACACATCATACCCTCCAGCAGCTCAGCCCCAAACATCTTCTCCAGGCCTTTGAAGCAATGATTTGTATGATGCCCCTTGTCATTTCTATGGGAGAGCCTGTTCCACAAGTGATCCGAACGTAAAATAGTCATAAAAAACCATTTTACCTCACTTAGTACAAAACCAGGAGCCTGAGCATTGGCATAATTTCGCTGCAGAGGCTCAGACGTGGCCTGATGGTGTGTTAAAAGCAGCCCTTGTAGCTGTGAGTCAGCACAGCTCTTCTCCAGGGAAACCCAAGCGAAGCGAAGTGTTGGGGCCTGGTTCATACACATCCCTGCATCTGAATGTTCTGCCACGGTAAGGCAAGATTCTAGGAGATAAAACTTTAAAGGGTGGTAATAAAAAGGTAATAAATGGGGATGTACAATGGGCTGATGGGAAACTTCATTTATTTCCCTGAGTTACGGGTGACCCCATAACTCAGGAGTGGTGGAGCGGGGCGGAGTTACCAAAGTCATGAAAGGTCATCAATAACAAGTGGAAATAAATGAGTCAGTCTGTTGTATTATCTGTTTGTGTGCATCAGCCAGTGATAGATGTGACAATGATGTGGGGATGCTGAGGCTGGGAGGGAGCCCAGGAGGAGCAGGGCATGCCCACAGCAGTGCTGCCCTGACCTGAGTGAGGGACACCCTCCCCAGGACAGCTCAGTGAGAAATGGGAATGAGGAAAAGCTGGCTGGAGTGGAAAACAGGCAAGAAAGGTGCCAGCACAGCCAAGGAAGACTTACAGGCAGTGTTGCCATGGGGTAGCACACCGTGGTTTTCTCTGGGGAGGAGGAGGTCGTGCTGGTCACCAGAGCACATGGAACAGCTGAGCAAGGATCAAAAGACTCCAGTAATACCACTCAGATGACTTACAGTGTAACGTAGCAGCATGAAGGTGCAGAAAGTCTAAAGATGACATTTTTTGTGGTGTTAGGCTGTTGGTTCAGTGGCTGCATCTTTTACCTCAGCCCCCAGTCTCCTCTCACACTGATTTTTCAGGTTCACTGATGACTGTCCCCACTCTGCCCTTCTACAAACCCTCACAGGAGCCAAGAGCAAAACAGGGCATGGCAACCACTGAGAACTCACACCTTGCTCACATTTTGAGACGAGCACTCCAAGGAGGCAGCTGTGTGTACACAGCTATTCCACCCTTAATGGGATTATAAAGTAATCTCGGAGAGGCTGGAAAAGTAACCTTGGGAAATAAGGCATGTGGCTGGTTCTGGTTCAGATACACTGTGTAACTGCAGCTAAATAACGTCTGTCTCTGCTGTCTCTGCTTCACCTCACCATCTGTAAAGCAAGGATTTTTATGTTCTTTCCATAAAGGAATATTACTGGGGAGAGGAAAAAAACCCCAACTATGAATTGTGCAGATATCCTTGTCGTGGTGAGCCAGCCACAGAGCAGTACTCAAATGGAAAGTCACTAGAGGAAACTAAAAGAACAATATTTTGATGAGTCAGTCAGAGAGCCAACACTCTTCCTGCTGACAGGGTATTGAACTTCAAAATTTGGTTAGAAGGCACTGTTTTGCTGACAGTACTGTCTTTCAAAGGACATGCAAAATCAACACCTGACCATCTGTAGTCATTTAAGATTCACCCATAACATTTTTTGTAATAGAGGGGTTGTTGTTAACCTTGACATCCTGGAGCAGTGCCAGCTTCTCCCACTCTGCTATTCATCAAAGAGAAACTACTGGCATCCTCTTCTGTCATGAAATACTCTTTTGAGTTCCTGGACATTTGATGCAGTTCATGCCTCGAGCAAGTGCAGGTTTGTGTCTCCCACTGCAAGTTGCAGCAAACCATAAACTTCATTTATACGATCCACGAAGTCCTGGAGTGAGGCCTCTTCAGACATAAAGCCTTCCCAAGACTTTATGTGCACAAGAGCCCATCCCACACAGCCTTTTCCTCTGGTGCACCGTCAGTGCCCTGGGGTGGCCTTAAGGATGCACACGACTGATGGGCTGGCCCCTTGTGCCTTACATTAATAGGAGATTAGCAAGAAGGGATCTCCTTGCTTTTTCCCTCCCCACCTCTGTAACCCTGCAGGAGATAAGGATGCTTTCCCTTTAAACACAGTGCATACATGTTGATGGGCAGTTCATCCCCTCAGGTGTTGCCGAGAGACAAAGGTAGGAAAAAATAGGTGAATGAAGTGTCCGCACCACAGCAGGCAGCATCACAAAAGATCATCACAAAATGTTTCTGTGCCTCCCTGCTTCAAAATATGGGGGAGCACTGCTGTACCTAGTTTAGTGTCCTTGGCTTTTCTCCTTCCTTCAGTCTCTATTATCTGTCACTTGAGAATAAAGGCTCCATTCTTACTGAAAGGAGCAGTTCTGCTGCAGTTTATGAATGCTTTGTTTGCTCAAACATCTGAAATTTATTACTCCGAATCATTAAGAGCTTTTTTCACAGTGTGTCCCTGACTTTGGCACTTCATCCTTGATGTTTCCTGTATCTGCCTCGCTCTTGATTTATGCTCAGAGTTGATGATTTGCAGTGCAATGAAGTGCAGTGAGACAGTCCTGGCTTTGGTAGGGGGATTTAAAATTGCAGGCATAGCTTTAACATGGGGCAAAGCACAGGGGTGCCTGTGGAGTCAGCCCTTGGTGCACACCGTGGGGTACCACTAATGCTCCTTGTTCTCAGGGGTCCTTGTGCTTGACCTGCTCCTGCACCTCTGCCCCAGCCTGTCTGGAAGGGTTTGTCAGGCATTAACACAGCCCTGCTGTGCTGTGAGCCTGTGTAATCCAGGCACTGCTCTGCAGAAGGTCTCAGGGATTTTTCCTGCAAAGTTCATCCTGCCCATGGTCGGAGGTGAGCTTTGCCTGCCCCATGGCAGCCTTGAGCTCTGTCATCCCCTGCTTGGAGTGAAACGGGGGAGGAAAATTACATCCTCCTTGATCTGACCCGGACTAGAAAGTGGTGCCTCTCAGCTTTTGGCACTACCTGGGGGCATTTTCGCTTATGGGATGTCCTTTTTATAGGATCAGAGGAATCTTCTCAATTCCACACGTTGGCATTTTGCTGCCTTGCTCGATACACCCTTAGTAAGGGAAAGGGAGAAAATAATAGAAAAGGTAGAGAAATTAGAGTTTTGGCAAAAGGTGAAGCATAAGTGTAAGACAAATGAAAGAATATTCATGTCACCTGTTTAAACAGCATAATTAGCTAATCCTTCTTAAATCCCCTCCACCTGGGATTAACCAGTGCCAGAAACATTCACTCGAGCACCTGGGGTCTTGCCAGAGACAGGGAAATCCCAAATACTTGCAGCTGAGTGGGTCACCGTGGTGAAATGACTCAAAGGCAGAATTCACAGAAAAAGATGAGAACAATTCTTCCCACGATGATTTGTGACATTTTTGGGAGAGTTGGCAGTGCAGGGAGATGAGGTTTGCTGTGCTCAACACAACTGTGCCTTGGTTCCCCGTGCCATCTTCTGGCTTTGTTGCATATTTCCACTGTAGCTCTCTAGAGCACGAACCATATTTCTAATATATTTTTAATATATGTTTGAACACAGCTTTGCCCTGTGAAGCCCTGATCACGATTGGGCCCTTTTGGGGTGTGTGTGTCTCACATGTAAAATCCAAACCAAACTTTGTCAGGCATTGTGTGGGGCACTGCAACAGCAGTGGGACTAGCTAAAGAATAGCTCCACAAATTACCGTTAGTTGTTTATCCCAATTAATAATAGCACAGTTGAGCCAATTAACAATGCAGGATTTAAGATTACTTTGAAGGGATGTGAGCCCCAAAGGACTCTGCATCAATTCCAGTGCAGCAGAAGGCTTTTCACGGCGTGCCCTGCAGGTATGTGTTATATCTCAGTGAATGTCATGTTACGTTTGTGAGAATCATTTCATTAGCAAAGCCGTGATTTGCACAGTGGGTAATAAATACTGGCATCTACAATAATTGTATTGGCTGCAGGTTTTGCCTTGGAAGGTTTTAGCTTTGGGGTTGCCATCACGAGCAGTAGCTACACTTTAATAATGTTGGTGTCGGTGGTTTCTTATGACCAAGGTGTTATT
The DNA here is from genome assembly GCA_035584735.1 of Pseudotriccus pelzelni. NCBI lineage: Eukaryota > Metazoa > Chordata > Aves > Passeriformes > Tyrannidae > Pseudotriccus > Pseudotriccus pelzelni. The sequence continues at coordinate 7,905,317 of JAWMRA010000028.1, read as the reverse complement.
TAGGTAGGATGTCAGCAAAGGCAAGTGAGCCATCAGTGCTGATGGTCTGTGCAAGATAGTGGCTCTCTATGAATTACTAATTTGTATCTGACCTTTGGCGAGTAAATTAATGGATTGTGGATGTTGTTTCTGTGTCTCTGAATAAACTAGAGGTGGAGGAAGGCTTGGGTTTAGGGAGGAGGAGGGTCACCACTGAACCCTTTCTGTGATCCAGTGGTTGTGATTGCAGGTGGGCATGGATTCTGAGAGAACCTCTGGGCTTTTCTTCACATGAAGAGTGAGTTGTTCCTTGGAAACACAGAGCATCTGGTTGACAATATTTATGATGAGTTCTGTGCTAAAGGTCTTAAAAAGAAACTATCCCCAGATCCTTGATGTGATGAATATTGTTATTTGTTGTATTTGGCATATGGTGGCTATGCTGGCAAATAACTTAGCATTAAACAAGCTTTTGTTTGGCCCACTAGGTTTCTGGGCTGTTGTAAGTTAAATATATGTTCCAAGGTTGTGTTTGTATTTAAGTTATAGACTTAATCAGCTGTAATTCATTATATACAGTGCACTGTGCATTCCTCAAATGTTCAGTTCATTGAGCTGATTTTTATTTGTGATCATTAAATGTAAACAAGGCATGTACCTACTGCAGTCAGCCTAAAAAGTCAATATTAACAGCCATCACCAACGTGGGGAGATCTGAGATTGTATTCTGTTGGTACAAGAGAAATCCCAGTGCTGTGGTCTGTAACTGCCTCTGTAGGGAGGAGGTGGTGGATTCTGCAGAGACATTTAATGTCACATACAAAGAAATAATGAGATATAGTTGGTGGCAATTAAAAATATAGGATGAAGGGATGGAAATGTGCCCATCAGAGAGAGGCTGTGGCTGCCTCATCCCTGGAAGTGTCCAAGGCCAGGTTGGATGGGGCTTGGAGCAACCTGGGCTAGTGGAAGGT
>JAWMRA010000028.1:7881937-7904264 GCA_035584735.1 Pseudotriccus pelzelni | reverse complement strand
CTGGAAGTGTCCAAGGCCAGGTTGGATGGGGCTTGGAGCAACCTGGGCTAGTGGAAGGTGTCCCTGCCCATGGCAGGATGGGAGGAATGGAATGGTCCTTAAGGTCCCTTCCAACCCAAACCATTCTGGGATTCCAACCTCAACCATTCTATGATTTTTTTTATGACTCTGATTTTTAAATACTGTTGGTTGGAACAGATGGTGAAACACGTGTTGAAGCAGGCTGGTGGTCCAGAGAGCAGCGATGGGCTGAGGGCTGGAGGGGTTGGAGCAGCCCAAGCAGGACTGAGTTTTAAGATGCAAACTCAGAGGCAAATTGCACAGGTTCAGAAAAGCTTCTCAGATTTTGGCAGAGAATTTCCTTTGGTGAGAAGCAGCAGAGGCAGGAGCAGGACCAGGCCGTGTGTTGTCCTGTCAGTCTCTGCTGGCCCTGGGAGGTGTGAAGGGGGCAGATGGCAAATCCAGAGGTGATGGAAGAGCTGTGGCGCCAGGGAATGGAAATGGGGATCAGCCCTCGTGGGGGTGACTGGTGAGGGCTGTCAGTCAGTCAGTCAGTGGGGTGGCTGAAAGCAGGGGCAGGAGGTCTTGGCCAGTTCGGAGCTGGGAGCAGACTGAGCAGAAAAGAGGGAGAAGGGCTAAAAAGTCCCCTGTGTGAAACGATCTCTCTGAGGCCACATAACTCAGTGAAAGCAAACATGTCAAAGGTGCTCACGAGCGTTCCCGAAGCGGATTTAACGGTGAAGAGTGTTGCAGAAAAATCCAGGGAGCAATGAATCATTTCTGCCTTCAGAGCTGCATTTGAATAGCTGAAAATAAGGTTGAGGATATAAGATAAGGGAAACAAAATTGTTGAATGGCTGCTCCCTGAATAAGTCCTGGCAGAGTTAGAAGGGCACTGTGCGACCCAGGTGATGGAGGCTGTCACTGCTCTCTCCTGCAATCAGAGTGTTCTTCTGGTGCCAGGGGGTTTTATGTGACATAAGACTTATAAGCCTGAATGATAAAGAACAGCTTCTATAAATCATTTTGCTCTGCAGATGTAAAAGTTTCGAGATGCTGCTGTCTGTCTGTACACAAAGTACAAGTGGCCACGTTGGGTTTTGCCAGCAGATCTTGCTTTTCAATATGCTTTTTAATATGGTAGTCTGGGTGATTTGTTTTTCCTGTTACTTTCAAGGATGCAGCATTTATCATTCTTGTATTGCTGGAATTTAAGTTTCTCACAGCAGAAGCTGCAAATCGCGTCTTCAAAGTATTTTTATGTAATTAAATTTTGGTTTTATATGTGGATTTTATCCATGAACCTCAGAGGGGCTTTAATGAGAAGTCCCACAATACAATGTGCTTGGGGGTATTTGTATGACCCCCTGTTTTCATGGGTCCAAGAAATCTTTTCAAATATATTCCCAGAATGGCCTAGGAATTCTTTCCCTTGGGGGTAACTGAGGCAGAGCAGGGGTCACTGTCTGGGCAAGGACTTTTAGATCTGCTTCTTCTGCCATCACCATGGCTTGACACTATCCCTGGAGCTCTCTGCACAGGTTTCAGCTCCACTGGAAAAGCCACCTTGGTGGCTGTACTTAATCCCTTCAGTGCTGGACCCTTCCAAACCTTTTGTTGTCCATCCTGATTCCAAATTTGTTCCAAAATCCCTGCTGCCTGCCCAGCATTGTGCTGGGGCACTGATGAATTACCCAGTTAAAGGCTCTTATCTGCAGGGGAAAGGTTTAGCCGGGACAAAAGCTGCCCACAACAAACCATGTGTTGATAGCAGGGGATTTTCTTTAGGCCCTGTTCTTTGCTCTGTGCTTTCCCTGCACCAGAAAGAAATAGTGTTGAAATACCTGAATCTTCACAACTTGCTGCTGTTCATTCTGCACGTTCCTTTCTCCTAAACTTCAGGTAGGCAGTTCTGGATGTGGGAAGGACACGGTGAGAATGCTGATGCCCAGGTTTTTATCACCTAATGTATTTTGACAATGCAGGATGTTATCTGGAGAAACCTTGCTGCAGAACCACCTTGCTGTCACCTTGCAGGGTCCCCACCAGTTGGTGCCATCTCAGGTCTGCACATCGCTGCAGCTCCTGTTAAACTGGTCCAAAGCCTCACCTTCGAGGCAGGACTGGCAGCACTTTGGGAGGAGAAGAAATGCATCAGAGTGACAGAATGGGTTGGGTTGGAGGGGAACTCGGAGATCATCCATTTCCAACCCCCATTCCATGTGCAGGAACCAGGTTGCTCCAAGCCCCATCCAAGCTGAGGCACCTCAGGTTCTGATTTGGGGTGGCATGAGCAGAGCAAAGCAGAGTCCCTGCGTTTATTGAGCATCCTGAGCGTAGCTACAGTCAGGAAAGATGCAAAATCCATACAGTCACCGCGGCTGAATTTGCAGTGATCCATTGAAAGCAATGAAAGCTCCATGAAAAACATCACTAATGCTTATTTACAGCTCCAAAAGTGTGCTCTCATTGATTTGCTTGGTTATGAGCACAGTAAAGGAAAGAGATACATACACCTATAAATGCCTGGAATTTTTTTACAAGCCCTTAATCGAGGTTGAAAAGAAACACAGGTTGTTTGGTCTTTTTTTTTTTTCTAGTCTCCCTGTTTCCTGGTTCATATTTTTTAGCGTATCATATCCATTGATGGTGCTGGCCAGGAACTCAGGAAAATGGACAGAGGGAAAGATTTGGAGCAGTTCAGTGCAGCCACTTTTGATGACTCAGGGCTTTCAAGCTGTGTGTGAACGCTTCTTGAACCCCAAATATCCCATGGCCTGACTTGTCTCGATTTTTGAAGCAATTTATGTCCATGTTTTAGTGGTTCCCACAAGTCATGCTGAACTTAATGTTCTGACAGTATTTCCGTGCTAAACCCTAGAGGTTTATGGAGCATCCATAAAAATTCACTCCAGGGAGAAACTTGGCATGCGACATCCTTCACCAGAAGCCATCTCTTTCTGTCTTAAATCAGGTATAAATCAGTTCAGCTGTTGCAACTGAGAAAAGTTACAAAAATAAGTTTAGTGGTTTCATATGTTTTTTTGGCTCTGAAACTCTGAAATACCGTAGTTTAAATATAGATAGTGGCTGTTGCTAAAAGTCTTGTTGATTTGGAAGAACCTGCCCATGCCAAGTGTTCTCAGTCTCAAAGCTAAGGAATTTCTGGGCTGGGAAAAACTTTTTAACTCCTACAAATGCTGAAATAAACCTTTTAGAAGAGACAGCTTTTGTGGCAGTGAAACAACAGATGCTAATTGTGTCTTACCCAGCAGGACAGAGAGTGTGAAACCCAGAGAGCAGCTGCAACACCTCACATCTGTCCTCAAAACCCCATAATGTTCTTTATTTTTCAGTGTGCTTAGTGAAAGACTGCTTTCCCATCATTATTTGGAGAGAGGCAGAGGAGGACCCACAGTGTGATTCTGATGTTCTTAAGGAAAAGAGACTTTTGAGTGTCTTAAGAAAAAAAGGCTTTTGAGTATCATGTTAAACTGGCATGGACAGGTTGCCCAGGGCAGGGGTGGGACTGGATGGGCTTTGAGGTCCCTTCCAACCCAACCCATTCTGTGATTCTGGGACTCCCAGGAGGAATCCTGAGAGCCTGTTGGACCATTAGCAATTTTACTTTTGAAGTTAATAAATTGGCTGGGGAAACGTGTGGCTGTTCCAGTCTCGGCAGGACGCTGTTGGTACAACATGGGAATATTTTACCAGGGATTAATCATATCAACGTTGCTCTCAATCTGTGGGAAGTAGGAATTTAAAATAAAAACAAATGCATTTATGTAAACTATTCTCTAAAATAGACTACTTATGCCTATTTACATAATGAATCCATCACCACCCTCAGGAGATTAGATAATTAAGCACTGAACAACTTATATTTATTCATGTACTTTCAAGAATGAATGAATTATCCCTTCCTGCACAAACTCAATGTTCTCCCTCTGATTAGTAACAGGAGGACAGTGATGGGATTTTGTGATGGAAAGTGTGTTGCTTGTTTTCTTTAGGAAAAAAAAAAAAAAGGAAAGCAAATTGATCTTTAAGATAAAGTACTTAAAGAAGCTGTGTTTGGTTAAAAGTCAATAGAAATGATTTTTGGCAAATTTATTAGCTATGTGAATGTGCTTGATAGAAATTCACGTGGGAGAGCTGGACTTAAATGCGTATGATTTTTGGAAGGACTTTGTGTATAATTTGGGTAACTCAGCAGCTGCTGGAACAGTTTGCCTCTCCAGATGTGACATTTCCAGTGCAGGTGGCTCTGCTGGAATTACTCACCTGAAGTTGCTCTGCAGGCAGTGTGAGAGCTGCCTTTTCCTGGGCGCAATCCCCAGGGCAGGCAGGGTGGCCCATGGCCCAGGAGGGGATGGAGGCACTGTCTCGAGGTGGTTCCAGCCTCCAGATCTCTGAAGGTCAGGAGATCTCAGTAAGTCCTTGGCTGCTGGAAATGCTGCTCATCCTCCCCTGGGGCATTTCTTCACTCTTGCAGAGGGGAACATGCAGGTATTTCATAGGAGCAGGGACTGTGGTCTGTGTGGGAAGTCCTAATCCCTCTTAGTGAGAAGCTGGACCAAAGTCTGACGTGAGATTCCTCCCCCCTTCAAGCTGTGCTGTGTTTTGTTCTGCACACTGTCGTTATCCAAATAATCAGCCTGGTCTGGGGCAAGGTGTCCCTGCCCCGGCAGGAGGTTGGACGAGATGATCTTGGAATGTCTGTTCCAACCCAAACCATTCTGTGATACGTCACTGATGGCATTTTATGGACACAGTTGCTGAAGGAAAGTAAAAGGTGTCATAATATTTCATTATTTCAGTATCTGCCTTTCCCTTACATTTACTCCAGGTCATGGTCACGTGGACTAAAGTTGCTGTTCAGCTTGACAGGGATGAGAGGCAGGTTTTGTCTTACAGCACCACACCAAAGCTGAGTCTCGGGGGCGACTTGCGCATATTTATTTTGAATTCCACAACAACACAGTTTTGGAACCTACCTGGGGCAGTCATAACCTGTGGCCACCAAAAGCAGTGACAGAAGAGGGCTCGAGGTACTAAATTCTGCTAGAAATATAATTATGCCTTTTTATGACTTAGAAAACAGCATTACTAATTTAGTAGAGAATTTACAATAAAATGCTTTCTGAAGCAGCACACACGAGGTCCTGAGGATTTATAAATTACATTAAGAACCTGAATTATTGCAGTTACAAAATAAAGCTGAGTTATGAACATTTCTACTCAGCTTTAGCAATCACTTTGTTGTTCACATTAATTAAGCTTACAAGCTTACAATGCTCTTTTTGAGGGACCCCAAGCTCCTGAGATGTCACACCAGGGGTGGCCAGAGGCAGAGGCAGCTCTTGGTGATGTTTCTCACAGGTTATAAAGCCAGAAACCTCATCCCAGTCCCCTGCTCTGAACTGATGTGGGAGCTGCAGGAATTCTCTGGGTTCATTAATTGTGAACAACTTTAATCATGTTCATTAACAGCTCTAATGTTGTTAATTAATAACATAAACAATTTTAGTAGCATGACTGGCTTTCCTGTCACTCTCAGTTGGTGTTCAGAAAACAGAGTTTTCTTCTGTGGCTGAGTGATGGATGGTCCTTGCCCCTGTCTCAGGGCAGGTGAGAGGACAGCAGATGTGTCTGGGTGAGCCCAGCTTGTTGAACCTTGACAACCAGCAAAATGTGATGGCAGGGCAGTGTTTCTTCTGGAGATAGTCCTAGAAACAGCCAGTGCGACAGGTTTGCAAAGGCAAACCAGGGTGATTGGTGTGCTGAGGTTGTTACTAATTCACTTATTTGGCCTATAGGGTAGGGTAGAAACTAAATCAAATGCTAATCTCAGTAATTTATAAGCATATTATACAGTGCTTTACAGATTCTGACCCACTGTGAGCTGCCTTTCATTGCTTTTAACCTCTCCCAGCTGTGACTGTCCAGATGACATCTCATCTCAATGTCTCCCCAACAGGAGCCCCAGAGTCCCTCTTTGTCTGGCCAAACTTCAGCTGCAGTTGCATGTTTAGACTCACACCTCACGTATAACACGGTCATTTTAAAATCAATTAGCTGCACTTGGCTCAGCTTTAAGAGGGACTAAAATTTCTTCAAACTCCATGCAAAGCCAAATACATCTCATCAAATTTATTGGGGGAAAAATAATTAAAAAGGGTATATCCTGTTTTTAACTGTGATCCATTAATTGTTTTTATTTTCTTGATTCAGTGAGCTCCTCACCTTAGAGTGTGTTCAGCTAGAGAACTCTTTTATCTGTTGAAACAAATGCTAAAATCACCACTGACCTTCATGGCCGTGAGGCAATAAACAGATTTTACTAATGCAATGCAGTGCATAAACAGAGCTGCAGGACTTGGGGAATTAAGTAGACACGAAAGTTTCCATCCCATTAAATCAACCCTGACTTGAACCACTGCTGGAGAAACACGATGTATTTAGGGCTGTGTTACCCATGCTTCAGTTCACAAACAACAGGTCTCTCTGCTCAGGAGCATTAATTTGGGGGCAAGAATCAGTGCTGAGACTTTCTTTGAAAGTCATTCTCCCGTTACATCAAACAAGGTACGTTTTGGTTCGTTCTCTCCCCCGCTGAGAATGTGTTACAGGATTAATAAAGGCATTGCCTCATCTCATAAGCAGGATCTCAGCAACAGAGCCAGAGTAGATTAGATATTAAGAAGATATTCTTTACAATGAGAGTGGGGAGGCCCTGGCACAGGTTGCCCAGAGAAGCTGTGGCTGCCCCATCCCTGTAAGTGTCCAAGGCCAGGTTGGAAAGAGCTTGGAGCAACCTGGGCTAGTGGAAGGTGTCCCTGCCCATGGCGGGGGGTTGGCATGAGATGAGCTTTAAGGTCCCTTCCAACCCAAACTATGCTATGATTCTCTGATATTCTGTTTTAGCGAGGCAAGATATCCATGAACAACTATAACAATGGTTAAAGGTGGCAACAATGCGTTGAAAAGTACATTTTCTTCAGATTTAAAGGAACATATCTAATTAATGATATTAAGCCCTTTTTAAAGTGTGAGATCTGTGTCTGTAGGGAGTGCAGCATGAGCAAAGGCGGGCGCCCAACATCACTATGTAAATTATCTCCACGAGGCACTACATCAAGGAGGTTTCCTCCATAGATGTTCATTCCAGGTTGCTCCCTGTAATGACCTCAATTATACACGTCTTCATTGGGAAATTATGATTGCCTTTGGCAGGCTGCAAATGACAGCAGAGAGAAAGATTTCCGTGATAAACCAGCACAACAAGCAATACCTGCTGCATTAGTATGCAGGGCTGGGGAAGGTGCAGTGCCACTCCAGCTTAGCACCTTAAGCAATGTTAAGGAGGAGGGACAGAGGAGAATGTTCAACAGTATCTTGCCTTTTTTACAAGAAGAGGAATTAGCAGGACTTCGTGTTCTCACCATGGGACTGGCGTTGCAAGGAATTTAATGTGAGAACACGAGGATGGTGACTGCTGGGTCTGCAGAGGTGCTCAGTGCTTGGGGCTCGGTATCAGACCTGGCAGGAAAGGTGGGAGAACCCCTGGCACGCAGGGAGGGATCCCTCACCCCCCAGAACGGGGCAGAGGGTTTGAGGATAGCACTGCCCTGAGTGCTGAGCCACACGGTGTTCAGGCACTGAGCTCTGCATCACCAAGGGAGAGGTTGTGGTGTCCTGGCCACCTTTCACTGACTGTCATTTTGGACCGCATTTGGTGTCTTTCATCTGCCTGATTAAAGGTTACTCCTGGTCCTCTGATACAGAGTCATGCTTAATCCAGTCCTTTCTTAAAGGTAAGCATTACAAAGCTCTGTCTGGAGCCAGTAAAAGTTGAGTAAAAATGACAGCATCCCGTTCATTCTCTGATGGCATCTCTCTCTGATGACAGGAGGCAGGAACTTTTTTTTATTTCCAGCTGGAATAAGCTGAAGAGTTACTTCAGCTGAAACCCCAGAGGGGAGTACCAGGTTTGATATGACTTGAGAAGTGTGGTCAGCAAGGACTGATACTGGTTGGACCTATGGAATGTAGAAAGCTGGTTTCCATGCATCATCCTGCAGAATTTCCAAATGAACTGAAAATTGCTTGATTTCAGGACCAAATTCCATTCCAGCTTGTGTTTTGCAAGTGAGCACCCTTTGAGTATTGTCCACTGGTTATGTTCAGTTTTATACACATGGTAAAAATCCTTTTATCTCCTGAAGGTTTTTAAAAATAAAATTAAAAGTGCTCAATACTCAATTTAGAAGCTCTACACAAAATCATTATGGTGACTTGAATAATTTGTACACATAAACCAATGGCATCAGTGTGTCTAAGCTCTATGACTTAGGCACAAGACTCTGAGTTTTTTAGGAGATTTTTAAAAAGCTCAGCTTGCCATCCTCTTAGGGAATCCTGTTTCCTCCCCAGTACACCTGATTGCATAAGGAAATCTTTTCTATGGATACCAACAAAGCAATAACTGAAACCACACAAAATAATTCTGTATTAGTAGAAAGGCTTTTTAGATGTTAATAAGAGTCCCTCAAATGTACTGGTAATAAGATGCTCTCAAATATGCTCCATAGAAACACTCTAAAAAGGAGCGTGTTTGTGTTGTTCAAGTGGTCTGTGCTAATTACATGCTTTGACATAAAAAAGTCATTCCCTGGCCTCATATGGTTCATCCAGGAATGGCAGCTGTGCAAGGTGAGTTCTTAATTAAGAAGTTAATGTATTTTTCATTACTGTGCTTCTAAAAAGGAGAAGCCAAAGCCTCTTTAGCAGTTGTTTGGAAGATGGGCAGGGAGCCTTAAATTCTCCTGCAACAAAGCACTCAAAAAACGTCGCTGAAGAGGGAGCTTATGGGAGCCCAGCATGAGCCAGGGAGCTCAAGGCAGCATGAAAAACAGCAGAGGGAATTAAGGAAAACAGCAGTAAGATGAAAAAACAATTCTCTTGTAAATGAATGGCCCTCTATTTCATTTCTCCTCAAGAAAAGATGTCCTCATTAGCCCTACTCCATGCTACAAATTATTGTAATTATCAGTTCTTTATCCTGTCAAGTGCACTCCAAATATTTTATTCATTAAAAGGAGTTCTTCATTATGCAGAAAATAACTACATTATTAGCCCCTGTGTGCTGTTTACATGCTTCAGGAAGCTGGGTGGGGGTGGTGGGATGGACATTCCATCCCTGGAATGTTCAAGGCCGGGTTAGACGGGGCTTGGAGCAACCTCTCCCTGCCCATGGCAGGGCGGTTGGAATGAGATGGACTCGAAGGTCCCTTCCAACCCAAACCATTCAGTGGTTCTGTGGGACATCTCCACCCCTGTGCCTGTGGCCCCGAGTTGCCCCATCCCTGGTCTCTTGCAGCAGGTACCTGAGGGCAGTGTGATTTAATGGGCTGTTATCTCTCCCTGGCTCAGCCGCTGACCAGCTCAGTGACCTTGGGTGGGTAACGTTCTCCTTCCCACTCCTAATTCATCTCCCCTTCTGATTTGTAAGGCTTGAAGCGTAGAAACTGGCTGGTTGGATTCTGTCAGCCTCTCTTCTCATGTAATGCCTCTGGAAGCCAACAAATACTAGCACCAAGTTGACCACCCATCTATCATTAACTATAGCTACCGTTTATTTAAAACAGCTTGTACTCTTCCTGAAACAGCACTGAGAATGCAAAGGAGGAGAAATGCTCACTGCTGGCAGATATGGGATGCATCTGTATGGATCCCTGCAGCCCAAAGGCAGCCTCAGATCCGGAGTGGTGAATATATTTTGTGGCACGTTGACTCCTCATTTAGGTGAGGGGAGCAGAGGGAAGGGGTGCAGAGCTCTTGGGGTACATCTGCACAAGCAGGCTGGGCACTAGTTCTTCACGATCAGTCGCTAGACCAGAGCACTGAGTCTCTCCAGGCTGCCCAGGGCTGCTGACATAGCCTGAGTATTTTAGTGAACAGATTTAAGAGATTTGCTACTCAAGAGATGTTAAAGCAATTTTTCAATTAGGTGAGATGTGAAGAGGTGGAAAGTGGTGCTTGTGAATGTAGAAACCTTTTTTTTTCCTTTCGTTTTTATTCCATGCATTTCCATCATGCAAGCCCCATAAATGAATGCAAGATTTTCCCACCAAAGCTGTTAACTTTTAAGGCAAAATCACATCTTAATCTGTGAACTGACACGATAAAAATGGGTGTTCAGATTCACTGCAAGTCGGCGCTTCTTCAGAGGGCTGGAGCAAAGTGCACATGGCATTAACTTCCCAGGAAGTGACAGGAAGATCCTGTGTGGGGTGTAATGACAGAGGTGTGGTTCCAAAGAGGTGGTGATGTGGATTTCAGTAAGGTCTGCCTCAGGAGGTTTTTTTTTGTGTGGCACACGGAAGTCAAAATAACTTGTTTGGGTTTGTTTTTGATTTAAATAAAATATAAGAAAGCTTTGGTTTTTAGGAGATCTGTGTCTCAGATGCCATACGTGGCTGCCTTTGGTAAAGAAGGTTTCCTGCTTGGTGGCTTCCAGTATTTGGACAGTTTAAAACTGGGTTTATCTGTATCTCAGTGACAACAGCCTGACCTTAATTCTTCTTCTTCAAGGAATGGACACGACTCATTTTTGTGCTTTTTCAGAGGACCTTGGCAGGAGGGCTCTGGACAAACAAGCCCAGGTGATCTCAAGCCAGAGAACCTGAGTCCTCCCTGTGCTCCTGCTGCTGACTGCTCTGTCCCAGCCAGGCTGGCCAGGGGACCATCTCAGTGCCCTCGTGCCACAGCTGCCACTGAGGTGCCTCAGCAAAGGGATGCAGCCAGTTTGATTGTGGCAGATTCCATTTGTCTCTTACTTGGCTTTACTGTTTATGGGGGTGGGTTTTTTAATAGCATAGATATTCCACCTCCGTGCCAAAATCCTTCCGAGTTATTCCTGGAGCGAGAAAGAAAGAAGGCAGAGGTGGGGGGGAGAGGAGGCACAACGGCTTCCCTGCACGGTGTTTGACGTTGTTCCTGTGCCTTTCACAGAGGTGGTTCGGCTGAGCCTGCCCGAGGAGCTGAGGGTCACCGTCACCACCATCACCGTGGGGCTCAGCGCCGTCCTGACCTGCGGCATCCGCGGGGCCCTGCGGCCCCCCATCGTCTGGAAGCGCAACGGCGTCGTCCTCAACTTCCTCGACCTGGAGGACATCAACGTACGTGCCGCTGTCCGGGCAGGGCCTCGAGGGTCGCCCCGTTCAGCAGGGGACAGTTAAAAGGGGCGCGGGTTTTACCTTGTGGCCGTGGAAGGCGGGAGGGCTGGCGGGATGTCCGGTGTGCGTGAGCGTATCCGAGGGATGAAAGCAAAGCGGTGCGGGGCAGGAGGACTCGGAACGTGCTGCCTGAGAACCCAGCACAGGTGCTTCTCCCCTGGTTGCTCACTCCGTTGGTCCACCCAGCTGGAAACTCAGGGGGAAGCAACTCTGCAGACCGTGAGCTCCTCAGGGATGTCTTTGCCGGCTCAAAGGAAGGCGTTCACTGAGAGCGTGAAACAAAACTTTTGGGCTTGGCAACGAATCTCTCCTCTCTCTAAATCGAATAGTACTTTTTTATCTCTCTCCCTCCTGTTTCACTGGCCTCTTAGCCAGTGCTCCTCTCTCGTTCCTTGGCTGCTGTGTCTGAGGAGCAGTTTAGAAATGGGATTATTCGACAGGGTGTGGCAGTGCCCTCACAGGAAGGAAGATGAATCTCTTTTAATTCACGGTGCTGGTCTGATCTGTGAGTCATAGTTGGTGGTAAAGACAATACCTGAATGATGGTATAAACTTAGTCATTTATTTAATAACGTTTAATTACGGGGAGAGTGGAAAGTAGTGTACAGAAAATACGGTCTGTATTTCATTTCTCTTTGCATTAAAGTACACGGTAAATCAGGTTTTATTTTAATTACACTACAGCAACAGTTGATTTATATTTTTGTTCAGCTCTTGTTAATTTGATAACCACTCAGTTCAGAGTTGTTATAGTCAATACTGCAGCTCCCTAAATTGTTGTGTAATCCAGGGTTGCTGAAATGGGAGAAATCTTTGGTTTATTCTTCTGCATTAAACCATGAAAATTACAGCACATGGGACAGAAATGCACACAGCATCTCAGTACTTTATTTGTTGACTCTACCTTAGCAGGAAAATCATGTGCACCATGTACAGGTGATTACTGTGTGCACAACCTCAGTAATTAAAACCATCAAAATGTCTCTTTCTTTTCATCAAAGCAAGTATTATCCTTTAAAATGCATTTGTCACTTCTTTGAGCAGGACATTGAAATCCAGTGGAGGCTTAAGAGTGGTCTTAGAATTTATTGGCCAAAAATAGTGAAAATTCTAGGTACTTATCTCACATTTATGAAATTTTGGTTATGGTAAGATTAATCTTAACAGGTTAAAATTGCTGTGTGAACTGGACATAAAATGACAGTCCAAGAGTTGGAGTAGAAGCACATCCTTGAAGGACAGACAGCACTTGGCTGTGAGGGTTCATGTGCAACTCCTGCTATTTTAAACAGAATGCTGAGTACATTTTCAGACTGAAATGCCATCATTTAGTGCCAGCCCAAGTGCATTTCTGGGTTGCTTATAAGTAAGTCTCTTTCTCATAGGTTATTCTGTGTTAAGAGGCAGAGTTATGTCTTTGCACATAAGCTCTCTGGTTCCTGAAAGATTCATCACCCCCATGCAGTGTAATACAGCAAAAAAAAAAAAAATCCCTTTTTGATCTGTTTGAACTAGTATGTCACTGAGAAACTCTATCAAAAGAGCACTCAGAGATTCTTACAGGGAGAAAAAACAGGATTTATGCTTCAATTTTAATGTTTTACATGTCAGTTTATGACCTCTATCACCTTGTCACATAACACCTGTCACTACTGCACATCAATTTTTTTTTTGTCTAATGAACACCTCCACACCTCTTTTCATCTTTAATTAAGCTGTATAACATTTTTTTATGTTCGGTGTCTATCACTGCCGTCTGGATTCTGGTCTGGTTGCTTGAGGTGGCACGATTTGGGGATCACCATTTTTCGTTCTCCCTCTTCCAGCATGGGCATTCAGTAGGATGCTTGAGCTCAGACCTGTCCCCTCTCTGGCACTCTGTGTGTCTGAAGCACTAGTTGGTGGCAGGGCTGAAGGGAGGGTCCTTCAGCTGGTAAATCCAGTCTTTATTTATCACAGAATCATACAATGGTTGGGATTGGAAGGGACCTTAAGGATCATCCAGTCCCATCCCTGCCATGGGCAGGAACACCTTTTCACTATCCCAGGTTGCTCCAAGCCCCGTCCAACCTGGCCTGGGACACTTCCAGGGATCCAGGGGCAGCCACAGCTTCTCTGGGCACCCTGTGCCAGGGCCTGCCCACCCTCACAGCCAACAATTCCTTCCCAATGTCCAATCTAAACCTCCTGTGCTTCAGCTTCAAGCCATTCCCCCTTGTCCTGCCCCTCTAGACCCTTGTCCAAAGTCAAACATCGCTGCAGTGCCGCAGGCAGGACAGCAAATTAATTGCAGAGGAGAGTTAATGACCAGTGGGAGGAATTAATGAAAGCTTCACCCTCAGCTGTCTCAACTTCCACTGCTCCCTGGCACTACAAGGGGTGCTGTAACAGAGACACCCATGAAAGCCTCTGTGTTAGGGTTAAGCTTAAGGTTGGGAAACTCCCAGAACAGGACGTGTTGTCTCCTCTTTTGCTTGGAGGTCACAGAGTCTTGTGTTCATTATTTCTTCGCAGCATTTGATGTTTGTGGATTTGTGCTTTCTTATTTTTTTGGTCTTTTTTACTGAAAAGAAACAAAGTGCTTTCCCCGAAGGCTTTGTGGAAAGTGCTGCTGTGGAAGCTTCTCAAGCAACATTCCCATCTGAACCAGCCCTTATGTGAAAAAATGAAGCAGTTTCCATGGCCAGCAGGAGGAGGCAGGGCTTGGATATCACCCTGAAGAGAAGGAGCTGCTGGATCAGCTGTTGAGCTTGATCTTTGTGGATTGAACTGCGTTTTTCCTACTCCACCCTGGCCACGGACCCTGCAGCCACCACCCCTCCTCCAGGAGTGCTCTGAGTGGTCATGAATTCCGGATAAATTGTGCTGGAGCATCTCCTGGAACACATTTGACATCCACAGGAACAACCAAGGGGTTTGTTTCTCTCCAGGGATTGCAACTGAATTAACAGGAGCCTCTTGCAGGGGGTGTGGAATTGCAGGGACACGGGTGGGATGTGGTGAGAGGGAAGAGTCCGTGGTGGAAGCAGCTGTTGAGGATGAGCTGTGGGACCAGCCCAAATCCCAGGCTGACAAACCAACCCTATTTCCATTGAACCCCAGTGGAGTTTCCCTCCTGAAGGCATTCATGGGTGGGAGAGGGGATGATGCTGTCAGCCCCCACAGTTGCATCCACCCCTGCAAAATCCTTCTCACTGTCACTCGGAAGAACAAAAAGACCCTCAAGGCCTGTGATGGTGCCTCTGCACATCTGCCTCTCTCCAGGGAAAAACAGATCAAGAGGGAAAGAGTTTTGGGACACCAGAAAAATGAGCAGGGGAGGGGGGGTCTCCTGGGAGGGGATTTCCCACGTGAAAAACGAAAGCTTTTTGTCTTTTGAAGCATTTCTGGTTTCCGTGACACAAATTCAACCAAAAAGCTCAGTGCAGGATAAAACACTGCAGCCCTGGGATGTCTCAGGAAATGGACGGTCTGATTTTCAGCTCCTTCTGAATTAAGTAATGGGAAAAAGTGACCCAGAGCTGGGCAACTTCCCAGCATGTGCAGCCTCTACCTTGGCACTCGTGGCTCAGATGCACCCCAGGCTCTGTTTTCCAGCGGTTTTGAGGCAAAATCCGGTACAATCTGAGGTTGGTGAGGGCGAAACCTGAGTTGTGTATCCATATCTGGCTTTCCCTGACTAGGAGGATTTCAGTCACTGCTTTCTAAGGGCAGATCCCAGAGCAAGATGCTTCTGATAGACCATCCTCTGAGCTTCCCGGAGATGGTTTTAACCTCATTTCCTGACAAGGGAAGGGTTCATCAATTTGCCTCTGTTTGAAACAGCAGGGGAAGCCTCAAAAGCATTTGGTTCCTACGAGTTTCATGAAATGGGGCAGCTGGGGGAGACCCAAACTGGAGCCCAGCGAGGAACAGCAGGGGCAGGGACGGTGTTGGACATTTTGTCTGCCAGTGGGAGCTCTGAGGAACCTGGCACAGAGCAGGGACGTGTTAGGAAGAGCAAATCCTCAGGAGAACGAGCTCCATTAATCCTCCCGTTCCCCAAGTGACTCGTTTCAGGGTGACTGTGTTATTTTCCACTGAAGTCAAGCATTTGTTTCCCCCCCCTTGGACTTGCTGAGGAGGTTTTCTCCAGGGTGTGGTCAGTGCAGTGCCCGTCCCCACCCACATAGACACGGCTGGACCTTCTCTGCAGCTCCCGCCGGGAGCACAGCTGCTGCCTCCCGGGATTTTTAACCAGCTTCCCCCCTCCAACCAGCCAGCTCCGAGTCTGCCTCACTCCTGGGACTGGGAGAGGGCTCGTGCTGCTGCAGGACTTGGGATGCGCGAACTGAGCTCAGCTTTGCATCCCACTCCTCGGATCGCGGGTGGGAACAGCCTTCCCAGCCTCGGTCAATACAGGGCTCTCACTGTAGTCCTGTTGGCAATAAATTGTCAGTTCCCTCAGGGCAAGAGCTGTTTGCCTGGTTTATGTTGATTATTAAATATTTATTATTAAAATCGATTAAACTTTAAATAAAGTGGTGGGGTGGGGGGTGGGGGTGGGATTTGTTTTAACCCGGCGTGGAGAACGGGCTGTGATTTTGTGCAGCCACAGGGATATCCATCCTGCCCGTGCAGAAGGAATTGGAACCAAACAGGTTATTTTCCTACAAACGCCTTCACCCAAAAAAAAAGCATTTTGAAAGCTTTTCTTGCCGTGTTTTCAAGTCAGGTACACGCTGTACCTGAGCACCCAGGGCTGTTCCCAGCTCTGCAAAGCCCAGACACCTCCTGCAGGTGCCTGCAGGCTAAACAGCATCACCCCCGAGTGAACTGTCCACCTCCCTTCCGCTTCGGAACGCTGGTAAACGTGGAAAGGTGTCTCTAAGCCCCGATTACTCCTCCATTTGCTGGGCTGTTGGTTGGAACAATTAACTGCCGCCTGTTTCAAACCCGTGTAACGCAGGGGGTTAAAGCAGAGCTGCCACGGGTAAATTCATGAGCCAAACCAGTTCTGGAGATCAGGCAAGGGCAGCTCAGTCACCAGGGGCAGGGAAACGTGTTGGGCATTTATTTTGTTGTAAATCAGGGAGGTATTGACAGTTCCTCCCCCCCCGCAAAATAATATCGAAACCTGGGGGATGAGGTTTGAGTTGTTCACACAGTTATTGTGAGCCTTTTGTGTGTTCTGCTCCTTCCAGGCTGGTTTGTTTGGTTTTTTTCCCTATGGGGAGGAGAAATAAATCTCTGAGTCAAGTATGTTCTGGTAATTGCACTTGTCTTTCACAAACGCTCTCCTTAAAAACAAAACCAGAAGTCACAGTGTGGGTTTTTGTGCTAAGAAACCCCTCAGCCCACCCCGTCCTCTAAGCTGGGCCCCAGCAGCTCCATCTCCCTGCGGTGCTTCCTGATCCCACCTGGAATCATCTCCCTTCTCTTTCTGGGCAGGCACATCCGGGCTGGAGCTATTCCAGCTATTTGGGATCCCCCTCAGGCCCCAGCCCTGTGGTGTTTGTCAGACAAGGTGTTGGCAGCTGATCGTTGAGGAGGGTGATGGCTCAAAGATGCAGATGGTGATTTGCTATCACTCACTGCAACGGGGATGCCCTAAATCCCACTTTTATGCTCAGGATTCTTGCTGCTTGTGGAGAATCCCATGTTCCTGAGACAAGAGAAAACAGCCTCAAGTAGTTCCAGGGGAGGCTTAGATTGGATATTAAGGACAGTTTCTTTCTGGGGAGTATTGGAAAGCACTGGCACAGGCTGCAAGGGGCAGGGGGGGAGTCCCCATCCCTGACAGTGCTCAAAAAACAAGTGGCTGTGGCACTTGAGGAGGTGGGTTAGTGGAGAACACGGTGCTGGGGCTGGGTTGGACTTGATGGGCTCTGCTCCCAGGGAACAGGGACAGGAGGAGAGGGAACGGCCTCAGGCTGTGCCAGGGGAGGGACAGGTTGGACATCAGGAGGAATCTCTCCATGGAAAGGGTGATCAGGCATTGGCAGGGGCTGCCCAGGGAGGTTTGGAGTCTCCAGCCCTGGAGGTGTTCAAGAGAGGACTCGCCATGGCACTCAGTGCTCTGGGCTGGGGGACAAGGTGGGAATCGGGCGCAGGTTGGACTCGATGACCTCAGAGGTCCATTCCAACCTCAGTGATTCTGTGACTGGCAGGAACCGCAGGACCTTCTCCCTCCTCTTCCTCCCGGCCCCGGGCAGGATGCGGGAAGAGGCGGGAAGAGCCGTGAGGGGGATCCCGCCCCTCCCCCCCCGCGCTGAGGGGGCGCCCGCGGCGGTGGCGGGAGCGGCGCGTGCGCGGGGCGGGGCCTGGCGGCGGCAGCGCCGTGCGAGGGTCCGGCGGGGCGGGGGGTCCCGCCCGTGTCCCCCCGGCCCTCCCTCCTTCCTTCCCTCCCTCCGTCCCTCCGTCCCCGCCGAGCGATGGGGCCGCGGCGCCGGGAGCCCGGCGGGGGGCGGCGGGGCCGGCCTCGTGAGGCGGTGGGGGAGGCGGGCGCGGGGCCGTGGCGGTGCCGGCGGGTGCGGGGCCCGCGCCGCCATCTCCTCCGTCTGCTGTTGCCGCCCCCGCCGCTGCTGCTTCTGCTGTTGCTGCCCGTCCAGGGCCAGCCCGGGCTGCACGCCCCGGACTGGCCCCCCGGTGGCCCCGGGCCCAGCCTCAGCATCTACCTGAGCGAGGAGGAGGTGCGGCAGCTGATCGGTGAGTGCGGCCGGGGGCTCCGCGGGGCTGAGGTGGTGGGCAGGGTCCGGGCGCTCAGCCCGGGCTGAGCGGCTTCTGTGGGGCTGGGGTGGAAGTTCTTGGGGGTTGAAAGAGGATGGGAGGGAGGCTGTGGGGATGATGGGGGTGAGCAGGAGGAGGGGAGGGTGCCCGTGGGGTCCATGAGGCAGTGGGGGTGTCTGTGGGGCTGGTGGGAGGGAGGCAGGTTTCGAGTTGCAGGGGAGGATGGAGAGGGCTGCGAACGGGGATGAGGGACCTGGGACTCAGGAGAGGATGGGGGGCTGTGGGACTGGAGTAGGGATGGTGGGGGCAGCAGGATGGGGGGTGGCTGTGGGGGTCCTGGAGGCAATGGGCTCAGGAGAGGATGGGGAGCCGTGGGACTGTGGTGGGGATGGGTGATTCCAGGGGTCTGCGTGGGTTTTGTAGGTCTGGGGGAGCAAGGGGCTGTCGGGAGAATGGAGGAGTCAGAGAACTTGGGAAGGAGTCTCTGTGCTGGTCAGGGCTTCACCCTGAGTGTGAGGCTCTCCCTCAGTTGGAGCATCCCGTGGGAGCAGGGTAAGCCCTGGGAGACGTGAGCTCAGGCCCGGGATTTAATTAGCCACACGAGTGACATGCAGAGGGCAGAGAGGAGACCTGGCAATAATTGGGTGCGTGTGTGGAAGGAATCTTAATTTCTAGGCCGGCTGACAATTGCTGCGCAAGGACTTGGAGGCAGTTCCTGAAGTCTCCCATCTGGCCCGCTGTGGAAGGCTTTTGCAGGAGTTCTGTGCTTGGAGAGTCTGACTTAAAGATTTGTTTTCTGTAGGCTTTGGCTTGCCTAGGCTCTCGTTTAGAGTTGGTGGCTGGAGTCTCAAAACAAATCTGTTGGTATCCCCAGTGATGTGTTTTTCCCGACTGCCCTATGTCTCTGCAGGCTGGAAAACTGGCAGTGCAAGACTTTATTTGCATCAAATGGACAAAATAAAAATATCTCCAGTTAATTTGCATCCTGTGAACACGTAACTGACCTAAGTCAGGGGATCTGGGGAGCGAAGAGCGCTGTAGGCACTTTTCCCTCAGGGTAATCAGCATCCAGCTGTCCTCATTTTTACAGGACACGTGCTTTTTGCTGCCAGGTGCTCCTTTACAGATAGAGGATGAAAATGTCAGGCTTTCTGGTTAGCTCGGATTCTAAACAGGTAGTTCATCTTAGAAGTACTGACTGGTAAGTTTTGAGCTATCCCGAGCCCACTGCCTGAAATCTGTGTTGGTTGGATTTGCTCAGGCTTCCTTGGCTCACTACAGTAGTTATGCATCTTGAAGTAGCAGCTGAGCAGGGAGTATCTGCTGTTGTTATTTTTTAAGTGAAATTTCATCCTGTAACCTCCCTTATGGGTGTCTGTTGTTAACATGGCTGAAGGTACTTATTATTCAGCCGTCTGTGCCTGGTTTATGTCATTTTAAGTATCTGACACAAGTGATCTGTTTTGCTTCTGTGACCACAGAGACTTGGATAAATTGGAGTCTATTTATTTGGAGTTGTAGGTGAGGTGAAGTTTTGTGAGGCATCTAGAACAGGCAGTCAAATCTGCAGTACCTTTATATATTCTTCTCTGGCAGAAGAAAATCCAAAGGAACAGACAGTTTTGTTCCAGTTCTTCACACTTCAGAAAGCAAACCCAGCCATTTGATATGTTCCATTTTGTAGTATGTGATTGGGACTTAATACAACCAAGTTCGTGGTGTAAGGGCTTGTAGTGATGTGTGAACTTGCAAAAAGCAGGGAGGGGATTCAGCTTCTGGAACTTCCCTGGGAAAAGCCATGGTTCAGCAGATGTTGAGCTAGTCAGTCACGGGGGATAGCAACATGTGAAGTGAAGTGTTAAATTCAGTGAAGCTGTTAATGGACACTGGATTCTTTCAGCTTTGGTCTCTGAACAAACTGTCTCTGCTACTGTCTTGCTGTGGCGGAACAGAAACTCTCAGGACTTTCTGAAGTGCTCATAAACCCAAATGTTACATGGAGTTACTGCAGCCTGTGGTCTGTTCATGCTTCTTAATATCATCCCTGTACATCTTCAGGGACTTGCTGCAGATTATTCGTGGCTGCTGTTCTTTGTGGTGTGGAGGCAGGACAGATACTGTGATTTATAGTGAAAACTTCCTGCTCCTTTCCTGTGTGCTTAATGCCAGATTTCCACCGTTGGGCTGTGGGATTCTGGCCATGTGTCTGCCTTAGGAGGAATTGTTTTGAACTTCAGAACTTTACGTAGAAGAAAACTAGAGGAAACTGGCTTGTCTTGTTGTGTGAGGTGGATTTTTGTTTCGAAACGCTGCGGAGTTCTCAGAGTCTGAAGGCAGGACTTGCTATATGGCTGGCAGATGGTGGCTCCGACAGAAATATCTCTTGCCCTTCCCATGGAAAATGTTCCCAGCCATCCAGACTATAAGCCTTTGGGAAAAAGAGTCTGTGGTTTCTACACGGTTGAATGTGTCAGATTCCGCTTGCACCATGCAGGATTTGGCGATAGATGGGATAAAGGCGGAAGGAGAGAGGAGTTAGTTGAGGGGACTTGGTTGAGACAACTCCAGCGTGGCAGCAGGAGCCAGAGGTGTCTGGGTGAGAGCAGGAATGGGGTACGGGGTCAGGGAGAGTTGGGGAGGAGGAAGAGAAGCACTCCTTGCTGGGAAGAGACACCCAGGGCACCACAGCCTTTTTAGGGGTGTTAGTAAACCCTCTTGGCACTGTGATCTGTAGTTTTTTGGAGCTGGTTCACAGAGCTGAAGTAAGTATTGCTACTCTTCTGGAGTGAATAACTGCAGGTGTGATAACACCACCTGATTTGTCCCCTTTTTCAGTGACTGCCCTGGGATGCTGGACACGCAGAGCCCGTGGTGTGAAGTTAGTGATGAGTTATTCAGCAGAAAGTCTCTACTTGATTTAGTGACTTCCATTCCAATTTTCCCATGAAATCAGAATGTGATTTGCCTCATGTTGAAACGCTCCATTGTTCTGCTTTTCACAGGATCCTGGGATGTAAAGGCCCATGTATTCCTGCTTTGCAGGCCCTGAGGTTCAGAGATTAAGGTAGAAAATATCCGTTATTGTTGGATAGCTAGCTTTCATAATTTAGGATTGGGTCTAGTCTATTTAAAGCACACACTGTTATTTGGCACTTAGAGCATTCCTGGTATTATCTCTTAGATCTTCACTGTGAGTTCCCAGCAGCTCTGCAGCTCCTCACGGGAGACCTCAGCTTCTACCCTCTGACTACAAGGACCAGAATCAATAGCTGCATCTGAAAACTTGGCCTAAACAGCTCTCCTAGCACTGCAGGTGGTTCTTTTGCAGCATTCATGGCAGGAACAAGGTGCTTAAACAGCAAGGACAATCCTTTCTGCCCTTGCAGGTTTTTTTTTTTTGGAAACTGCATGGCTTTCAGCTGTGAACTTTGTCTTGTGGATAGCTCTCCTTGTCACATGGCTCTCAATCTTTTTGGAGCCAGGTCTGGCCTGGGTGTTAACTGAGACTTTAGTCCCATGAGGGGAAGAATACCACATTATCATGTAACTAAGGGTTATTATAATGGATATGTACAGGGGGGCTAAATTAGAATTGCAGGGGTCAGAAGTCCTGCAGTGTTTGCATTGAGTTTCCAAATTTAGTATTCTCTGGCCTAGTTTCTTCTGAGTAATCACTGAATGCTGCCTGCTGTTGCTTTTGCTTAATTGCAGAGTTAAATTAATTTGACACTGATGTGAGTTTCGTGTTCTCGAATCTCATTAGAAGCTGCTGTGCAGCTTACTAAAATAAGTTGTCTGGGTGTAAGATGCAAAACTGATGCAAAATCTATTACAACGCTGGGTTGGTTGTGTTTTAAATTGTGCTGCTGACTCACGGGGTGGTTGAGGTTGGCAGGGACCTCTGGAGGTCATCTGATCCCACCTCCTGCCCAGGCAGGGCCACCCAGAGCTGGTTGTCTAGCACCACATCCAGAAGCTTTTGGACATCTCTGAGTATGGAGACTCCACCGCCTCTGTGGACAACCTGTGCCAGTGCTTGGTCACCCTTTGTAAATCCATTTTTCTTGATGTTCACACAGACCTTCCTGTGTCTGAGTTTGTGCCTGTTGCCTCTGGTCCTGTCGCTGGGCTCCACTGGGCAGAGCCCGTCTCCATCCTCTTTACACATACCTTCAGAAACTTACATTGCTGAGATCCTCCTGAGCCAGCTGTTCTCCAGGCTGTGAACAGCTGTCATGGGTTTGCCTAGGGGACAATTTTTCTCACGCCCCCCACAAATTACTCTAAGGTGAGAGAAGTTTTATGCAGACAAAGAGATCCGATTGGGGAGAAAATAATATTAGGATTTATTACTAGCATATATAAAAACTAAGCAA
>JAWMRA010000028.1:7845292-7867609 GCA_035584735.1 Pseudotriccus pelzelni | reverse complement strand
TCCAAGCCCCGTCCAACCTGGCCTTGGACACTTCCAGGGCTGGGGCAGCCACAGCTTCTCTGGGCAACCTGTGCCAGTGTTTGGAAATGGTTTTCTGTTTCCTGCCCCAGGCTGAGCTGTAGGGAATCGTTCCTGTAGCTGGCACGGGAGGCCAGGCCGTTGTTTCTGTGCTCGGGGCTCTCTGCAGCTCCACGGGGCGGCACCGGCAGCCCCCAATTGGGGTTTCAAGCCCCCAATTCCCCGTTTCCCACAGTGCCCCCCGTGATCCGCGTGTACCCCGAGACGCAGGCGCAGGAGCCCGGCGTGTCCGCCAGCCTCAGGTGCCACGCCGAAGGCATCCCTAATCCCCGGATTACCTGGCTGAAGAACGGCATCGACATCGCGCCGAAACTGTCCAAACAGCTCTCACTCCTCGGTAAGAGCAGAATTTTGATTAATTAAAGTGTTGTAGACGGGGATTAAAGGGGATTATTTTGCGCTTTAAACCTGAAGTTCTTGTGCTCTGCTAAGCCACAGTTGTTGGAAATCGTGTTACAAAACCCCTGTTCTTTCTTTTTATCTCTTCCTCCTGTGAATTTCTCGGGAAAGGCAGTATTGATTGATGTAAGTGGTGAAGGCGTTCTGTTCAAAGACAGCCTGCCTGCTCCTCCACCGCCTCGCTGCTTGGGTACAGCACATCGCGAGAGAAAGGCATTAAATTATTTGAAGAGAAATCCATTAAAATGTTTGTTCGGGTCTAAGCCCACACTGGACGCAGGTCGGCCGAGACTCAGGCACACGCTGGGCTCTGCTGGAGAAACTGGGCTCAACTCCCGTGGGTCCCTGTGCAAATGAGGGTGCACCAGACACAGCAGGAGGCAAAAAGACTTACTTGCGATTTTCTGTGTGAAAATATTAACGCCCTCCCCCCCCCCAGTTCATCCACCACAGTCTGGCTGTGGTGGATTGCAGCCCTGAGCCAGTGTGGGCAGCACTGATATCCCTGCCTGTTGGGTGTGGGAACTCAACACCTTTCAAAGGTTTTAGGCAACGGTCCCACTACAGAAAGCAAAACGGTAGGAAGAACTGTAGAGAGACCCCTCCCAAACCAAAGGTTTTGGTGATCTGATAAAAAACAATTTGCAAATCTGAAGTTATTTTTTTCTGCACTAAAGCTGAAGCGTTTTTTTAACGGGAAGGAGAAATAAATGAAATGTCATTTATTGTTGGTTCTCAGGATTGTTCTTTGTTCTTTTCTCGTGTGGAGCGTGTAAGTGCTAAAGGAAAGAAGCAGAATACCATGAGAATCCCCAGAAACTTGTAGCTCCATATGGGGAAACAGGGTGAAGCCACCCTGTGGAGCCATCCCTGGGTGGCTGTGGCGATGGAAGGCAATTAAGGGCAGGACCAGCAACTAGCAGCAGTGAGGAGCTCTGTTTATGAGTGCCTTTCTTGCAGCAAATGGGAGTGAACTTCACATCAGCAGCGTTCGGTACGAGGACACTGGTGCCTACACCTGCATTGCCAAAAACGAGGTGGGGGTGGACGAGGACATATCTTCCCTTTTCATCGAAGATTCAGCAAGGAAGACCCGTAAGTTTCATTTCCCGTGGATTTATTTCTTTAAAGGATATCCAGATGTGGTGGCATACATGTAATTTAATAGCTCAGGCCGTTGCGTGCAGTTTGTTGGACTGTTCCGTAAGGTCATGACAGTTGTGGCTGCACTTTGAGCAGAGGATTGGATCCTTTTTTTGGGCAGGAATCATGTAGAGAAGGTAAAATCTTGTCCAGGACAATGGTGCCTTTCGTGTGCCAGAAGCACACTGAGTGTGGGATGGGTAACAGCTTTATTAGAGTAACAAATTGGCAATAATTTTGGATATCAGAGAATCCAAAATGTAGTATTTTGTCAAATTCTATAAATCTCAGTGATTTCTGTACAAGGCTTCTTCTTTTGAAGCCAGTCACCAGTCGAAGTTCTCAAATATTTAGATGTTTGAAAAATGTTGTGATTAAATTATTTATTTTACCTGTTTTTACATCGCTAACTAGCAAAACAGGTTTCCCTCAGTGTGAAATTATCTTCCACTTGGAAGACCAGTGTTCTTCCCTCACGTCCCCTGGAGGAGCAGGGCAGTGTTATTGTGACCAGACTGTCCCCAAAACTCAGTCACTGAAGGAGGTGATTAGTTGCCCCAGTGGAAAAGCTCCCAGAGGCCTGATCCTTCCTAATTCTGCCATCTTAATTACTTGGGAGATTGCCTGGGTTTATGGTGATACTAAAAGTCTAGGTGCAAATGGGATTTTTGCTGCTTCTCTGGCTGTTAATGTAGAGCAAGAATTGGGAACAAAGTTATCCATAAATATAGGCTCTTGTGGAGAATCTTTGGAAAATATATTCTATTTTTCATTAACTAGATTTATGTACTCTTTTTAGTATTGGTCGTTTTCCCTTGAATACTGGAGCAAAGGAAATTACAGTATGTTGAGAAATAATTGGATCTATCTTAAACAGAAATTCAAATGCAGGTGTACTTCCAAAGTGTATCTGAATTCTAAAAGAGAATGTAGTTGCCTGGAGATCCAAGAAAAAGTGCAGCCAAGCTGCTGTAGCTGCTGTAGCTGCCAATCTCGGGCTTCTTCTGAAAGGTGCTGGTGGGCCTGGCAGTGCTGGGTTAACGGTTGGACTCGATGACCTTAGAGGTGTTTTCCAACCTCGGTGATGCAGTAATTCCATGTCGTGTTTCCTCGTTGAGCCTGCACAGAAAATCCCAGCCTGTGTCGCACCTCCAGCTGCACTGGAAGGTGACAGCTCTTTGGTAGGTCGTTGATCTTTGCACAGGCTACAAGTCCCCTTCATTTCAGGGAGGACTTTTTCCATGATAGAGTTTCTGAATTGTCTCTAGAGGGGCAAATGTATTTAGAACCACAGAATCATAGAACTCTCCGTCTTTCCTGATATTTTATTTGAATGAATGTTACAGAGTTTTCACCAATGAAACAGTTCATGTAAACATGAGTATTTATTCAGTTACTTGCTACAATGACAGTTTTGACATTGTTTTGTTGTTTTTTTTTTCTTTTCCTGGTTATTTTCTGGCTTTCCCAATATTCTGATGCTGCAGTTGCAAACATACTGTGGCGAGAGGAAGGTACTGCAGTAAAGTTCTTTTGTTGTAGTGATAATGTGCTTGTCTGCTTTAATAATTCCATGATGGGCCATTCTCCACTGACTTACCACTAACCCTGTCAACTTTCACAGTTACCAGATTAAATACAGACCAGATATTTAAAAGCTAAGTTATTCAAATAAGAGATGTCACTCTCCTACCTATAACTTCTTGCATTTTCCCACTCTGAAATAAGATGACCATAAAATATATAAAAATATGAATTTTATATATACTGCCACAAATGTGAGTAGCCTGGGATTCTGAAGCTGCATTAATGATCACACAAGTGTCAGAAGTGCTCCCAAATTACCATAATTGAACAAGTAAGGCATAAATTCAATACACTGCATATTTAAGCAAGCAATTCAGGCTCTTCCTTTTCAGTAGCGTGTATTGATGTGTTCTAGGTGAGCAGCAGAAATTGTGTTCTTGACTGTTAGACAAAAAAACTCTAAACCACAACAGGTTTTCTTCCCTCTCTCCGTTAAATCGATGCAGGGTAAAGGTTGCCCCATTTCTCCTTGTTTTAATTGGCAGTTAAGATCTCTAGTTTGATCAAATTTATAGTGGGCCCTGCACAAGGGCAACATCTGTGTATCTTGGAAGCCGAATTAGAAAAAATAAACCATCCTAAGCAGCTAATTGACCCAAAGATATTATGGAGGCCCTTGAAATGAGAAATTACCTGATTTTGTGCGTGCCTGTGCTGTCGTAATTCCCCAAACAGCCAGTCCGGTGCCTTGTGCGGTGGCCCCGGGGGCTCTCCCAGGGGTTGTCCATGTGCCCCTGGGGATGTGGGGCCGTGGTGTGTGGATGGGCACCCCATGACCTCAGGCTCCTGCCTGGTCTGGCTCCGGGCTTGAAGTTCAGGGCTGAGCCGGTTCTTAGATCTGCCAGCTGCCCGTGAGGCAGATGGGAAATCAAATCTCTGGGGCTTCTAATCAGTCCAGCATCTTCTGCACGACGCTACGTGGCTGTTTATGTGCTGCATCCCTTCTGCTCCTTTTTCAAGAAAGCAGTTGGATAACCCTACCAGATGTAGAAGTACAGTCATATTTAAAGAACAGCTAAGAAGCTGGTTGCAGAAAGTCTTATTATAGTTTTGCTAAACAATATGGACTTCCTGCTTATCATCAACCTTGCACATTTTAAATAAAAGTATGAGCAATGTAGAGGTAAGACATGGACAGTAAAAGCAGATTTACCGTTGATGTTCCTAAAGAAATCAGTATCTGTTGAGCAGATTTATTACCCTGCCTGAATTGTTCTGTGGAATTTGATGGGCACATTCATTCCAGACAAAGAACAAACTTTAGCATGTGGAATCTTGGCACAGGGAAGGCTGGAAGGCAGGAGTGGCATTTTTGCTTTTACATTTTCATGTGTTCTTTCAATTCCATTAGAAATGGATTTACTGTACAGGGGAGGTATGTTGCCTTTCCCTGTGCCTTTAGTTTTAGAACTGGTTGTGCCATCCAACCTGAAAAAAAGGAAACCTCTCTACATTAGTGCCCCAATTCCCAATCTAGTACCTGCCTCACTGGTAGAAATGACACAAAATACCCCACTCCCACCTATGTACTGAAATAATCCCTTGGACCAAGGGGTTGCAGCAGTAGAATCAGGAGTGGAGTCCGTTTTACTGGTGTCCAGGAGATTGTTTAGGATGTACCCCAATCAAGATTTAGAAGATGCTTCAGAAGTCTCAGTAAAGCACCTGCTTTGTTTAGTAAAAAACCTGCTTGGTCTAAAAATCAGTGTGAAGATCAATCTCTAAAAAAATAAAATAATTTAAATTGATAAACTTTTTAAAAAAGAGAGTAACTGAATGCTCTCAGTAATTTGTAGCATATTTTAATCAGCCAGCAGAAAAACTTGGGCTCATTTTACTGTAAAATAAGTGGTGGGACTTGCCAAGTCAAGACTCTAAACCTGCTGGGGTAAAATTATTATCAAAGTATTTTTGTGGGTAATTAAGGTCTTACTGCTTAAATACACCCTCATTGTAATGGGATCATCAGACAAAATCACACTACTGTTGTGCATGAAAGTAATAATAATGAGCATCTTCACAGTGGTCATAATTGATTGCCTGCCTGTTTCCACTTCCTAGGATTAAAATCTTTACTCGTGGAGTATGTGCACTCCTTCCAGGCCAGGGTCAAACTCTGCCCTCTGATGTGTTCACTCAAACCCCACTGAGGCAGGTGGGAGTTGTGTGTGTGCTGGGAGGGCAGGTTTTGGTCTGAAGGGCCCCAGTGAAGTGTTTGACCAATACACTTGGCACAAAATTAACCCTTGGTCCATAAAATAACTTCAGTTCTCAGTGGAATTTTGGTAGCTTTTCCCCTACATGCATGATCCCTCACTGTGGCATCACATTCAAGGATCACAGCTCCTGATGCCCCAACTGGGGGATTTCTGTGCTATGTTTAGAGGGACTCCCCTTGAACGTTGGGAGTCCAGCAGACACCACGTGCTGAGACACTTGTACTCGGAAGCCACTCGTTTGGCACCAAAAGAGGGGGTTTTAGCACCCAAAAAACCCTTCTGGCCTTACTAGATACTAAGTATTTTACAAAAATTGTCCAAAAATGCATTTATCCAAATTATCCATGTTTTGACTGTGAAGTTTCCTGTGATGACTTAGATCTCAATCCCGCAAGCACTTCAGAAATGCGAGAAATTCTGTCGCTGTGAGCAGTGCTTAGAGCTGCCACCACAGGACCAGCCAAGGGAGTTTTTAACACTGTTCCATAGAACCAGGACCTTATTTCTCCATGAAATTAATTAGAGATTACAAATTATAGCATCACCATTCTGTTGGCAGATAAGTGCACTATCAACACTACTGGGGTGACAGTGGTCGTTGCAAACCCTTCCTGGTGGTGATACGAAAAAGATGGAATGATGCTTGGATCTTTGGAACTAGGGTGAAAAGATCCTGAACATTTCTTAAACATGCTCATTGCTGCAACTGCATGTAGCTGAAGAACAACCAAATTTCTCAGGGTTTTAAGGGGTTTCTGCATGACAGAAATGATAAAATACAATCTCCTAACAGCAAAGCAGTGACAATTGAGCCAGTTTTCCAAATCCCCTGGAATACCCCAGTTGGATAAATGAGCACTGTTGTGATGCTGAACTACTCCACATTTGTGAATTACACTTTGCAAGATTTCAAAAATGTATTTATTTTGGTGGCTGTAGTTAGTTCATCCAGATAGTTTAAGAAAATAGACAAATCTATATATTTTCATTTGTGGAACAGATGCTGAGCATTCCATTTTGCATGGCAGTTACAAGAGGTCAAGTTGCCTGTAGCAGGATGACCTTCAGATTAATTTTAACTAAAGCTTTTCTTTCAGTTCTCAAATTATTATCAATCTGGTTTTGATGAAATCATAGGGGGGAAAAAAAAAGATTCATGATCTGAGGGAGTTAGTGCAGTAGAGGAGGGGCTTGTGATCAAATCCGGGTTTGGTAACTATTTCCAAGACCTGACCACAGTTATTTGGGTACAACCAGCGCCACCAAGGCAATGCATTTTTGAATGTGTCTGTACCTCCTCACTCCTTGAAGCCCTTGTTGTGACATGAAATTTGATTTTGTGAATGCTCCGACTACATCCGAGTTTTATGTAAGACAGATTTTGTTTGCTGGGGGAGGAGGGTGAGTTCTTTAAGTCCTAACAGCTATGGGTACGTACCCAAAAAATCCCACTCCTTTTGCTTTCTGCCCCTTCAAGGCCTGAGTGTGGGGAATATGTTCTATGTCTTTTCTGATGATGGGATCACGGTCCTTCAGCCAAACGAATGCGAAATCCGGAGACACATCAGGCCCGAGGAGAGGATTTTCACCACTTATGTAAGTCCTAAGCCCAGCAGCTACAGCTGGGAAACTTCCTCTTAATCTCTTCAGAGGTTGTTATTACTAAAGGACCTGTTTGCCACAGGGGTGTTGGAGCTTGGTGGGTTTCATGCAGCATCCCTGAGGTGTGACATCTTCTCTGGAAAATCAAGGGAACCACGTAAGTTCTAAGACTGCTGTGGAGGATTAGTGACATGCTGCAGAGAATTTGACTAGTTATCATGTAAGCAAAGACTTTCATTTGTCCTCTTTGATCTGTTTGGTTATCCATGCCCCAAAGTTGTAGCAGGGCTTTGGGGAAGGTGCAGAAGTCAGCAGCAGAGAGATGCACACAGCACTCACGTGCTCCTTTTACTGGTGGCTCCACAGGCAGAGCAGTGGGTGCTTTGGGCTACTTGCTGCTCTGCAGAAATGGTTTCCCATGTTAAACCCCCGCGGGGAGGTGGATAGGAATGCCAGAAGATGGTTATGCCGTGCAGGTCCTCTGCATCTTCTGCCACGGAAACAGAGCCCTGCACCCCCTGTGTTTGCTGCTGGCACTTTTGTGTCAGCGCTGGGTTCGCCGAACCCTTGCTTTAGGAAATCCCAAGGAAGATTTGTTCCGGTGTCAGTGAGTGCCAGGCAGTGGCTCACACACTGTGGAGCTCGGCATGGCCAGAGGGTCACACGTGCCTGGAGGCTCCGGGAGGCCAGAGCTCTCTGTGCTCCTGTGCAGTAACACACATCCTGTGTATCCTCGTGAAGCTGTCAATTCTCATAAAACCCACTGCTGAAATACATCCAGAAGTGCTTTTTCAGTTACTCCTTCATTCAGTTTTTATTTTTTAAAAAAGGAAGTTTAAATTGTGGCTCCCTTCCGAAAAAAAAAGAGTCAGCCCTGCTTTTGATTTTGGGAGGAACAGAAGGGGACAGTCACTGTTGTGAGCCCTGCAGGCTCTGCTCTATGGGTCAGCATCTTCTTGTGAGTCTGTATTTCGTATTTTCTAAATCTCAATATATTTGTGGTTGATACTGATTTTTTTTCCCACTAGATTTTAATATACCTTGCAAGGAATCCAGACTGATGTTCACCCCAGGGCTGGTCCTTAGTGGATAATATTATTAAGCCACACTTGAGCTGTTGCTTCTCAGAGACAGAAATCTTGTGTTTCTTTTCCAAAGAGCTGTAAATATCGAAGAGGTGGTCCTGGAGAAACAGCTTGAAAAGAATAAAGGAGAGAGGGCACTTAAGGAAATAATGTCAGCACAGTGGTGGGCATAAAAGGGATTTTTAGCATCATCACTTGGCTGCCTTTCAGAGACACCTCTGAGGGTTTCCTACAGATATCATAGAGCCTTTTCCCTTGATCTTGGGATGGTTGACCTTTTTTCCTCCCTTTTGCCTTTTACTATCTCAAGTGTTTTCTACACAGGCAGTGACAGCAGCCTGCAGCTTCAGGAGGGGTTCTACAACAGAGGTTTCATTTGCTGTTAGAGGGCACAAAAGCAGGTAGAGCAGCTGAGCTGCACTGTAGCTGAAAGGCCAGTGACCTTTCCCTGCTCCTGTTGGCTTGGATGGATATTCTGTTGTGAGACCTGAGCATGAGGAGAGCAGGTTGGAGGCTGTTCAGGCGCTTGGCTGTGTGAACAGCTGCTGGAAGCCCAAATCTGGGCTGGTGTAGCATCTTTTAGCTTGCCTTAGTGTCCCTCCCCAGCCTGGCTGCAGGGACAGAAAGGAAAATGCAGCAAAAATCCTGAGTATTGTATCTTCAACCCCTGCTCATGGTCCCCACCAGGGCAGCTACCAGCAGAGCTGTGCTGCTTAGACGTGACCTCTTTTTATCCATAATTGTTGCATGTGGTGTGATTCTTGGGGTTGTCCTGTGAAGGACAAGGAGTTGGACTCAGCAATCCTTGTGGGTCCCTTCCAACTCAAGATCTTTTTTCTCTCTTCTCTCTTTTTTCTCTCCTCTCCTCAGGACTCAGTGAGTGGAGGATCGGAGACAAAATGTAGCATCAGGCAGCTGTGAATAGGATTTGGTCCAAAGCAGCAGGATTTGGTTCCTTTGGAATGGGGGAAGTTTCTGTAGCTGTAGGATCCTGCCTGTTTTGCTGCTGTTTCCCTGAGCACAAGTATTTTAGAGCATGCTCTCCTGCACAGAAAATGAAGACTTTATGAAAAATGTGAAGCAGTGATTCAGTTAATGTAAATCCCTGTTTTTTCAAAGCACAGAGTGATATTTCTGTTGCTAATAAATGCTGACAGCACTGCAAGCCTTGATGAACCTCAGCACGCTTCAAAAGATCGATCCATAGGCTGTGTGGTTATTTAAATTCAATATAAGTTTGCAGGAGGTCCAGCTGTTTAATGTCACTGTATGGAGCCAGGCTGCAGTGTGGTACGTGATAAATTAATTATTTCATGTTTTCCAGGAAAGAAAGGGGGAAAATACCATCCTATCAGAATCCTCAGGGATTTTTTTTCCAATGGTTTCAAGTCTAAGATTCTTGCTGCTCCAGGCCCTGAACTTGTAGAAATTAAACCTTTTTTTTTTTTTTTCCCCTCAGGAGGAGATCTGTCCTAGAGTGGAAGGTGAAGACACTCAGTCCTGCCTCTGGGCTTCGGCAGTCAATGTCAGAGACAAGTACATTTATGTGACACAGCCTAAGCAGAACAGAGTCCTGATAATTGATATCCAGACTCAGAAAGCCATACAGGTACTTCCAAGTGAATGTGTTATTCACTGATGGCAAAAGGCTCGACACGGGACAGAAAAATCAGATCTTTGCCCAGTGGGTCTGCTGACATTACTAAAAAGCTGGACCTGTGTTGCTTTCACCTGTGGGGTCACACTGTCATTCACTGTTCTGTAACCTGGCAGGAAAAGACTCCTCTGGGGGTTGGAGTTCATAGTCTCAGGGCTGCATCTGCAGCCAAGCTTGCAGTGAGTCTGGTAAAATAATGCTGGCGTGAATTTCTGGCCCAGCTGCCTGTGCTGGGTCGGCAGCAGGTTGGGAAGATGAGCTGGTGTGGGTACAGTTTAGGCACAAAGTGGCCCCTGATCTACTGGCTGTGAGTAACAGCTGAGATGGAGTGATGTCTGCCCAGGAAACGTTTGGAGTGCTCCTCTGAAGGCACAGGGGGTGTCACGGGGTGCATGGCAATGCCTGCAGTGAGCTGGTGTCGTGTTTGTCGTGGGCCTTTGGCTCACTGTGTAAATAACTGTCTCTGGGTTTTTTTAAGTCCTTGGATGTGGACCCATTGCCAACCAAATTACATTACGACAAGTCCCACGACCAAGTGTGGGTGCTCAGCTGGGGGGACATGAGGAAATCCTCAACCACACTGCAGGTGAGTCCTTACCTGCTGGAGCCTTTGGTCGTTCTGGGCGCAGCGTCACTGGTAGCACGTTGGTGACTGGTGGGTGGCAGGTAATTAACAGCATTTAATGGTCTGGATATAAAGCTGCTGCTTCATTTGCATATCCAGTGTGTTTTATTGGTCCCTCCTCCGTCCATCCTCCCGTATTTTTCCTGCTGTTTAATTTGTTTCTGAGCAATGACTGTGCCCCAGGCTGGCAGCAGGGCTCTGGTGTGTTTTAAGGCTGGTGACAGAGCCAAGTGCCATAAAGTCATACAGCAAGGGCTGGCAGCTGGATTAGAGCAGGATGAGCCTGCTGTGCTCCACAGCACTGCTGGCACACCTCAAATCCTGGGGTCAGGTCTGGGCCCCTCACCCCAAGACAGACACTGAGAGCCTGGAGTGTGTCCAGGGAAGGGAACGGAGCTGGGGAAGGGGCTGGAGCAGCAGGAGGGGCTGAGGGAGCTGGGGGGGCTCAGCCCTCTAGGACATGAAAAAAAACCCATAAACATCAAAAGCAAAACCTCAGGGACAAATTCTGTTACTGGGTGTCAGTGACTCCACTGGAGGGCTGCCAGTGAGGTCCCTGGAGCTCCTCCACGCTCAGCACCATCAGACCCACAGTGATACTGGGACACAGCACTGCTCGTGAGTTTGGACAACTAAATTAGCTTCCACTTCTGGATTACCTTGACAGATTCACTCTTCTGTTGACAGTGCAGACACATGGACAGTAGTCATCTGATTGGGTGTTTTGCTGTGTTGTATGACAGAGTTGACACCAGAGCTGGTTTGATCCATCCAGACACCCCTTCTCTAGTAGTTGTTTTCTGGCCCTTGCTGCCCAACCTTTCTGGAAATCCATGTGAATGCTCCTTCTGCCAGGAATGTGTGCTGCTGAGTCTGCATTAAAGCATTCCCCAGCAGGCAGAGAAGAAAAGTGTCTGTGCTTTCTGACCTAAAAACCTACAAATCTGGAGTCTGCATTAGCCATGGGGTGCCCAGGACTGCTGGAGGGGCTGCTCCGTGAGGATGGGATGAGCCATCCCCACCAGCCACCTGCTCCATCCAAAATAACGACTGCAGACTGGCAGTAATGAGGACTGGAACAGCTACTCATCAGGGGTGATTTCAGGAAGGCACCAAAACCAGAAAGGGGGCACATAAATGAAGGTTTCCAAGGCAATGCCACCAGGTTGTCTCATGGGGGGATGAGCAGTTTCCTGTATAGGGTATAAGGAGACAAAATGGGCTCTCTTTACCCTTTCTGACTTAATTTCTTCCATCCAGCTGTGAGAGGTTTCTGTAATTAAAGTAGAGATGGCACAAGCATGTCATTATTAAGAAGAACACACCACCTGCACAGTTGGAAACTTGTTAGAAGGCTCCAGCTCTGAAATAGTCCTTTCTGTTATCTTTATGAAGTGTAGTTACACGCACAGAGGTGAGATTAGCATCAGCATCAGCACATCCTTTCTTTTTTTCTGACCTTCTTTCCCAAAAGGTAGGCAGTGACTAATTTAGCAAAGTTCCTCCTTGAAACCTGCAGTGGTTAGTTGCAGACATGCAATAAAACATGGGTTTGTAACAAAGATGCTGCTGCAGAGGTTGATTTAAATTTCCACTCGTTCTCTGGAAGTCAGGGATTTATCAAGCTGCCCGTGCAACCAACTAATGGGATGCTGTTGTTTAGCCATTACTGGCTTGTGGTAAGCAAATGTCTGGCCTCTTGAAAGAACTATGCAAGGGTGAGCATCCTTCTTGAGCTATCTAATTGGCAGAAATCTAAATGGCATGACCAGAACAGCTGTCTGAACTAAACCTTTTAGGGATTTAGCTTCCCTTTAATGAATTATGTAGCTATAAATTCAAAGCAACGACTGTTGCACATTAGAGCAGCAGAAGGTCCTAACGAATGGACTAAAATCATCTTGAACCCAGCAATCAATCTGAGTATTTAACATTTTAATTATTGAAAAGTTCTCCTTTCCGGAGCAGTGGAGGAGCTGAGTTCCCCTGGCCATGGAGATGTGTCCTGTGCTGGAGGACAGGACCAGGGGACAGCCAAAGGGCCCTTCTCTGCTCCTCCCTGAACTTTATGTGGTGCTGTAGCTGGATGAACAGATTTTCTCCTTCAGAGTGATAATTAGCTGCTGTGACTTAGTGTTTGATCCTTCAAGCTGGTAAATCATCACTGTGCATTTAAGTGAGATTAATAAATGTGACCATGAAATAAGTGTTACTTTAGACACTGAGGGATAAATTATTATGGTCCTGGTGTTGTCATACTGCTTCAGCTCCTGCATGACTGCTCTTTCTCGAGATGTAAACAACTTAGGAAAGTCAAGTTGTGTACTTACCTTACAAATGTCAAGCCTCAAATACTATTTAGTAGCACCACTTTTCAAGATATCTACACCAAACAGCGTTTTGAAGTCATTAATCAGTTTAAGCCTGGGAAGAGCCACTCTGCCCCGTGCCTGTGTATAATCTGTGTTTACCTTTCTGCTTGTCCTGTGCTCAGCCTGGTGTGTTTGTCGTAGGTGATCCCGGAGGCCAGCGCGGGGCAGGATCCACGGGTGATCCGCACACCCTTCCGAGGAGTGGAGGATTTTTTTATACCACCTACAAATCTCATTATTAACCATGTCAGGTAAGAAATTATCTTAATGGTAATGGTGACCATACTCCTCCCTTCTCATAACCTCAGAGCACTTCATAAATATGAATGAGTGAATGAATGAATGAATGAATCTGTGAGGAAGCTGATTGCTTGTATTCCAATTTTCACGTGTGAAATAGAGAAATGGTTGAGCAAATTGCCAGTAGTTATTCAGCTAATCAATAGAAGAGCAAGAAGGGATTTCCAGGCCTGGATTTCCCTTAGACTTTGGCACAGACGTTCAATGCACTCACCTTGGTCAGCCATCCCTCCTTGCAGCTTATGACACTCTGTCCTGGCTTGCTTTTGCCAGGAGTTCGATGGCCCAAAAACCACCTTTTCTTGCCTCCTAACCATTTTATGGATCTGGGCAGAAACCTATGTCAAGGATTTATTGCTTGAAGTGGTAAAAGTGTACTCTGCTTGAAGCATAAGGTTCTTCCACGTGTTTCCAACTTGGATCTCTGCGTGGGGTGTGTGGTTTGAGCAGAAAAATGGTATGCACTGCACATTAGCAAACGAAACCTCCATGAACCATCAGTTTTGAATGTTAATGTGATGTAGTGGTTAATGAGGTTGTGTAACTAACATACCAATAACTTGGAGTAATACTGGCTGCTTCCCAGCAGGCACAGGAAGCCTCCCATTAACATTATCAGAATTGATGATAACTGCACAGCAATTTATACTGTTCTTTCCGTGTTACAACATAACAACTGTTTAACCATCTTCTGGCGCCTATATAGTTTAACTAAGTAAAACTCTCAAAAAACCATACTGTAACTCCTTACATTAATCTTAGGTTTCCTGCAGGGAGCACTGGGAGAGGGGGGTCACACTTAAATGATTATATATTGAATCTGTTCCAAAATAAATAACTTTGCTGCTTGAAACACAAAATAATGATGCATAGCTCATGGCTGTCACTTGTAATTTCTCCCTACTTCATTTTTCCAGTTTTCCCTCAAAATTTCATTGTGACTTATAGTAGTGCCAGGAGGTAAATGACTCTGCTGAATGCTAAAGCCTGAGCTGAGAAGGTGAAGATTGGGTTCAAAGACAGGAAAGTGGAACAGTTCTGCTTTATTTGTTTGTTTGTTTAATAGTCCTTTTGCCTCAGTGTGATTAGTTGGCTGTATACAGATGAACTTCCATAAGAAATATTAAATGTAGGTTATTGTCTATAGTGCAAAGCTGCAAATGCTGTGCCTGATTTCCTGTTGCATTTGTTCAGAGCCAGATCTTTGTCCATTGTCACTCACCCTCAGTCCACAAAAATAATTGCTAGCAGTCTAATGAGGCTCATTGAGATCACATTCTAAATTCTCCACTCAGAAACAATAAATGGCAATACCAGCATTTCCCAGGAAGGTGGCTGTTTAAGCAGTCTCTTCCACGAGCCAAAAAATATTTGTATGCAAATATTCTTGTTTCAGATGGGTATCTAACAATGGCTCCGTTTTTATTAGTTCCCAGGGGGGCTTGTTGTCCACTGAAAACTCTCTGAGTGCAAGTTTTGCTTTGAGATTTCAGATCACAGATTTCATGCAAGGGCTGCGCCTCTTGTGCAGCTGTGGGCACATAAAACGCATCCTGACCCACTTTCTTAAATGAAAGTTTATGATAAGAACCATTTCTTAACTTCTTCGGGCATTCGGCCAAGTATTAAGGAAGTCTTGGGGAAAAAAAAATGCTGTAAGGGAAAGCACTTTTTAAAGTGTACTTAAAATGCACTCATCCAGGAGAAATACAAGTGTCATATCCAATTTCCCCACACACAGTGCACTACAGCTCTCCACTGCAGATATTTTGTGAAGTCTCTAATGGATGGGAGTATAATGGGGAAATGAAAGGCTTAGCCCAGTGATTTTCATGGGATCATTCACTACACTGGCTCGTTCCTCAGAAGTGAAATCATTGCTGAGTGTCTCACTGACAGATGGATTAAGAATAAAGAAATAAACCCAGTGTTTCAAGCAAAATATATGTTATCTGCACACAAGCACGTTGTCCTCCACATTTCACAAGGCAATTTTACATCTTTTGGGGAAGAGATACAACACTAAGCACTCACTTCATTTCCTTGTGTCTGCATTGAACGGATGAAAAGATACTCGATGTAAAATTAGTTTTTGTGAGCCAGTGCCAGTGACCTGTGAATCTCAGGCACACACACAGGCTGTTTCTATGGCCTCCTTCTCAAATTAAGCAGAAACCTTTCCTGGCTATTCTTGACCTTTTCTTGTCTTCAGCAAAGGTCAGGTCTGCTGCAGCATATATCTTTTACAGAACATTTATTCTCTGCTCTTTGTTTTCTGCCCTGTCTTGAGACAGAAAATCAAGGCCCCTTATCTTCAGGGCACCCTGGTTTTGTTCCTCAAGAAATGTTTTACACCTTCCCTGGGCTGGCAGGGTGGTGTTTAACACAATCTGCTCTGCACCGCAGCCTTGCCAGCTCCTGCACTGTCCCCAGGCACCACTGGTACCTAATATACATCACAGCTCCCCTCTACTGCTGTTATTTAAGAGAAGAGGTTAGACATGCCCTTCATTTGGTGGTTATACATTATATTATATATTTCTTATGTTGTATTCTATTTATATATTTTGTTTATATATTATATTATACTATATTTTATATAGTTGCTCTCTGGCCCCAGCCTGGCAGCAATATGCTTTATTTTGAATGTTTTTCTATTCTGGCATTGAAGGCGTGAGTATATATTGAATTACATCACTGTAGACCTCAGACAGGTTAAATATAAACCTGGTCAACAGTAGCCTACAGAACACCCAAACCTTGGTATCATTCCTATGGTAAGTTGATCTTCCCAATAAAAGATTTCAGCTCTTGAAGAGCCAAATGCCGGAGCACATATTCAGACTTCCAGGATCAGGTTGCAGATTTGGACTGAAATACAATATATCCCTCCTTTAGGATGTTTTAGAAGCACTAAAATAGAGAACAGGACGGCGTTATTCCGCATGCTTCCCAAACCAACTGGGTGGAGTTTCCCAGCCCTGCTGGCTTCCCTCCCTGCGCACGATGTCCCCGTGTCTCCAGGGGTGACCTCGGTGTCTCGTTTCCCGTTTCAGGTTTGGCTTCGTTTTCAACAAGTCGCGGCCGGCGGTTCACAAGATCGACCTGGAGACGGTGACGCACCTCAAGACCATCAGCCTGCGGGCGCAGGGCTGCGCTCCCCAGGCCATGGCGCACTCGCACCTGGGCGGCTACTACTTCATCCAGTGCGGGCGGCGGCGCGCGGGGCCGCAGCTCCTCGTGGACGGCGTCACCGACGCCGTGGTGGGCCCCAACGGCGCCGTGTCGGGCTCCCCGCACGTGTCCCCCGACGGGCGGTACCTGGTCAGCGCCGACGGGGACAGCGGCAGGATCAGAGTGCAGGCCCTGACCGTGCGGGGGGAAATCCGCCTGATTTACGACTTACAGACGGACGTGCGCGTATCCGATGTGACATTTCAGCCCTCCTTCACCGAAGGCGATCAGTACTACGTGTACGCCGCTTCGCATCTGCAAACAGATGTGCTTTTTCTAGAGCTGTCGACGGGGAAAATGAACGTACTGAAGAACTTAAAGGACCCTATCGCATCCAAAGACTGGCCCTGGAGCAGCCGCAACAGAATTATGAAAGACAGTGGATTATTCGGACAGTATCTCATTACACCAGCTAAAGATTCGTTGTTTGTTATAAACGGGAGGCAAAATACGTTACGCTGCGAGGTGTCGGGTGTGAGGAGGGGTAACACAGTGGTCTGGGTTGGGGAGGTATGAAAGGGCAGCAGAGGTGGAGCCTTCAGCAGGAGAGGACCAGTTGGGACCTTTACACTGCAACAAATGAGCAGTAGCATTGTATATTTTTACACTGGGAAAACAAAAAGAAAAACAAAAAAAACCCCTGTATAGGCTTCATGGTACAACACTGGTCTACTTGCAAGTTTTATAATATAAGGTATGCTCTGCTAATAGGAAGCGGTTTTGAAGGGATATTTTTTATTTGTGGGTATGATTTGTGGTTACGAGAAAAATGCTGGGAAACGAATAATATCTCCACTGAGAGATCGTATAAGCCACGAAACCGAGTGATTCTGTAGAACAAAACAGGTTTTGACTTTCCGTACTGAGGAGCTTTTGTGTTATGTCCGAGCCATCAGTTTTCTTCCCTGCATCCCTTGCCCGTTGGCTGCACCGACTGCCCCACCCCGGCACGGGGGGGCTGCAGCAGCGAGGACCGCAGTGAATATTCACCTTTGGATGGTGGGGGAAGCCGAGCATCAGAGCAGATTTCAACCCAGAGAAACCTGGGAGAGCGATGTAATGAAAGCTGATCGGTTTTCTCTGCAGGATGGCTTTGGGAGGATTCGCAGATGTGGTTTCAGGAGGAGGCATCACAGGAATAGTAACTGTCAGCTCGCTTGCTTCTGCGCTTAATTTTGCTCTTGGTCCTACTGAAGGCAATGGGATGAGTCCCCCCTCTTCCAGTGCGTATTTGTGTGATTGTGTTTGAGAAATTTGCCCTGAAATATCCAGGCCATTACCCATCCAAGCCTGGGTAGAAGCCAGGAAACACTGAGGGGGGGAGGTCAGACTTTGTAAACAGTTTTGTTGAGAAAGTGGCATTGCTCTTTCAGCAGCTCGCAGTGCTGTCAGTT
Source organism: Pseudotriccus pelzelni (assembly GCA_035584735.1). Lineage (NCBI taxonomy): Eukaryota > Metazoa > Chordata > Aves > Passeriformes > Tyrannidae > Pseudotriccus > Pseudotriccus pelzelni. The sequence continues at coordinate 7,849,914 of JAWMRA010000028.1, read as the reverse complement.
TGGGCACAATATGCAAAAATCTGCTCTTTTGGGGGCAGAGAATTAGTTACAGTTATTCCCATAGGAGACAGCAACACTTCTCATCACTCACCAATCATTGGTTTCTCTCATTAAATAGTTAGTAGCACTGAAGCCACTGGGTTCTTCATAAAATAGCAGTTAAAATGACAGAGGTTATTTTAATGGAAACCTCACTCATTTTCTAGTCATAGCCTTAATTTGCCTGTTTCTTTTCACAAAAACCAGGAAACAATTCTACTTTGTGATTTTTTTTTCCCCTTCGTGTTTATAGTACACTTGTTTATAGTCAATTATCTTTTAGTTATGAGCAAAGACATTCATGTAAAAAGCAGCTGAATTATCCAAGAATGCAACAGCTGGCATTGAGGAATTTCAGTTGAGTTGCCATAAAAACACACAGCCATTTGCACACTTGGAAGACATAAAAACTTTTCTAGTTGCATTTTTGTAACTTCTGACATCCATCACCGTGAAGGAATGAGGGCAAGAGCAGCTGTGGCTCGCGGAGCCGGGTGAGCAGCAGTGCCGTCGGAGGGGTTGTAGCCCATGTGCCACTTGGAAAATGTGGTCTTGAGGTGGGTGAAGACTCTCTGAAGGTAAATTTTGGAAGATTTGGAGCCACCCGTTGGCCTTTGGAAAGACCCAGCTCATTTTGCCAGTGACCTTGTTGCCCAGAGTTTGTACAAAGGCTGCTGCTGAGCACCATCCAGTGACAGGTAGTGGTGTGGTAATTATTTTCCTCCACAGATGCTTAAAGTCACCCATTTCACTACACACACACAGGGATTTTAAGCAAGAAGGATGCTTAACACTGGTAATCTTTGCTTTAAATGTTAAACTTTACCAGAAGAGCAGCATTTTAGCATGGCTGTAGACCTGAAGTATTTTAAACTATTTCAGTTCTGTAGCGAATATAAAAATCTGTTCTGACAGACGAAGAAGGGGAGCTGAATCCTATGAATTCATTAAACATGGAGTCCTTGAAATTGCCCTTCAACTCCCACAGGCTGAATGCTACATCTCTCTCACTTACTTATGAGCCATAGGGGTTAGAAGAGACTCTCCCATCATTGCAACACAGACCTGTGGAACAGAAGGGCATAGCCCTCCTCCAGCAATGCATGGTGTCCATGATTTTCTACTCATCCCATTAGGAAAAATACCCATGTCAAGGAAAGGAGAAGACCAGCTCTGTAAGTACCTTTAAATATGCACAACTCCTTTCTTGAGCAAAGCTGTATCCATACATTGCAGCCATCCTAAATGTGTTTTACCAAGGCCAAACACTGCTCTCGTGTTACCTTTTATGACTTCTCGAGTATTTTGTTATGCCTATGATATGTTTTCCCTGTAGCGACGTTCATTGTGTCATAGATCAAGCAAATATTACTTTTTTAAGAATATTTAAAAGAAAAAAAAAATCTGTATATATCTGTTCAGGTAAATATTCTTGAGGCTGGTTTATATATAGGCTGTGAAAGGTGTGTAACAGACCTCACTTCTCCCTGTTTGTCTCAAAATATTGGAATAGCGTTCACTTGAAAAATCCCACTTGGACCTTCCAAAGATGTTCCCTTTCTTCCCTCTTCAGCCCAAGTTCTGGTGATGTGTTTTTCTAAATTATCCTAATGGTTATATATCATACTTAGAAAATGAAGTACAACTTAGATTGTCCACACTACTTGTGAACAGTTCCAATGACAGTCAAATCTGACATTAAAGTGCTGCACATTTGTTACTCTGATTTAATTTTTTTCTTATGACACAGAAATTTTATATATACTCAAAAAAATATTTCAATTCGTTTTTGCCTTTCAACTCTGTCAGAAAGAGACTACATTTCCTCGTGGGCAGTTTCTTTCCTACTCCCTTTGTGTTCTCTACCAATTCACAGTTCATTCCTAGTTAATAAATTATTAATTAATCATGGTGATTTGTTGAAATTAATCTAAATTGAATTAATTACCTTTTCATTATCCTACACACTCGTGACACCAGAATCATGGGAAAAATAGTCCTTGGTTGCCACCAAGACTCCAATGCCAAGATCAGATGCATTTAACATTCATCACTGTATGACAGAAATAAGGGTTTGTCTTCGTATTTCCCTCAATATTTTCACTTTGGGAATGAGTGAAAATTTTTACAGAACATTTTACTGTGCACTGCAGTGCCTGTTTAGAAACCAACTGCTTTTAATTTGGAAAAAAAACCTCACAAGTTACTTAATTTGGAATCTGTGACAATTAACATATTCTTACCGTTAAATACTTGGATTTTTTTATTTTTTTTTTACCACTGCAAGAAAATCGACAGAAGTCCCCAAATATTTTGGTGGGCTTACCTGCAGGATGGGTGGGAGATGGGAATGGCAGAGTGGCTTGGTCCCCCCTGCAAAAGGGGCTTCATGAAGGGGCTGTTGGAAACCACCTTGGCTGGAAGGATTTGGGCTGTTCGGCTGCACCGACCTCCACGAACGCAGCTCTGCCCAGGAGGAACACCGGTCCTGGCGACCTGTTGACAGGTACTTATTTACTTGATTTATACCATGATTAGGCCTTAATTACCGGAGTGCCTGGCAGTGTGCTGGGTGCTGTGTGAAACCGATGGAAAGGTCAAGATCTCAATTCTGTGAGGAGATAGTGGCTAATTCCCTGTCTGACCCTACAGCGGGTCAACAAAATGAACAGCAACACAGGAACGGGCTGGGGGAGCCTTGTGCAATAACCTGGTTATTCCTGACAGATACGGGCACAGCCTCCTGCCTGTGTATTTTTTTCCCTAAGACCTCCTTTGTCCCTCCCCGTTCAGGGCTGTGTTTTAAGTGAGCGGGTACAGCTGTTGCCCTTCAGTGAACCCCCCCAGGGCCATCTGATGAAGGGGGCTGCAAATACTGACCTGACATAGGAATTTCTCTGTTTATCCTGTGCAGGCACGGCAGGATGGTTGGGGCACGACCAGTGCAACTTGTTGTGTTCTTGGCCCGATCTGCTCTCTGCACCAGCTGAATTAATGCCCATAGTTCAGTTCACTGGCAGCAAAAGGTCATCACCAGGCAGCCCAGGGGGAAGATGTACCGGTGCCTTCACACTGCTGTTAATGACCCTCACACCTTGACACGGGATGCTCAGGTGGCTTGGAGTCCTCACAGACGTGACTGGCTACCAAAGAAGCTCTGCTTACCTTTGGATTTTTTTCCTTGTGCTTTCATTTGCCCCTTTTTCCTCAAGTTCCTGAAAAAAAAAAGGCAGAAACTCAGTGGCACAAAACTCAAGGGCTCTTGCATGTCTCATCTTGAGTTTAGGAAAAAATGGGGGGTCATATTTTCCAAATGCTTGTAGCTGAAAACAAAAAGCAAGACAAACCCCTGAAAACCAAACCAAAGCAACAAAAAAACCCCAAAACAAAAAACAACCAAAAAAAAAAAAAAAAAGAGCAAACAAACCAAACAAAAAACCTCAACAAAGTCTCACATTATTTCTTTAACCAGTTCCCAATACTAACTTTAGAAGAAATAAAAAATATAAAAATAAAAGACCTGCTGAGGTGCTTCTACCATGCAAACTGCCACAGCCCAGAGGCTTGTTTAATTAAGCACTTCAGCACTAACCCTTGGCAGTCTGTGGTGCCTTTGACACTTGTCCAAAGCCATCAGATGAAGGCAGCGAGCACAGCGAGAGCAGAGAACCAGCTGCGCCTCGGGAACAAGACAAGCACTGAATCAAAGGAGCAGCCCATCCCAATTTGCAAAGGTCAGAGCACTGGCATTTGCAGAGGTGTGACTCCAGTTCCCGGTTCTCCTGCTGTGCACGGCCCAGCGTGCACATTCCCGGTGCCACCCAGTGCCCACCCGGCAGCCGGTTCCTCTTGATTAGGAGAGGGGTAAGCCCAGCTGGCACTTCACCTCCTGCAGGGTTACCTGGAGGGGAGTTTTCTTCTTTTCTGCAGGGAGTATTGCGGAGGGAGGGTTTTTCATGTTTTATTTAAGGCTACAGTAAACTTGGTGTTAATGGACTTACAGAAAGTGGAGGGAAAGTTCATCATTTCTGCAGAGGATTTGCTTTGAGGGCTGGCAAAGCCTGATCCGAGCTGGGTCAGGCAGGGCAACCAGGCTGGAATCTTCTGTTTCTTTAAACAGGTCCAACCAAGCTAGAAAAGAATAATAAAGCATTGGTTAGTAATTTGGGGTGGTGGGTAAACTGTATTATTTCCTACTTTTAACCCTCCTCCTTTTCATCACAGCTGCTTCTGCAAGCCAGTACCTCCTGTGCTGAGGCTGTTCTGAGCATGTGGAATTTCCCTAAGCTGGACACCAGCCCTGTTTTGCAGACAGTTCCATATGAGCAGCTGTATTACGTTTTTCTGTATTTGGAGGGTTGCATTGGGCTCCAATTTTATTTTACATGGAATCCAATATAATTACTTTAAAATATAGTGTCAAAAATACTGATGGACCACAAATAGAGGCTGTCAGCTGGCTTACGGTTTGGGTGGGAAGGGACCTTAAAGCTCATCTTGTTCTGTCCCCCTGCCACGGGCAGGGACACCTTCCACCAGCCCAGGTTGCTCCAAGCCCCGTCCAGCCTGGCCTTGGACACTTC
>JAWMRA010000028.1:7801055-7845006 GCA_035584735.1 Pseudotriccus pelzelni | reverse complement strand
GGGCAGGGACACCTTCCACCAGCCCAGGTTGCTCCAAGCCCCGTCCAACCTGGCCTTGGACACTTCCAGGGATCCAGAGGCAGCCACAACTTCTCTGGGTAACCCTCTCCTCCACCCCTTTCTTTCCAGTGCCTGATGTGAAACAGCCCATGACCTGGGGGACAGCTGAGTGTCAGCCTGCTCTGTGATCGCTCCGACAGCATCGCGTGCTGTGTCGAGCTCAGCCCAGCTCCTGCAGGGCGATGCCCCACGCTGACACACACAGCAAGTGCCAGCCAGCCCCGCTCCCTCAGCACTTTGCCGGGTCCCAGGCTTGCTCAGCACAGAGTCAGCTCTGTGCGAGACACAACCTCGGCTTTGAAGCTGGCTGGCTCTGGCATCCCACCGCTGGCACACAGGATGCCAGCCTTGTCCCACAGCACAAAACTACTCACTATTTTCTCTCTGTAAAATTATTTCAATCCACTGGATACATCAGCTTCTATATGTTTTCTTGAGTAGATTTCGTTTTCTCAAGGCAAGGCATTTTCTCAAGCCTGAAAACTCTTTATGTGATTTTTTTTAAAAAAAATTATTTTTCATGTCATTGTTTTTTCTCATCTTTCTAGCTTCTATTTTCTAATAGAGGAAAGGGATGCATTCACATTTGAAGACAACATCCTGGTGTGGCACTGCCCTTTCTCCCCTCACACATGGAAAACATTGGCAGAAATCCCAGTGGGTCCAGGCAATTTCCAAAACCAATAGGGCAGATAGAACATTGTTCCCTCAGCACTGCCAAGGCCACCACTAAACCAACGTCCCCAAGTGCCACCTCTGTTAAATCCTTCCAAGGATGGTGACTCCACCACTGCCCTGGGCAGCCTGTTCCAGGGCTTGACAAGCCTTTCCACGGAGAAATCTTCCCTAATATCCAATCTAAACCTCCCCTGGTGCAATCAGCCAACATCATGCCTGGTACTGGTCCCACCACAGCTCATTCTGGCATCAGAATTTCTCCTAAAAGCAATAGGTTTGACCTAGGTGAGCTCCCAGGTTCTCATGCACAATGCACTACTGCTCCATGGCTTTATATTTAAGATTAGCCTGACATGTCTGTGTATTTAATTTATAATCATAATTTTGGCTTGAGAAAAATTAGTCTGCCATTACATGGAGCTATTGTAACGCTGAGACACAGATGGCTAATTATCGAAATGTCTAAGAGCATCTTTGTAGAAGTCCTAAGGCAAAAGAAAAAAAAAACCAAAATACTTTTGACAAGCATTATTTGCTGAAGCAAATTCCGTTTAATTAAGACATGAAGTCTGGACTGAAAGACAGCCCAGCTTGTCAACAATACTAACTGCAGCAGACACTGCTAGAGGTTATGCTTTGCATTAAGGCCAAAAGGTAAAGGACAGAAGCTTTTTAAAGAATTCCTCCAGTTTCCCTGTATAACAAAGCTAAGCTGGTTAACTGTCTTGAACAATATTTTACTTTAGAAGCTCAAATCAATGCTGATGAAAACGCTCAACGTGACAGATTTAGAGGCTGAAATCCTCTCTGCACCCTAAAAACTCCTTTCAGCAGCACAGGCTGTTCTCTGTGCCCTGCCCCAAGGTCTGCAGAGCCCCAAACCCCCAGAGTGGTGCGTGTGGGGGCACAGGGGCTGTGTCAGCAGGACCATCACCACTCAGGAGTGCTTCTCAGAACAGACTAGGGCTTAGAAAACCTTCCCTCCTTTAACCACATCAGCAGAAACCACGGCTTCATCCCGGGGATGTGCAGGTTGCTGTTCACCGCTCGCCCAGTGAGGCTCGTTAGTGCACGGAGGGGTTGTAGGCACAGCCAGCAGCTCAAGGTCTGCACTGTCCCATATGGCAGTAAAATTATTCAAGGGGAAATTATGCAGACAGTCAACATGTTCAAGCTGCAATGAATTATGCTGAAAACATCAGCGCAAGTAGCAGTCAATTTGTGTTACGGTCAACGACCGCAGCTCCCTTGTTTTCTCCTGTTGGAGGCCCCGGGGGCTCAGGGGTGTCAGGGATGCTCCGGTAAACCCCCTAAAGCTGCAGCTCCTGCACTGGGCTGTGACAGCACCTGGAAGTTAGCAAGGAGAAAGGTTTAGCAGCAATAGGCATCATGCAAGGGACACAACACTTCATCCACTGGCAGTTCATCCACGAGTCTTCTGGACGTACCAGAGGGCAAGTGTGGGAGGAAGAGAAGAGAAAAAGGCAGCAGAGAAGGTGCTGGGTTTAATTACTGCAGTTTCAGCTACAGGCTGACCCCCAGACAGGACCAGGGGGAGTGGCTTCCAACTGCCAGAGGGCAGGGTTAGGCTGGATATTAGAAAGAAATTCTTCCCTGTGAGGGTGGAGTGTCAAACACCCCTTCAAAACACCACAAAGCAGGAGGGAGGCTGATAGAGTCGTCACACAGCATCGGGTGACGATACAGAATCATCTTGTGCTTATTTAAATCCTTCCAGCAATAAAAGCAAACCCACTGGCTGTGGTTTCAAAGTGTTTCTTTAAGTCAGCCAAACAAATCCCTGAGTTATCATCTGCAACAAACAGAAACCAGACATGCTATTAAGCCAGGCTGTAAATATCATTTAAAAGCAAACCTGAGCAATAAATTAGGGGCTGTGGTGGCAACGGTGTTAATGCAATCTGAAAGGAGAGGCTCACTAGGGGCAAATAATGTATTTGTGGTGTTGCAGGAGAGAGGCAGCCAATGGTTCTGTAGCACATACCACTCCTGAAACCCTTCAGAGCACTGCCAAGAACCTCACAATTGACAGGCAAGTGACAGCCAGGAAGATTTACACTCCCTTTCACAGCTCCTCAGGAAGGCTGGGATGGTCCAGAATGTGCTGTGAGTCTGCTGAGAACCCAGTGTCAAAAAAAGCTGTGGGTCACCCAGCCCCAGGTCCAGGCTGCCACTTCCCCGACCGTCAGTAAGCGAACATGGCATCTGCTGGGCTTTGCTGTCCTTTCTCCTCAGAGGGGAAATTATTTGCCCAGTGGAATTTAGGAATGGCTGGAGCCATCCTGGAGCTGGGAGCTGAAGGAGCACGGGAGCTCTGGCACCAAGGGGGGAACGTGGGGTCCAACCCTGCACGAGGCAAGAGGGGGCCCTGGAGCCACATCAGTCACTGGGCAGGGTCACTGAAACACAAAGGTGCTCCACAGGCACCCCAGGATAGGAAAACTGCTTCCACCTCAGTAGAGCGAGTCTCACTACAGTGATGTGATTTATGAGCACATGGAAAGAAGTGGAAAAAAATAAGGAAACTTCAGTAGAGAATTTACAGAATTTAGTAGAATTCACAATGCTGTCAACTCCGCCGATATTGGCATTTCAATTCATTAAAAAACCAGACAAATCAGATGTTTGTACTCATTTAAAATAATTTCTCCTCTTTGACCCAGCTTAATTTATCACATTACGTCTTTCTGCAGTGCTTAGGAGAGCTGCTGTTCGAGTGAACCCAAAGGAACATACGAGTGAAATATTAAGTAGTTGTCATTAACAACAGGGTCCATTAAAACCCAGCACCACAGCTTCCCTACAGCAATTTTTGCCAAGCCAAACACAAACTATTCTCCGACAGATGTAGGATTTGTGTTTCCTGCTGCATTAAAGCCGGGACACCTTGTGACAGTGTTTTCATGAATAACACATGTATCTCAGGATTTGAATAGTAGTCATTGCAAAGTAAAAGCAGCAGCAAAGGGAAAATCCCACATCTCAATATAAACTAATCCTTATTCAAATAATATTTACTCTCTTTTTTCCTACTAAAATCCTCCCATGTTTCTGCCATTTTGTATGTGTATTTTCAGAATTTCATGTGTTTTTATGAATAGCTACATTTTGATGGTGAAAAGAGGCTGAATAATCAACAAGCATATACCCAAACATTCATATCTTCAATTCTGGAAATGAGGGGGTATTTTTACATTAGCCCTGAGTCTACTCAGTCCAACACAGAGTAACATTTCTGCACTCACTCAGAGTTACAGGTAACCCATGAGTAAGCTTCTCTCATAACTGCATTATTAATTTCTCCATCATCAGAAATAGATAGTGTCAGTGAAGGCTACATAAATTATATTTATCCAGCAGGCTTAAACAAAGAAGGCATCCTGCCAAGGGTTTGGTATCTTCTTTTTAAACAACATGTATTAATGGGGTTGTCAGGTAGGGAGAGGATAAGGAAAAGATACAGGACTTCCCCAAGATCTGGACCAAATCAGGGACAGAATGGAATAAACTGGTGAAGACAATATTAACCACAGCTAACATCACCTCAAAAGATCCTTGCCAGGATGCTCCTCTGGTAGGTGCCAGCAAAAGCCATTACTACAGTTTACTAATAGAGCACAGACACACACATGTATCCTGCACTGGGAAATAGTGTGGACGGATGCATGGATAGATAGAGACAGACGGACAGACAGATAATCAAGTGGCTCTCTGAAGATGACATGGATTTTCATTACATTCAGCAGGCAGGGCAGGGTATGCAGCAAAGGATATTCTTTCCTCTATTTCTCCCAGAGCACCAACGTCTGTGGTGTGGATTTTCTGCTGTTTCAGCCCTTCCTTATTAAAAGCTTTTTACAGAAGACTTAATTTAAATGTACACTTCTGCTGCTCCTGGCCATGGTTTCCCAGGTGAGCAGGTTGACTCGTAATGTCACAGCTACCTTCTGTTGACTGTCTGGGGTGTTCAGGGGGATCTTTTCATGTGGCCTGATTTGATTTCTGCCTGAAATCCACTCTCCTTCCTTTGGGTGGCATCCAGAAAACACCTGTGATTTTTCATTTTGAAATACTGTTTGCAGCTTGCTGGAGAGCCAAGAGCTCCCCGGGGAAATGAGTGACATCAGCAGGAGCCATTTGTCACAGTGACTCAGAAAATTACAGGGTAAGATGTGCATATCATCATTACAACAGGAGGAGGGCTCCCTTGTTCTCCCCATCAAGTGGGACTTTCTGTCCCAAACCAAGTCCCCTGTCACCCTGTGCTGAGCATGCTTTGAGGAGCAGCCCCAGATGATGGACCCAGCCTCCTTCACCCCAGCCCAAGAGCCTGCGAGACTCAGGTCAGCAGTGTTGGCAAAAATGCTGAGAGCAGGAGAGGTGGCACTTTTTCAGTCTGGGAAGCAGAGTAGTCTGTTAAGTGTGGAGAGGAGAATTAGTTAAATACTAGTAAATAAACACTGTTATAGCCATCAGCTAAGCTTACAAAGGCTGGACTCTGCTTGGAGCACCCCTGTTTGCTCTGTGCTGCAACATCTCTGCAGGGACCTGGCAGAAGATGAACCTTGTGGGAAGGGACACACTGGACATGTCACAGCAGAGGGGTCTGCAGGGCCAGCTGGGCAGGCAGAGGGACAGGTCTGCACAGGAGAATATCTGCAAATGACAGCCAAGCCCAGTGAGTTCTCCCTGGTAAGGCTATTGCAGCCCATCTCTAGACAGGTCTGTGTATGAGTAGAAGTTTCTCTTCATGTTCAGAAGCAGCTCAGAGCTCAGAAAGAAACCTCTGCCATACTGCCTTGTAATATAATAATATATGTGTAATATCTGAAGATCAAGACCATCTCTCTATTAAATTAGATAACAAATAATTAGATAATTTTAATTTACTCTATGAATATTCTGGAGAGTAAACTGCTTACAGGCAGCTAATGCAATAAACTTACTTTATAAGCAGAGAGCAACATCTGTTACCATGAGGAGTCTGCAGCACACATTAGGATTCTGTGCACACTCAGCCATAGTTAGAGTAAATGTATCATTAAGTTGGTATCCTTTCCTATTCAAAGCACACTTTTCAAGATTTATGTACTGCAGACAATGAGATAGCAGGAGAATCAACTTGTGCTCGACTATTCTTGCATTCAGCCCCTGTCCCGTGGCAAGATAACGTTAATAAAAAGGGTAAGACAGAGCATGGAAGTCAGGTCGCTTCTACATATGGGAAATACAAGCCCAGCCCCACACACATCCAAAGGCACAGCAAAACAGAAGCTGTGCTGAAAGAGTACCTTTAAGGTCACAAACCCAAGCCCTAAAAAATCAAACCACCTCATCAAAGAGCCTGCCTCCCATACACACAAAACTGCAGGGAGCACCCCAGGCCTGCAGGCAGAACCAGGGGTTAATATGACTTCGAAAAGTTCTTAAATATCTCAGCTGAGAATGTGCAAACAGCACTTTTTCCAAAGGTTTGCAAACGCAACAAACTGGGCAAATAGAAGTGACAGGAAGGGTTGTTATTTGTAAACCATCTACTGTGCCGTGGATGTGACATGCTTATTCTGGATCCAAAGGGTGCTGTGAAAGATCAACAAACATATTTTCAGCTGGGCTAAACACTGTATTTAGAGGGCACATGTCAATCCAAACACTTAACCTTTTCCAAAGCTACTATGACACCACATTTTCAGTAGTGACCAGTGATTTCTTAGATGCCCTCGCTGTTTGAATGGGGAAGAAGCCTGTTTTTTGGAGGATGGATGCCTTATTGCCATCGACACAGCTTGTCTGGATTTCTAACCGAACTGGCAGCACAATGTAAAAATAAACCCAAATCAGCCAAGCAATGCTATTGTGCATCTTAGCAGTAATAGAAAACCACATTGTCCCTTCAGGCAGATGAGCAGAGCACTAAAGATATCTCCCAATGTCATTTATGTGAAAGTTGCATTTTTATTATAAACTAATCTACCATGTCAGTCACACATGCAAGCCCTGTCAATGGCCATCACACACGCCAAGAAAATGAGCCTTGCTTGCTTCTCGATTTTGCAGCTGCTGACTTGCCCTGTTTTAGGGGAACTCAACAAGGAAGGATTAATGGGCAAGGGTTTGGTAATAAGCAGAGTTTATCTGTCTTAGTGGGAAAGAAGGACAGCCCCTGGCAGGAGCACGGGACTGCACCATCCATGTGCTTGCTGGAATGTCCATGGCAGGTTATCTGGGAAGAAAGACCATTGTACCTGTGCTTTCACGTGCTCTTAAAATCTCCCTTTTCTTCTTTTTGGAGTCTGGGGCAAGTCCCAGTGAGGGTCACTGAGTGTATGGACGGTTTGTGCCAACACCTTCCCCCCAAGAAGATTAAAGGCTTTGGGAAGAACAAAGTTGAACATCACGAAGCAAAGCTGAATAAATCAACAGGAGCCTCACCACAGTCAGCTACACAACAAAGTCCCCTGCTAAGGTGTATGTGGTGGAAGAACCCAGCAGACAGTTGATTTGCCCTTCAAGACAGAACTACTAGAGAGCAACCCTCTGTGCCAAGCTCTAGATAAGATGCAATCCAAGTTCTCTGGCTGCTCTGTGTAAGGACACAGAGACACTGACATGATGAATGGCTGGGAATGATCACGACAGTGACGGTACAAGGTCACTCTGAATTGCTCTGCACCAGCACTGGAGGTCACTGCAGCTGTAACAGGGAGCACAAGGGCCTGTGACGGCCAGGGGAGCAAAAAATGGTGCACTGAAACCTTGGAAGCTGTAGCCCTGATTAGGGACCAGAGCCCTTGGTTATATTCAGTGCTATACTCTGCAGTGAGCTACAAAAAGCCTCTTTTTCTAGACTAGAAGTCTGTAAAAATTCCAAGCTCCACACTCTGGAGCGTGGCAGACACCTCTGTTACTGGGGGGGGGCTTATGCAAGATATTGAGCTGTACTTTGCCTGAGTGATCCAGAAAGAACCACGAGGGAACACACTGAAGGCTGCCTGGGTCTGCCTGGGGGAGTGTTAGAAAAGATGTGCACCCACAGCCCTAAGCACAGCACGACCTGAACTTGTTCAGCTTTAGATAGTCCACACATTAATTCAGTGATCATCATGCTCTGACTGTGAAAACGGGGTTGAATATGGGGCTTTGCCCTCCAGATTTGGCTCAGTTATCTGTGGTTGGGTTAACAGGTGTAGAAGCATATGTAAAAGAACTGCCTTAAAACAGCTTTCAGCCTCATGAGCCGTTCAGAACAATGCATGTGATTCCTGTACGTGCAGAAACCCCTGTTTGAGCTGCTCTGTGGGGGAAGGAGGGAGCAGCTTAAGATGCACTGAAAATCTGATAACTGGATTAGGCACAAAAAAGCATTTCCTGAGGGGGAAGAATCCACATCTTCCCCACTGAGAAAGATTTCTAAACCAATCTCATTCCTCATGCATTCATTTGTTGAGTAAATATTCATAATATATAAGTGCTGGTGTCACTTTAATATTCTGATTAGCATGGTACATCGTTTCGTCTGTCTAGATAATGGTGAAAGTCATACTAATCGAAGTAATGTTGTGTGTCAAATGATACAGAGCTGATTTACTTAAGACTTGGATGTCTACTCCAATTAACTTCCAAAGTAAATTGCACTGAAGTTCCTTTTTCTGTCTTTTATGAAATAGAATACATAAAAAGTATGAGTCGCAAAGCAAGTCTGCCAAAGTTCTCCTATATCACCTCTCGGCATATCCACTGACCTTCAGCCCGTTCCAAAGCAGAGAGAAGCCTGCAAAGCTCATAAGAGTTATCCCCTGCTCCTGCAATAAACTCATGTCTCAGTGAGCTGCCTAGTTCACATCTCAGGCTTTCCTGGGCACTGCACAGCTGGTCCAGCAGCAGCCCTTCGAGAGAGAAAGACACTGCACGTGGAACAAAGGATGAGAGGGATATAAAGTCCATATGGTTGAGTGAAATCAGATCATTGTGTCTAAATTGCTTCTTTAACTGTTGCTGGATGTGTTTATAATCCACTTTTACGAGGCACACAAAAAAAGCACCGCTCAGTTGGGTTACCACTGAAAGCCTGACCTCATTAACACCCCTGTATCTCGCCGTGTGCACTAACAGTTCTGGAATTTATCGTACTGCTCCAATATTTTCGCACACAATCAAGCACACAGTTCAGGCCAAGTCAATGGAATGAATAACGAAGTACAAGGAAACAGGAGCTGGGCACAGTGAAAACAGAATTATTTCAGCCACATCAGTTTCAAGTGAATTGAAATCAAACAAAATATTCAATGGTTGCAAAGATACTACTTAAGAACAAGGCAGGGGAAGCACGAAAGAGCAGAGTCCCAGTTGATTTGATTTCTAAATAGCAAAATTACCAGTTCAGTTGCCAGCCCACTGCTCGTATCTCAAGTCTATAAAAATTAACTGTAGGAAGCCTCATTCAGGCTCTGATTCAAAGAACGTCAGCCCAGGGTGTAACTCCACCCTCAAACCTAAATCCACTCACACTCAAACCACACGAGCTCCGAAACACTAACCACTTGTTCACCTTGCAGGGATTTTTCAGGGGAATTTAAGCACAGGTTTCAGCACTTTGCTGAGTCAGCTCTCCTGGACTTGCACAGTCTGCAGTGCCAGAGCCCAGGAAAGGCTTTATGCAGGATCACAACACCTAAAAAGTGCAAAGAGGGGGTGAGGGGGTGCAGGTACCTGGATCCTGAGGGCCCAGCTGAGGATCACCACCATCATGCCCACAGCCCTCCTGCTGCTGCCCAGCTGCTCCTCCAGCCTTTGGTGCCACTTAAAATTCTCCTGGTGAACCAGAAGCACCTGAGAAGGAACGAGTAAATATTTAATCTACTGTCTGAGTTTTAACAGGTAGTTCTGGGGAGAGCTATTGAATTTTTATTTGGAGAGATGATTTGTGCTCAGAATATTAGAATGTGATGCTCACTCTGAGATGTTCAGAGCAGCAAACTCTCCACAGAAATGCTTGAATTACCCAAATTTCAACGGGGTTTTTAATGACTCTTGCCTAAAGTGAGGGAACTTTATCAGTATTCCTGGAGCAGCCCGGCCAGGGAAGCTGCAATCGGATCGCTGCCTGTTCAAAGCCAGGACTGAAGCTGATTTGCACCGTTCAGTCACCAATAGCAATACCAAATACAGTCTAATCAATAGTGGCTGACAGCACTGGAGTAGCTTTGGTGATGCAGACGTGCACCCCAACACAGGCTCTGTCACAGCACCGGATCCCGCCGGCTCAGCTCCAGCCACAGCACCGGGAGAGGACGGAGGAGAAGAGACTCGACGCTGAACTTCCTTATTTTTAATTAAGTTAGATCCTCAGGTTACCTTAATTGAGCAATTTGTATTTAATTTCCTGTTCAGGGGGGAGGAGGGATCAGGAGAAACAGATGTTGCCCCCTGCAGTCTGTAGAACACAGAGAGCCATGAAAACTCATCGGTCCATCTGATTGCTTTTTTATTAAGTAGCACAGATGCTGGGAAGGTGGCGAGAACTGAGGTATGTCAAAACATTAACTTCTGCTTTGGAGGGTTTTTTTCCCCCCATTCTGCTTTGAATTAGCTAGCAAAAAAATAAGATGGAAAATAAGCTAGTAAACCTGCTTTCTCTTTCAGCCTTTGAATACATAACAAACATCTGGTTTTGTCTTTTTTTTTTTCTGAGAGAGTAGTGCAACCAGGGACTTTTTGCAATAACACACTGATTTTTCTAAAGGGTGTTTAGGCAAAGGTTTATTTATGTGCTTCGTTGGTAAAGGGTTGATGTTTCTGTTTCTTATAAAAGTTCAAAGTCATAACAGCTAAAAAGGGTGCAGGACTGATTTAATACAGGCTGACATAAATGCAAGTTTTGGCCACGCTGTTGGAAAACTTGTCAAATGGTGTAGCATTGTGACATATCCTCCGTGCAGCTTGGGAGGGGTTGTGAATGTGCAAATCGCCTTGGGTTGCACAGCAGAAGGAACAGGCTTGATTTTGCACAAAATGGGGTGGGGAGGGAGGAAAGAGAAGGGAAAGCCTTCAGGTCTCTTCGGGTTTAGTCAATTTTTCAGAATTGTCAAACACAATAATAGATTCAAAACGTGTGAAATTCTGTAGCAACAGATATGGAGGTTACGTGGGGAACGGCCTCTGCTGAATGTGGAAATACATTAATCCACTTCCAGAGTTCTCTGGTTGTGGTCAAATGAATTTCAGATGATTGTCCTTTGATTGCAAATCCAGTCACTGTGAAAGGAGGGGAGCTGAGATCCTGAGGGCTGAGTCTAAAGGGAACACTGAGGGCTAATCCTGAAGCAAAGCCCTGGCCATCATTTTGGTCTGGCTAAAATCAAATTTGGTAGAGACCCTCAAGATCACACAATTATGGAATCATTTAGGTTGGAAAAGCCCTTTAAGTCATCAAGTCCAACCATTAAGATCTCTTGACTGAACCATTTAAGCAGGGAAATATTCTATTTCTGCTGCACTCTTCCAGCAGGAGGACACGTCAGTCCTACACCTTGTCTGTGTAAAGATCTTTTTATCTACTTGGATTTAACCAGTCTGAGAGCAGGGTGAGCTTTACTTACCCCCAGCTCCAGGGGCTCAGGGATGCTCAGACCCAGAGGTTTGCAGTGGATTTGTTGGTGGGAGAGAGGAGAATACACCTGGAGGAGGAGACTGTAGGCATTAATGGGAAGGAGAAAAGTCATAACCTCACCCTGGAAAAGTGCGCAAGCATCACATTTTCAGGGAAGAGATCATTCTGCTGGAAGAAATGACACTGTTTTCTTCAATAAAAAATGTATTTCAAATTCCTAAAATATGTGAGCAATTCTCTTACATTCCACTAGCTCCAAACCATAAAAATTTACAGCTGAAGCCAACTCTGCATGGAGCTGAAGCTGGTAAAGGAGACTAGACCATGACTTGTTATGTAAATAAGCCCATAAAATCTCGAGATCTTACGTGGAAATCGGATCTGCAGCACCATTCTGCCTTAGCCCTGTGGATCGTTTAATTTGTGTGTACATGATTATGCCGTGTTATTACACAGAGAAGGCAGTTTACAAACCTTTAAGTGATCAATCAGTTAAATAAATAAAGCACCTCTGGTGACGCCGCACTAACTTTTTGGGAAGCGCCTCAGCCTTCTGTCCTTACCCTAATCAGCATGAATAATGTTTTCGCAGCAATTACCACCAGCGGGTCAATGTCTGCTGTTAGCAACCTTTCCTCCACGGATCATGAGCACAAGAAAGCACGAGAGCCCCAGAAGACACCGGGTGTCAGCAGACTTTCTCTGCCATCGGTGCCAGGCTGCTTCGGTGTGGCACATTCAGGGACAATAGATTGTCAAGGATCACTCAATGCAACAGCAATTTACTGTCTCAGTGGGAGTTTTCTGGTTTCAAGAAGTTCAGCGAGTGTTATAAATCCGTAAATTACATCAGATGTAAGGGGAAAGTACACATATACCAAAGTGGTTTGTAACAAATGGAAGTTGTACCTGCTCAGAAACTGCTTTTTCAGCCTGGATTTCCTTTCCCTGTGTCGTTACCTCTTGGCATTAGTTCACATGGGGTCAAGCTGGCACCGACATTCAGGCTTTAAAGCATTTTGTTGCAGAAGAAAGACAGTAAAATGTTTTAGGAAAAGCAGTATTTGGCCACTAAACTTAATTAAAAGCAATGTGATTTAAGCCCAATACCCCGGGGTTACCTGGAGGGTTGTGGAGGTTAATTGCAATTGTTACTGTATTACTTTCCAAACTCAGGTTTTTCATTCCTTGTATGCAATAAATCCTGCGAAATCAGGTTACAAAACTCAAATATAACACACGAATTTTGCTAATTCTAATATAAGAGAGAGATCCACAGACACTCGACACCTTTGCACAGCTGGAAGAGAACCACATCAGAGGCTGGTGGAACTGATGTTCCACATCACACCAGACCTCCAGTGGCATCAGGGCAAGCGTGGGAGCAGAATCCATCTGTCACTCCCAAGGGGCATTCCAGAGTTGTCACCAGTCCAGCAGAGCGGTGTCCCAGCCACGGGGTCACTGGAAAATGTAATGCTGTAAAATCTTCCACTGTGATTAAAAGGGACGTTTGTCTCATAAATACATTGAGGAGGGGTTTATATCCCTGTGCAAAATACACGTACGGACAGATCTGTCCACAGAAGCTGAAAACAAAAGCCAAACAAAACCTCTTTATTTTAACAGGCATAGGTTGCCCTTACCTCCAGCCTGGAGATTTTAATCCTCCACCTTGGTAAGGAATAAGGGCAGACTTCCTGAGACACGCAGTTTTACTGAATAAGCTAACAAAAAACCCCCAAAACCAAGCAAATAAACAAAAAAAGAATCACCCAAACAAGCTCCTACAAGCACATGGGTGATACCTGAAGTCCTGATTTGAAAATAGATTTTTGTCTTCTTTTTAAAATTCTTTTCTCTTGTCATTTGGAAGTAACAACCGTGCAGGTCTCATGTTTGGTATTGTAACATACAGTAAATTATTGTATTTAGTCTGCAGAATTTAACATGATTTATGGGATCAGGAATTTGAAAAGCAAACCCCACCTCTGTCTTCTCTCCCTGGAAGCATTTCAGCTATTCCCACTTTCAATTATTTTCAACTCCACCAGTGTGATCAGCATATTTGAAATTCAATCAGCCCTCTCGTTTAAAACATTTCATGTGTGTGTCACACTAACAATCAACAAGAGTCCCAAATTTAACATCTGTTCCTAATAGTAAGGGGGTTTAATTTGAGAAATGAAAAAAACATATAACGTAATTACTAGGCATTCAATCAGAATGAATAATGTGTTTGCTACCAACATTCCGTCCTGTCAGCAAAAACCCTGGAGAGGCAGAGCGGCAGAAAAGTGGAATTTCTAGAAACTGGGGGGGGGGGGGGGGGGAATCCATCATAATACTGAAATGAGAGAAAGATGCTGCTGTGCCTTCCCTCTGGGTCACCCCAGGGAGCACAGGGGTCAGTGCTGCTCCGCTGGGCTCTGCATCTCATCACACCATCCCTCTGCCCTGCTTGTCTTCTGCAAACAGGTGGGGTTTGGTGCCACAGAGGCAGGCTGGGGCCAGTGGATGATGCTGTGTGTCCTCCCCCTGTTCCACAAACCACTGACAGATAGCCTTTATGCAAACTTCTAAAAAAAAATTGTTTAGCCTGCTCGGTTTCCTGTTACTCAGGTCGGATATCAGGAAAAATTTCTTCGCTGAAAGAGGGTTTAAGCATGGGATGCCCAGAGAAGTGGTGGAGTCACCATCCCTGGAGCTGTTCAAAAAGGAGCAGACGTGGCACTCCACGCGACGTTTCAGTGGCCGTGGGGGTGTTTGGTCAAAGGTTGGACTCTGTGGTTCAGAACATCATTCTTTCAGACATCTGATGTAACCCCACCAGGTTTTGGCATTCAGGGATCAAACTTTCCCCCGGCTGGGGGGGCATCTGCTGAGGGCAAACCCAGGCAGAGGTCCCCAGTACTGCTTGGACCTGTATTTTAGCACATTTTCAGGCACAGGAAAACAAATAGAAACAAAATGGTAATTATTTTGAAATATGGTGATGTAGAAAATACATATTCCCTCCTTTTTGCCCGGGAAGTGAGAGAAGTGCTTCACTCCTCATACCTCTGGGCAATGCTCCATTTGGTTCATAATTTAGATGTATGATTTTTGTATCTCAGATCTGCTCAGTCAGATGCACAACACAATTTTAATTATTTCAAAATTATTTAAATGGAATAATAAATCTAGTGTTTGATGTAACACGGCTGCCTGACCCAAAGAAATATGTGGGCAATTATCATGTTTCCCAAGTGGATTGTTTTGTTCCCCAAATCAGTCACTAATTAGTGGCTACACTCACAATGATCACTGGGAGTAATTGTGATGTTTTGCTGCATTGTTTTGGACAAGAACAGAATAATCCTCTTAATGAAAACAAATTTATAGATTTTACTCTGAGCCCAAAATGCAAATGTAGTTGGTCTGATGGTTATGAGCACAATAAACAGAAGTGACTTTAAAAAATACAAAGGTTAGGAACTTGTAATACTTGTTTTCTAGACAAGAAAAGCTGGTATGAACCCTGGGCATGGGCAGTTTGGGCAGACTCTGGAGGGACCACCACACTCTATTCCCAGTGGAAACCCAAAGGAACTCAGCCTGGGCTGCCCCACGCTGCAGAGAGATACACCGGGTTAATTTATCAGTAATTAATTAGCTATCTTTGAAAGTATCGACAATCTCAGTATCGTTGCAGAACCCTTGGCAAGGTCATGGCAAAGGGAGGTAAATTAGATCAGTCTAGTAAGGAGAGGGCCTAGCCATGGATGAGGAGTTTTGGTTAGAAGAGAGAAGATCAGTGTACCTTAGGGATGCTTTTAAAACTTTTCTCTATAATAATTCCTGTGTGATACAACACCGTTCCAAATCCCACCTCCTCCGAGTAGCCCAACATTCTGACATCCAACTTCAGGTAGCAAAGTCCTCTTTAAAGGCCAACGACCTAAATTAAGAATAGCCAGCGATAATAATGTTGATTTATCATCTCTGGAGCTATATTTTTCACAGGTGTCTAGTTAAACTTCGAGTAATCTCCTCAATCAGGACATTTTTACTTTTAGTGCAGTTACTCAAGTGTAGGTTTCAGCTGCATTTAAAGCTGCTCTCAGGGCTCTAATCTGTGTTTTGTCTTTAAGTGCTCTGGGAAAATTAAATAAAAAAAAGGCTGCTGAGGCATGAACAAAAGTGAAGAGAGCCAAGAAGAAGGCATGAAACAAAAGCTCTGCCCCCAATCCTGTTTCTTTTCATAAATCCTTGATTATAAGTGGAGAGGGCAACATAACCTCAAACAAAATTCCTCAGACTTCAATAGTGTTTTGAATAAAAAAAAATGTTCCTTCTCACTTGCCTTTTAGACTGAACGTTGCTTTTTTTCTTGGAGTATGTGCTTTTTTCTAAAAAAAAAAAAAGAAATAAAAATACAGCTCTGCCTACATACTATGGTCTTTTTTTCAATCTTAAATTGCTTTATATAAATATTTTGCCCTAAAAGCTGTGGCTGCCCCATCCCTGGAAGTGCCCAAGGCCAGGTTGGACGGGGCTTGGACAACCTGGGCTAGTGGAAGGTGTCCCTGCCCATGTCAGGAGCGATGGAATGAGGTGATCTTCAAGATCTCTTTAAACCCAAACCGTTCTAGGATTCTATGAAATGCATAAAGGAGTATAAATGTCTTCCAAAACAGAATCTCCCCCAGTTCTCTTAGATTTACTGCTTGCCTTCAAGGGTATAGAGTGTGCCCTAATTAAGCAGCAATTACCAGCTGTTTTAAAGACAGGAGTGGGTGGAAATACAAAGGTTGGGTTTGCCACTGTTGACCACAAGTTGGTTTCCTGCCCAGTCTCTGTGAGGCTCTCCCCTGGCTGGCAGTGAGGGCTGTGAGCTCCTGCACCCTGTCCCTGCACCTTCAAACCAAAAACCACTGCCCCTGGCACGGTGCTGCCACTGCTGCAGGGAGAACATCACCCCAGCACGTCTCTTTGCTAGTCCCCATCTCCTCTGAGCCCATTCAGGTAGCAGAGAGTTGTGCTGATCTTACTCTTATCAGCAGTTGCCAGGGTTTGGGAAGGTAACTTTGAATTAGCACAAAGTGAGTAATTCCACCAGTCCTTTGGAAGAGCTTTCAGCAATAGCTGCTGTATGAAATTATTCCTTTCCCATTGCTGTCAGCAGTTCTTTTATTTACTGTGATTTTTCTATCCTTTATCCCCAGCCCTAATTTTGACCTTGAACTCCCCGGTTCCGTTCTACTCTTCCCCCAGCCCTCAGAAATTCCCACTGCTCTGTGAGGCTGCAGGGTGGGTGCTGTGTGACTGCAGGTGCCACTGCTCTCACTCCCCAGCTCCTGAGGGAGTGCAGGAGGGGCTGGAAATATGGGCTTACACCAAGTCATAGAGTTATAGAATCTCCTGAGCTGGAAGGGATCCACCGGGACCATGGAGTCAAACTCCTGGCCCTGCACAGAATATGGATTTTGTAGAAAAATTGCCAAAAACATTGTTATTTTACACCGCAGACTGGTAGCAACCCATCAAATGAAAGGGGGAGGCTGCAGGCAGGTGTGCTGAGGTTTGCCTGAGATGCAGCAGCTGCAGAGAGAAAGGTCTGCAAGGCAAAGTCAGGAGAATCGTGTCTGAAATCAAAGCAGGGGCTGATTAAAGTGGGAATATTTTGATGCTGGGGGGAATTTAAGCATAGGAAATTGCAGAAAGCCAAAAAAGATCGGCAGGAACAATGTGCAGATTCAAATGGTGCTGCTTTAGTGACTGGAAGACGTGGTCTGCAATGAAAGAAGAGAGGCTGACTCCCACCTCAGCAGCATGGCAGTGCAACAGTGACTGGCATGGGTAAGCCAAACTTGGAAATTTCTCTCAGAAAAACACTGTCCTAAACTCTTTTCCCTGCGCTCATGTGTTCAGTTAGAAGTCTGTTCACTAAATACTTTGTGATAATCTCGTGGCACCTCAGAGTCTTACAGGAATATGCTGGTATTTAGGAACTTTGCTTCCCTGTGTTACAGGATTTTGATTCCTTTTGTAGGTTCCTTGAGCTTATTATACATTTAATAAGCTGCTGTGGCCCATTTCATCATCTGGAGTCGCTGCAGTTAGCAAATGCTGCTCTGCTTTAGCTTCTGCTGATCATGACAACCAACCTACTCACATTACTTAAATCACTAATCCCACGAAATAACTCAGTGTCACTCTCTAGAGCAGACAAAAAAACCCCAAAACAAAGCTCTCTTCTGAAATGCAACGTCAATCACAGAGAACAGTTATACATCAGATGTTGGCTACAGGGAAGGAAAAAACCCAAACCTCTCAATTTGACTCATAAAAATCTCTTTTTCACAAAATGCTGTCTAATTCAATACATTCAGGAAGTTAAATTGCCCTTTACCTGTAACTCTTGTGCTACACACAGCACTTAAAGCTTCCTCAGCTGGGCAGAGGGGGCAGAGCATTCCTTGCTCTCCAAGCCAGAATTCAGTAACTTCTTCCTCACAGTACTTTTTGTTGAGAAAGAGGAATTGAGACATCTCCAGTACTGAAGATTACTTGAAAATAAATGTTTTGCTGGCTAAAAGAATTCCTTTGATATTTTCCCCTTGCCAAACCCCATTTACATTTCTAGTCTTATTTAACTAGAATTTTTCCACATCTGTTGCAGGAAATTAGGGGTTCATGTTCTGAAAATTGTGTTTCAGGAGATAACTTCTGAAACTAGGAACAGGGTTCTCCCCTGCACACCCTCTGTCTCTCCAGGAATCCTTTGGGATGTAAAAGCTGTCTGGGAGCAAGTTTCTCATCAGCATTTCAGGGAACTTGCGTTTAGCTTCTTTTTTCTTCTTAAGTGGCGGCAGCTGAGCACAGATGTCTGGATTGGCAACAATTCTGAACCCAATTAACCCAGTTAATGGCACCACAGCCCTTCATGAAGTGACAGATTATTGCAAGCAGACGTGGCACAGCCACTCACCCCTGTCGTGTGCCCTCGTGTCACGGAGAAAATGAGTGGAGGTGGGAGCAACCAAGTGATTAGCTGTTATAATATTGTTAATTAAGCACCAGGAGAAAGTTTGCCACTGAAATAGAACTAATCTCCATCTATTTCTCTATCCCATGTTTGGCACTGTGTTATTAGATGACATAAAATAGTCTCAGTCCAGTCTCTGGGTAACAACTTCGTGAGAAGATGTGAACATGAAGCAAGGTGAGATCTGGAAGGTGTAACCCTGCCCTGGGGCATTCACTGAACTGAATGTGTGGCAAATTCAGATCAAACAGCTGCAGGGTTTCACTGGGGTCACCCATTCCTGCATCCCTGTGATGGTGGGCTGTGTGTGTTTTGGATCAGGACACCAAGCTGGAGCAGCCAGGAGCTGTAACCTGCCCGGACTACAAACTCCGGGTGTGCTGATTGGTAAGATTGCACATAAAAGCAGCCACTGCAAAGTGGTGAATGGTTTCTCAGCTTCACAAGGACTGCAAAAACCAAGGAAATGCGAACAGCTGATTTTTTAGGTAGGTCTTCCTGCAATCTCTTCTCTCTCTTCTGCCTGGTTAACAGCAGCCTCAGCTTATGCGCGTTACTGGTGGATCCGTGCTGTTTTACACAAGTGGTTCACATAATTTCCCCCAAATTAACCACCTCAGGACTCCTGCCACCCTATTCACTAGTTCAGCTTCTCTCTTGAATTAAACTCCTCTTTTCTGTGCTGTGCCATGAGGCCCATTTTGCTGAGGGTTACCCTGAACAGCAGAGGGCTGTGGGAAATGCCACAGGCGGGGGGCAAAGCTGCTCTTGCGGAAAGAAATGCTAAAGCTGCGTTTCAGAGGAGATTTTAAGAAAACTACAGATAATATCCTGGCCTGTGTTATCCATTCAGATAAAATTGAGTGTAATCCTACTCCTATCACTACACCACTAAATGTATTTAAAGGAAGAGGTTTATTTCCCCTCCTATTATCCTTCTTTTCTCCTTTCCTCTTGCACTCTGTGCTACTTAGAAGTCCAAAAATGAATAGATGAGCAAGAAACTTTTGCACTCCCCCTCGTCTCTGGGAGATTTCTGGGCTAATGTTCATGTATTTCAGTGCTCTCTTCCTTCCCTCTGCTATTATGATTCAGGACTTCAGGGATCCGTTTTGTAGGCAGGCTTTAAAGGTTACTCCCTTTAGTGCCTCAATACCTCTTACTCGAAGGTTATTCTGCCATTTTCCCCCTCACAAGTCTTCAATTTTTGTTTCAAATGACAAATGTCTCTTCCAGCCTTTTTGAAGAGAGCTCCTCCTTTCACACTGCTTTTGTTTTTGATCACAATGAACGACAGCAATTGTCGCAGATTCTTTAGGTGCTGTGCTAACTGGCCATGGGTGGTGGCCATGGACATGTAGGTCTTTCTACATCCTCATCAAAATTCAAGAACAAGTCTAGGCTTGAGCCTCTTCTTGGTATTTCGAGTTAATTTTTGGGGAATAACTGAGAAATTGAGCCTTGTCAGGACAATAATGCTCATTACGTAAATTCTAATCCAGAACAGGCAGCATCATTTGGATTCTGAGTTGACAATTTTCTCTGATTCTCTGCCCTCAGGACCCACCTCCCCCTGAGCTGAGGTCTCAATATCACTTCTCCCCATGAACAGGGCAGGATGTAATAAATTTAATATTTGAATTCGTGATTTCTTGCTTAGTTACATATGTCATGAAGGAAAAGCAATAACATTACATGATTTATGTGACTAACTGACAGTCCAAATTTTGAGGCTTGAACATTGAATATTCATGCCATGTTTATGTGAGCTATTATCTGCTGGGGAGGGGGGAATGTCAAGAATAAATTCAACATCTCTTGAACATTTAGGCAAATAAATTACTGGGTAGTCTGAACACTTGTCTGGGTTTTACAATTAAATCTCGAGGTGTGGTTGTGCACAGGGCAGCTCCTCACCCCAGTGCCTGTTAGAGGGAGTCTGTAGAGGCACAAAGTGTGCTTTGGGAGAGGAAAGAATTAACTATTGAAGCATAATGCTTTCACGTCCTCAGGGAACAGTGGAAATGCATTTCCCTTTGTACCCAGCACAAAATATGCCTGGGACAAAAGCAGAGCATATACTTGGGAACCTGAGAAAGAAATGCCTTCACCATGACAAATGTACAGCAGCACTTAAAAAGTGCTGTCTGCTGAAATAAGGAGATTTGCAGAATAAAGAGCAAATGCATTTTCTCATTACTTGGGATGAAAAGGTACTAAGATTTTCATTTTCAATTGAATGTGATAAATTCTTCTTTCTAAGAAATAGTCTATAAATTGAAAAGATTTATAAATTCCTCTAAAACTCACACTTTCCTATAATATGCCAGGCAAGATGAGAGGTAGGTGAGCTGCTCTTTTGTGTCCATTTTTGTGCACATAGTCTGGCAGTAGTGCAGGAGTAAGATGCAGCATCTAAAGGAGTTAATAAGAACATTTCAACTTTGAGCAATCTGTGATTTATTTTTATTAATTTTAAGCTTGTTCTGTCCCACATGTTAGGAAGGGATTTACACTAATCTGACAAGTACTGAAAGATCTGGTTTAAATCACTGGCTACTGCTGTAACGTCTGGAAGGAAGACAAACCATGTCAGCTTTGTTATGTAATGGAATTAAAAGACTGGAATTTAAGACAAGTCCCAACACTTTTGCTGTGATTTTTTTTTAAGTTTACAAAGACAGCTACCCCTCTGTGTGTCTGCACACGTAGGTGAAAACAGTGCAAAGGCATTCCTTCCTCAGCAATGCCACTCTGAGCCGTGTCACTGAAGAGAATGACTTTATTTTTTAAATATATTTATTGTTTGATTTATTTTTTTCAGACGTGGCTCTTTGCCATATTGTTTAGTGGGCATGGGAGTGTTTGGTCAAAGGTTGGACTTGATGATCTGGGGGGGCTTTTCCAACTTCAATGATTCTATGATTCAGCTTATTACAGGGCGCTGCCTTGGGCATTTTTTGTGCACGAGCTGGAATGTGTTTTTTTCAGCCAAAGGTCATTTATCTTGCAACAAAACCCAGAGGAGGGGTGGATAAAGCAACGGTGCTTAGGAAATTGTACAGAGCCTCGAGCCAGCACAGCCTGCAAGCCCCGCGGGAGCAGCTCTGCCCATCCATCTGGAATTCACGCAGGGCTGGAGTCCAGCAGCATCAGGGTTTCTCAGGGAGCAGTGTCTGACTTTCCTGAAGGGTTGAGTCCCTTGACCATGATAATCAGACCTCAGGCTGACTTTGGGCTCTGCCCCGGGGATATAAACGGTGTGGGAGCTGACTGGAACAGGGGAGCTCACCGAGACTCAGCAGCAAGGCATGTCCTTCCCTGTCCAAACATTGCACAGTGTCTGACTGAGAGGGTTCAGCGCCAGGGAGGGAAAACTGGGAGCACTGATCCACTCTCAGAGAGCCAAGGGAGCTGGGGCTGGGCACAGCTCAGCCCAGGGCACCCCGAGCACCACCCACAGCTGGGCTAAAGGGAACAGGGGGAAGGAGATGGACTCCTCCAACCAGCCCTGTGGAGCAGGGAGTGAAGGAAAGGAGGGGTTGGCCCTGGACAGCAGGAAGTAAGGAGGATAAACACCTTTTGAACAGTATATATATATATATATGTGTTTGGCAAATAGAATCTGTCCCAAGATATCCATTCCCTCCCTGTCCATCTGGGGGATGTTACTTTGGGTTTGAATCAATAAGGTTTCATTTCAGCTCTCCAGCCTTGAGTGAGGATATGGAGCCAGTGCAGGTTTGCTGGCCAGTTCGTGTGTTGTTTTTTCTTGCTCTGTGTGTTTTCACCTGGGTGTTTGCACTGCAGGGATACAGTAGAGTATTATGCTTTTTGGAGAAGTTATGGAGCTATTTGGCAGTATAACCTAAAGAAACCATCTGTGAGTGACTTGGACTTGTAGTTTCAGTGTCCTCAAAAGCTGTGAATAATTACCTTTTTTACTGCACTTGAAGGGTTGGTACTCTTTGTCCCAGCCTCTACCTTCTTGTTAAGAAAAACCTCCAGTTTCTTACATCTCACCAGCAAGGTTTTCCATTCCTGATGCCGTATTGCTTCATTCTCTTTGAGCTTGTAATGGACGTCTGTTCCTTTGTCTCATTCTCCCCCTTTGCTCTTCTCCCTGTTCCACTGCTTGATTACCAGGGACTAAATTTGTGAAGTGTATTTAAATGCTTAAACCTTTTTTAAGCACCTGACTGACTTTTTTTTTTTTTCCCCCTACTGTGATTAGGATACAGGCCTAGGTGATTAATCTGTCTTCTCAAATAATGACAAAAACATTGCATCAGCAGGAGAGGATCTAACCTTTGAAAAATTCCCCTGGGATCATCCGTTTCTGCTGGGGATTTCACTGCCAGTCAGAGCAGTTAATAAAAAAGGGAAAGCCAATAACACTGCCAGAAGTTTTTGCCACACAGAAGTCAGAGAATCAGTTAGGGGCTGTCAAATGTAATGTATGGCATTATTAATATGAAGAATTTCAGATCAGAACGGGGCTCACTGTCCCAGCGACTGGGTCATGTGGAAGCGGCTGAGGAAACGGGGAGTCTTCAAGTGGAACATGCAGAGGAGAGCGCTTGGGCAGACTTTGCAAAGTCATTAATCTTCAGTGTTTCAGGAGGATGAGAAAGTGAAAGACAGGAGAGGGGATACTCCAGCTGTAACGCTGAGTGTGTTTCAGCCTTTGGCCTCTGAGCTCTTCAAGGTTTGGGAAGCCTTTTCCTCCCGGTGGGCAGCGTGGATGGCTGGACAATGCAGGGAATGGGGAGGAGCCCACCCAAGCACCCATCAAGTCCTCTTGGCTGCCCGCAGCACCGAGGCACCATCACCAGGAACCACAATCTCACCCCAGGGCTTTTTGTCCTCTTGGAAAATGTCACGCTGAGAGAACAGTGGTTCAAACCCTGCAGGAATTCGCAGTGCTTGGGAAGAATTCATTATGCAGTCATCATGTTTTCATAAAGCCCCAGACTGCTTATTTGTTTAAATATTTGTCTCGTTTGTTTCGTATAAATGATCCCAACTCTTGTTATCTAAGCACTCTGTGTAAATTCATCTCTCATCTAGTGGGATGATGCTCTGGAACTGCTGCTCAGAGAGCAGGCAGCTCAGGGAAATATCCATCAGACACCCTGAGCCCCAGAATGGCTTGGTAACCTAAGGAAGCTCTTCAGCAGCTTCTGTTGAGTGCACAAATTGTTTGACAAATCCCATCTTACTGTCTGTGAATTACCCAGAAAAAATGTTGTTTTTTCAAGCACTGGTTAGCTTTAAATAATTTCTCAAAGCTGTGTAGATCTTCTTGTGGATGTGTCATGCCAAGATCTTTGAGAGCAGAAGGGACCTGCTGGGCTCTGGTAATCTCTCATTCCTCGACTGACCATAACCCTCGGGAGCAAATTTCTGCTGTGCGTATCTGGCTTCAGAAATTTCTCTGCATGAGTGTTCCCGAGTTCTTCGGGCAGGTCTGCACGAGTCCCTGGTACTCTGGGCACCCCCAGTGCCCTGTGGCCCTCTGGGTGTGCTCTGGTCCAGCTGTAGGACCGTGGCTGGGTGGGGAGTTCCGTGTGGAGACCTCGCAGGGGATAAAGGGTTGAGAAGGAAAAGTGCAGAACTTGGTAACAGCCTTGCTTAGATAAGCTCAGCACCAGGTTTGTGTAAAAATTTTAAAGCAAGATTGATTCTCATCCTGCTGTGTTAGAGGTTTGGTTTTTATTTAATTTCCTTACATTAAGGGCAGCTAAACCACAAAAAAGGATGGTTCAGGTAAGGTTTGCTGCTTTCTTGTGGCTTTTGCAAGGAGCAGTATTGCTGTACCACTGCAGAGGAGGGAAGGGCAGGTAACAGAGTCATCAACAACATCAATATCCATTCATTTTTACCTCTAATAGTTTTTTGGGGTTTTTTTTTTTGGACAGCAATACCTGTAAGTTTTAGTTGGCTGTCAGGTTTTTTTTTGATTGACCAGATTTTCTTTCTTAATTGTCTCACTGTCCCAGCAGTTTTACCCGGTCAACAGCAACTTTGTTTTCTCTCATTATGAGCAGGCAGGAAGGTCTGTGACAAAATACTCATCTGGAGGAACTCTTTGGTACCAGGACATGGGATTCATCCCGTGAACACTATGCCCTTTCCCTTGCCCTTCCCTTCCCTCTGTCCTTCTCACCACTGTGTCTCTGACCACTCCCTATAACTGAGCTATGAAATGGGGGAAGATTCCTCTTTACAGTTAAATGAGATGGAGTCCTCCTCTTTAGATTCCAGGGAATCATTACTTTAATGTTTTGTATTTCTTGCAGACAATCTCTCAGCAATAGAAAGAAGGGTGCTGCTACAACATCCACGTGTGTCCTGGGCCATTTTCCTTAACCCTCTCATTGCGAGGGATCATTTCTAAGGTACCAGAAAAAGCCCCTTTTCCCAACAGAAGTCTCCCGAATTCTCTAATTGGTGATTTTTTTTCCTCATTGCATGCCATGGGCTGCTCATCGAGTCCTGCCTGAATTGCAAAGTGATCTTGAAATGTCTCAGCAACTCGCAGGCAGCGTGCCCTGGTACCAGGGGAAATCAGGGAGTATTTGCTTCCTCAGATACTTTCCCTCATAATGTAATTGTGCAGCTTTTCAACAAGGATCTTAAATACTTGTTGACAGGGCAGGGAAGGTCTGTTCTGCTTCTCATCCTGGTGACTCTTGGTGTCTTTAAGGGTTGCTGTATTCCTCACAAGTCTAAACTTCCAAGCAGCGAGATTTTAAAGCTCCTCATGCTAACAATATTTGTCTTATAACACCATATTATAAAAAGTAAGAGTGAAATGTCATTGCAGCTGAGAAAGGTTGTACCTGGAAGATTGGTTCTGCTATGCAGACAAAATACCTGCTGTTCTTTATGGTGTAAGGCCACATAACTAAAATCTGAAGTGGCACATTGCATTAGATTTCCTTCAGATAAAAATCGTACAGTGCTCTTCCTGTGATGTCTTTATTTCAGTAGCATCAGAGCATCAAAATATTACTGCCTACTGATCATCTGAGAGAAAATAGCCAGCATGGCTTGAGTGAGACAATATTGGGTGCATAAAAATGTTCCTGTTTTCAGTAAACCCTGCCAGTGGTGGAGACGTTAATTTGGTTGCTTTAAACTTGCCTTGCAGCAGTTGATTACAGAAGGGCTTTGGCAGCAGAATTACAAGGACTTATTCAGGGGACCTGCTCGGAGTGTTTTTAGTTAAAACCAACAGGGATGGAGACACTGTCCTGCAAAGTGTGATGCACCACATATTAGGTGTGGCTCTGGGGTGGGAGTGACCTCACCTGCCTGGTTTGGGGTCAGAATTACCTGGATGAGGTACAGACACACTGAGGCAGCTCAGGGCTGACTTTGAGCTCAGGGAGGGGAGAAACAAGACCACAGCAGGACCTCAGCACCATTCAGACAGCCATGACCTCGTACTTTTTTACAAGGACTTTTTGTGGGACATGTAGTGATTGGGTGAGGGGGAATAGCTTTAAACTAAAAGAGGAGAGATTTAGATTAGACACGGGGAAGAAATTCTTTCCTGTGAGGGTGGTGAGGCCCAGGTTGGCCAGAGAAGCTGTGGGTGCCCCATCAATGGAAATATTTAAGGCCAGATTGGGTGGGGATTGGAGCAACCTGGGATAATGGAAGATTTCCCTGCCCATGGCAGAGGGGGTGGAACTGGATGGTCTTTAAGGACCCTTCTAACTCAAATCATTCTAGAATTCTATGATTTCCTGAGAAAAAGAGATTGCCTGAACCCCATGGTCTGGAGTATGGTTAAAATTTGTCTCTTTTCTCAACTCCCAGGCTGCCAAGTGTGTCTAAAGAGCTGTGGAGATCCCTGCCTGAAAGCTGTGCCGCCCTCACTGCTCTGGAGGGCTATAATGAAATTCTGCCCAGAAATGACCAACCAGCACCAGTCCATCCATCCGCCTCATGAATCCCAAACAGAGAGCACCGACCTGTCCCATCGCATTTTGCTACGGTGATGCACAGTGTGAGATGTCAGGCTGCACATTCCCCCTGTGACTGGTAAGATCTGTGTTAAAAAGGGGGATTTGAAACAGGGGTTGCTTGAACCTTCAGTAAATATTGGAGCCGTGGAAATATCTGTGGTGTATCTTTATGTACGTGAGGGATAATGCTCAGAAAGGACAGGGATGCTTTATTTTTTCATGCATTTCTGGAAATTTTGACAACAAGCCCAGGGTGGAACAATTAAGGTTTTTGCAGTTGGCTGTGCTCAATAGCAAGAAATGGAGAGGAGGTGTTTTCATTCCAAAGGTACAGTAATATCCCAGGGGGGAATCTTGCCCTCTGAGCAGGAGCTGAGTCTGGATCTGTGCTGTTACTTCCCAGAGCTGCAACAGGTGATGAGCATCCTCTGTTTGCCAGAAGAAGAGACAAATTGCAGGATTTTTTCAAATCCCTCCAATATATCTGTGAGGATGAATGACACTGCTGTTATCTCACTGGGTGTTAGAAGTGCCACCTTTTTTTGTATCTCTTGGTTTGCAGCTGTATCTCTTCATTGGAGCAGAGAGCTATTTCCCACACACCATTGTGCAGAGATAAACCCTCTGTTTCTTGGGTCTGTGTGGGTCTGGGGGGTGCTGCTGGTGCTGGGAGCCTTCTCTTCCCTTGCAAATGCACGGTTTCTGTCTTTCTTTGGAGAGGTGCCGATTTAAAATCTGCATTTAGATATTCTACGCAGGCAATGAGCAGAGGAGAGAATAGATTGGCAGCTCCTGCTTGGAGGCAGTGCCTGAAATGTTGGGAAGGGAGGAGAAATGACATCTGCCATGGTGGGACCCCCTGAGCAGGACACAGGAGAGGACAGTCACCTCCATGAGCAGCTCCATGCCCAGGCTGGGTTATGAGCCGGCCCAGTGGTCACCCCTCCAGATTAAAAAAAAACGGCAGGATTAAAAAAGGGAGCAGAATTAACACCAGATCAAAATATCAGGTGGGGAATTAATCAAGGAAGGAAACTCTCTGAACTGATTACACTGAGCATAAATTCCACCTAGATGGCATTACTGAAACCAGATGAGGAGATGACTGGAATGTTAAAGTCATTTTTTTATGATTTATTTAGCAAGATCTGATGAGGCCAAAAGGGGAGGGGGAATGACACTGGCAAAGATGTTGTTCCTTGTTGGAGCCAGTGACAGCTTGGAAGCAAGTGACCTTTTGGCACTAGGGGTTAAAATATGAGCAGACAAAGTACAGCATCGGGTACTCGTTAGAGCTGCCACCAACCCCACGTCACACCCTCAGAACAAGCACAAGTGTTCAGCTTCCCCACCTCCTATAGCACAGCCTCATGCCACGCTGTAATCATATACAGCCCGGTAAAAATGACAGTCTGCTGGTTTTGTAAGTGTTGAATCCCGAGAAAATGCCGTGTTTAGATGTTATTTTAACAGACCTGGAGAATACGGCCACCAAACTGAAATGTAGCACTGGCTGAATGAGCAGTGATGTGGTTTTGCCATTTCAAAGCTGGCTTTGATTTATTGTGAGGGTGCAAACCCAGCAGCACGTGTGTGTTGCATGGATTTGCAAAGAAGCCAGTAAGGACTGAAAAAAATCAATGAGATGGAATTTAAACTGTTGCAATTATCATTTATGTTCCTTTGATTTCAAATCCATTAGCAGACACCAGGGAAGTAACAATTAGGTGCTAAGAGACTGAAGGACAGGTCAATTTAAGAATAAAGAAGTTGATTTTCCAGCAAAAGATATCAACAGAATCTCATTTAATTCAATTCAGACGTTTCATTTTATTAGAGGTAGATTTGCTATGCTACATATCTCTGGTTATCCCTGCAAAGGGACATTAAGGGCATTTTGCCATTAACTCTGTAAGGGAGGGTGAAATGGAAAATACAACACGAGAATGCCCTCTTGGAATTGTCCTTTAAAGCTGAAACAGTTTGATTTTCAGATTCCAGGAAGGTTAGCTATCCACAGAGCAGCAAGGAGTGCCCACTCTTAAAACTGGTGGATACAAACACTTGGGAAAGGGTTCAGGATGTGCTTTGGGTTTCAGCTGAATATCAGGAGATCAGGTGGGGGAATACAGAGTAATAGCTGGGGCTGTGTGTCCTGTGAGGCACCGGGGTCTGCACCCTCTCAGGCACTGTGTAAGGAGCAATCCTGGGCTGGGTCTGACCTGTAGGTACAGGTATTTTCTCTTGATATCTGCATAAGTATATACATACACACAACAAAATCATACGTGTTTGGTGGTGCTGTTACTGCTGTGGTTTTCTGGCCAGTCCCACTCCCCACATCCCCCTGGTCCTGAGAAAAGCTGTGGGGTCACCACAGCCCTCACCTTCAGCTCAGCCCTCCCTGGTGCTGCTCACGTTCCTCCAGGGCTCAGCACTGGGGAATGTTCTCACAGACTAAAAATTGCATTTTTATGTGACATTTATTTCAGCTGTTTGTTCTTGTTGTCCTTATTTTCGTTAATGAGGACACAGATACGGGCCCATGTGCCATTCCTGACTGTGCTGAATCGAAAGTGAAGCAGGAACTTGGGAAGATAAAAGGCTTTCTAACGCTTTATCAGTCCTCGAGCTCGCTATTCCTGGTTCTATCTAAAGCTTTAAATATTTGCATTAAGATCCAGATTGCCAGTAACTGGCCTCAGAATAGCATATGAAACAGGAATTTTAAATGGAAATGTGGAATGGGAAATGTGGTGTTCTGGAGCTGGGCTTATCTGAGCGTGCAGCAGAGATGCGGTTGTGTGCTAAAGCAGAGACTCTGCTCAAAGGACGTTCAGCAGGGCAAACTGGATGCTTTTTTTCCTGCCTGGGAATTGCAGGCTGCCTTCCTGCCATCTTCCTTTCATAATGCATTTTAATCAAGTCACAGGATGGCGAATTTGCAGTCAATCCAAGCCAGGAATCTATAATCTCATCCAGAATTACTTTATAAATAGAAACCGTTTAATACTTCTGTGTAAATTTATGTCCACTATGTGGTTGGGATTTAATATGAAATGTGATTTCTGTGCACCTGGATGGAAAGTGGATAAATGAAAGCTGTGGGAGTGATTCAATTTGTTTTCCTGGTCGTGTGGGGTGTGTTCTTTGTGCTGATCGCTGTTCAAGGCAAGCCCATTAAGGACACTTCTCTCACATTCTCCCTGGTAAAATCACATTAGTCGAAACAGCTCGCACACACGTGGTGCTGTGCCATTTATAATGAGGGAATAATTAAAGAACCGGACATTCCCATCAAAATACTTCACTGGGAAAGAAGAGGCAAAGCTGTTGTGCTCTCTGCCCTTTGTTTCCATGTTTCCATGTGTGAGGTGTGCAGGCAGGGGCAAGTGCTGGTGCTTGTGGTCGCCAAGCCCTTTGGTGTGACCACAAAACACTGACACCATCAAGGAGCACAAAGTGGGAACCGAAGGTGAGTGTGTTTGTTTGATAAACTCGTTCAAAGGATGAGGTGGAGATGTGGGTTTGCTTGCAGCAAACAGTGTTGCTGGATATGTCCTTCTGCACCAACTGGGAGGGGGTGCCCTGAGGGACAGGACTGGCCCGGGCTGTTGAGGTCCACAGCTTGCATTTGCCAGTGGAAAGACTTTAATTTTGTCTGCGTGATGTTTGTGTTTATCAGACAATCCTGTGATAGGATCCAAGGGAATGGCTGGAGCCGTGTCAGGGAAGGTTCTGGTTGGACATCAGGACAGGTTGGACGTCAGGAACTGGTTCTTCCCCCAGAGGGTGGTTGGCACTGACCAGGCTCCCCAGGGCAGTGGGCACAGCCCCAAGGCTGGCAGGGCTCAAGAGACATTTGGACAGTGCTCTCAGGGGCAGGGTAGGATTTTTTTCTAGTGTCCAACCCGAACATCCCCTGGCGCAACCTGAGGCCATTCCCAAAGCACTGGAATCTTTTCCCAGGGTAGGAGGCAGAGGGCACACAATGGACACAACGTGCCAAAGGTGTCAGAGCAAGGCATACAGGACAGCAGCACAGGAACCAGCCCAGGAGACCACGATGCATGAAACTTGCACTGAGAATTAGCAACATTTGGGAATCTGCCTCCATTCCACTCCTTGAATATCTTCAAAGATTCCATCCCTAATGAAATCCCTGTGCTGGAATTGATGGGGGTCTCCAAGCAAAAGGACAATAGTGCTTTAGGCCACATTCCACAGCATTGTGCTTATTGGGCACTTTTCTGATTTGGGGACGTATGGGCTGTCTCAGAGGGTGTTTAACCATTTTTCTCCAATAGCAAGGAAAAGTTTTTTCATTTCCTTTTGTGGAGAAATATATACAAGCTAGGCAAGAGGAAGGCCTGTGCTCATGTAAAATGTAAGAAGATATAATGGAAGTTTCACAATACCCTTTCAAAGTACCTTAATACACACCAGGCAGACTATTTCAGCCACTGAATTCATTCTACATTCCCCTGCTTTCTGTTCAAAGCTTGTGAAATATGGTGGTTTTATTATTAGGGTGCTGTCATTTATAGGTTTGACTTCAGTCATTCATTTAGCAAGAAAACTCTTTGTCCAGCCAAAAAGAGTAATTTCATCTCTGTCCAGCTGGGGAATATCTATTGATGCTCTTTGGCTGCAGCTGAAACTTGGGGCAGACCCTGCCACTCATCTTTTATTTTCATCTTATTTCTCCCAACCCATAAGTTAAACAAATTATTTTAAAATAACCAGCCTAAAGAGCTCGTTCGCTGGCAGAAACTGGAAGAAAATCTCCTTCTTGCACAGGAGGTATTATTCCAGAAGGGAAGGGGCAAAAGAGACATTTACTATTCAATTATAGGCCCTCTCTTATGCCAACAAAGCTACTGCAAAATTTGGTCTTGGATTTCCATGTGAAAGAAGCGACTGAGAGCTTTGGGGTGCTGCAGATATATAATATGGGCTCCCTTGCTGAAGACTTGAATTCGAGCCAGATCAGATCTCACTGCAATGAAATAGTAGGAATTTTATCGTAAAATACACACCACCCCCTCCCTGAATTTATAGGGCATTTGAAAGAAACCTTACACACGCTGGTTTGTAAGGATGATGAACTTTCATTATCTTGCTCTAAATACAGAGGTCAATCAGCAAGAGTGTGGCAGGAACAAGAGGGAGTGTCTTTCCACACACACTGGCTGAATACACAGGACTTCAAAAGAAACCATTTCATCTAAGCTGAAAAGAGAAAAAAATATTTGGGTTAATAATTTTGGGCTCCTCTCGCTGCAAACTCGCTACTCAGAGGAAAGAATGTGCGGAGAAAAGACAGAGAATTAGCTGTAAAGGGCAGATTTTGACCTGATAAAAGCGGCGTGGTTATTTAGGGAGCAAGTTTTCATTAGGGTTGCTACAGCAGTTGGAACAGTTTGACAAAACCTAATGAAGGATTATGACAGAAATAGAGAAAGATATAAGCCATCAAAAGCTGTAGGAGCAGAAGCTTCACAGGTTTCCGAGCAAAATCCCTCTGGAAGTACCCTGATCTCCCTGGAAGATATCACACTCATTTCAAACATGTCTCCAGGGTGTTCACTGAGCAGTGACAGCAACACAGAACTGAGTGCCCTCTCCACTGCAGTTACTCACGGATTTTCCCCTCTGAGAGGCACACTTCGTTATTAAGTGCTTTATTACAGAAATACCTGGCACTTGCATGGCACTGCTCATCCCCGGGCACAGCAGAAGTTACTCCTGATGCTGAGGGTTAACCTCCTCAAAGAGGTGTCAGACACGTCCCGCGGCTGAGTAAACTGAGCCAGAGCCATTAAAGGACCTCACTGGTGCCTTTCCAGAGCTGGGACAGGGCAGCACAGGGTGTGAGGAGCTCCCAGAGCCCAAACAAACCTCACAGCCATGGGCAGGGCTCTCCCCCATGATGAGCAGCTGCAAAACCTCTTCTGGGTCCAGGTGAGCTCCTGCTGCCCAGCAGTGCCTCTCCAAGGTGCACAATCAAAGCTGCTGTCTGGGGGGCTGTTCTCAACCCAAACTCTCGCGGTGGAGAACGTGCAGAGCTTCCCTCTGCTGTGGGAAATAGCAGACAAAGCATGTTTTCCAAATATTTCCGTGAACAGCTCTATAAACGAGTTTTCTCTGCTCAAATGTATCAGTCTGGTGGTGAGCGTTGGGAACGTGCCCAAGCATCACAAGGCATATTTTGACGTTAACTTTGTTCCTGGCAGAAAAACAGCAAAATATTTAACACACTGGAGGGCCTTGGTGCATCAAGGTGGTTTGTTCACTGGGCTGTGGTGGCTCTAACTTAGTCAGACAGATGCAAAACCAAACAGAGCAACCTGGGCCAGTGGAAATGTCCCTGCCCATGGCAGGAGGTGGGACTGGATGGCCTTTAAGGGCCCTTCCAACCCAAACCATTCCGCAATTCTACGTTTTCTTGCCCCAAACCTGGAGAAACACTGGTTTAAATTCAGAAGCACAAGCTTTTAATCTCCCTCCAGGAAGTTTTTCTTACTGTTAACTCTGATAACACTGGCTATTTCTCTTTGTCATATCAGATGGCTAATCCCTCTATCAGGTTCAAGTCCTCAGTCTAAATGCTGTGCCACAGCATTCCCACTTAGCATTTAGACTAAAGACTCGGCACTGATAGAGGGATTAGACATTTTATATTGCCATGTTTCATATTCTAATGTATTTGAGTCCAGAAAGTGATTTCCTGTGCACGCTTTTGGATTGCTGCCTTTCAGTTTCAGTTGAAGTTGCTTCGTGCCTGCACAAAGAGATGGGGAAAATGGCATTTCCCAGCCAACGTGAGCACATAATGTGCTCTTGAGCAGAAAACGGAGAAGAAAAGACTCTCTTTTGATTTTACATTATTCATTCAGCTTCAGCTATTGCTCTTGACACCCACTGCAAGCCCTTGCAGGTGTGGGAGGGAGCTCCTGCCACCTATTTATCTGTTTGTCTTGCAGCTGGTCCAGCCTGGCTCACCAGTGAATGCCACTTTGGAAGCACCCACTGATAATTCATGAGTTTCAGGTCACATCTCCCTTGCTCAAAAGGAAGGTGATAAACTTAAAAGAGGTCCCTAATCTAATAATTTCTACAGAAAAAGACTTAATACATGCAAGGGCATGAGCAAGTCCTAAAGATGAATATATAAAATTATAGTAGTGAGCATAAGAAGAGGGTTGTGTGTTAATGGTCTGCAACATTTAGTACAGAGAGATGACAGTTTGTTTTTCAGTTATAATATCCTTTCTTTCTGAATGAAAAGTCTTGCACAATGATTACCAAGAAAAGGGAAAGGAACCTCTTTGCTGAATGGGCTACAATAATACATTATTATTATTATTATTATTATTATTATTATTATTATTATTATTATTTACAACTAATAAAGTCCTGTATTATAACCTGTTTCACTTTTCACTTCTTAAAAGAGTTTATTTTGCGTGACAAGCCTTTACAGGACATTTGCAAAGAGTCTAATGCCCACCACTGTATCCTGACAGCACAAACACATTTCTCTGATAGCATGAGGCAATTTGGAAAAACAAAAGAGAAAACAAAAAAAAAAAAACCCTAGTGGTTAGGAGAAAGAAATTCTGGGTTTCAATTCTTCAAAGGAATGGGGAAGAGAGGCTTTCCAATGCTTGAGGAAGTAAACTCAGCAGGTGAGGGATTTAGGTTGTTCCAAACATGTCAGTGGTAGAAGAGTGAAAAATACGTGCACTTATTTCTCTGTGGGAAAGTGAAAATCCACAGAGCTTGTCCCAGGTCTGCTCTAAGGAGGCTCTTGGTGGGGCAGAGTGAGGCCCCAGCCTGCCCAGAGAAGTGCTGAGTGTTTGGCAACGAGGAAAGTGAAAACTGTGAATCCTCCTACGAGGGATCCTTCTTACCTCAGAATAGGCTACTACAAAACATGTGCATGTCTTAGGGTTCAAATCTAAACACAGCTTGTCATTTAATCATTCAGCTCAAAATTCATTATTTTAAAGTAACCAGCACCTGATTTTGCTGGAGAAAAGTAACTATATCTGGGGTGGGGGTGAAAAGCTTTCTAACAAAAACTCAGCCCTTCTGCGTGGGGAGTTGCTCAGAAAACACCATGAAACAATGATAATAACAGGAAACAAAGCAGCAAACTTTGATTAACTGAAAAGATAATAGTCACAGCGTCTCCCAAACACTTGCCTTCATTCCCCTCCCCGCAGTCACTTGCCAAGCTTCTCTCTGCTATTAATGTTCACTCCTACACTTTCCACTTCTGCAGGGTCACCCCGGAGTGACTGAACAATATGTTTGGCACAGTCTGGAGTGAAGGGGTCACACCATTAGACTGTCATTTTCTTAGAACTTCAAAACAGCCCTAAAAATAAGAAGTAGCAGCATTTGGGGAAGTTTTCAACATATGGCTACATGAGCAAATTTTAAACATATGGGCTATCAAAGGCATTCAAGATGTGTTAAAGCCCATCCAGGGATCCCCAGTCAGTTATTACAGGAGATTTCATGAGATGGAGGGGATAGGTGCCCTTCTCGGTCTCACAGCCAGTCCAGGGGCACCTCATCCACAGGAGAAGGATTAGAATTCACCTCATTTAAAGGGTATTCATTAATTTATTGCCTGGGAATTTGTACAGTAAGAAACTCACCTTTGGGATTTCTCATCTTTGGTTCTCATACTAAATAATATCCCTCTCCTATTATAGAAAAAAAATAACAATCAAAATATGCATTTCAATTACCTTCACGCAGGACATTCAGGTGAGCTGGTTCATCCGTCCTCTCTTAAAATTGAAAGCAACAGTAGATATTGTGGATTATGTTGTCCCACCGGGAGCCAGAAATAAACCTGAATGCAGGAACTTAAATCACGACTCACAATTTACTGAAACAAAGCAAAACTGGAAAGCAATATTGCATCTTCTCTTTCTAAAGCAATATCTACCGTTAAAATGACAGCAACAGCAACCCATAACTGTGAAGAAGTAACTGATGAAAGTCAATCTTTTGTGATACCAAAAAAATTTTATATGAAAATGTAACATCTTTTCCTCCAAGAACTAAAGGGCTTCCTGTTGTCTTAAGAATTACAGTGAATCAAGAAAATTATTTGTTTGAACAGCTGAACTAAGGGGTGGGTTGTAGGAGCATAGCCCATCTTTTCTATAACACAGCTCCAAATAAAGATGTCCATCTTATGCAACAGATCCTCACCCAGAGAGCTGCCAGCAGTCAGGCTGGCAGCGTCAATTAACTGTCATTTGCAGATTGTTCATAACTAACTCAGAGAAGTGGCTTAGCCTCAGCATTTCAGTGATCCACTTCAAAGAGAGAGATTTTCCCATCCCCATTCCTCTCCATCTCATTTTGCCTTTGTCCTGGGCCTTCCACCTGGCCCTGCAGCAGGTGAATGCACCTCCTGCTGCAGGGGGTGTTATCCTTGCCCTTCAGCTCAGCTCCGAGTGCTCTCTGGGGTCACTTCCCAAGTGTCAGCTGAGGTGCTTGTGTCAGCTCCAGGAAATCAGGGGAGAGAACAAAATCCTGCATTTCTCCAGAAGTGCACCTGAGATGCACCACTTGAACCCTGATTCTGCCCCGTGGAGGCTCACTGACAGGTTCACAAATCTGACTGTGGGAAGAGAGGTTGTGGAGTCTCCCTCTCCTGGAGATGTTCCAGAACCATCTGGATGCAACCCTGGGCGATGAGCTCTAGGAATATCCTGCTTGAGCAGGGAGGTGGGACCAGATGACCCACTGTGGTCCCTTCCAAGCCTCCCCATTCTGTGTTTCTACGAGTACAGCTCCGTGGGGTAGATCAAAGTGTGCTCCCCTCCAGAAAATCACAAAGAATACGAGAGGGGCATTAGGGGCAGAGACCAGGCATGGTGGTTTAAGAGGAAAAAAAAAAAATAAAAAAAGAGAGAGAGAGAGAAAAAGCCATTTTTAAAAGGAAATAGCACAGTGTTGGAAGAAGCCTCGTGCTCCAAGGGTGGCGATCCCTTTGCAAACACCTCCCTTTGCAACCACCTCCTGTATATCCACACCAACTTCAGAACTGAAAGAATCAACAAATAGCTTGCAATTTCTGCCAGGTTCCTTCCCCAGGGAGAACAGCTGGGGCTCGACATCCTTCAGTGAGCTTTTGCTTTGCAAGGTTCATTAACACTTACAGAGAGTGCATAAAAGTTTGGGTTTCACCTCTGGCAACCTGCTCAGGGGCATTGCTGGGCCTGGCCAAGCTGGGACGAGGGAACAGCCAGGCTGGTGGCCAAAGGCTCTGCAATTCTCCCTGGAAGCAGGATCAGCTGCACAGGCAGAGGGGGGGATGCACACACGGCCTTTCCTACACCCCTCAGGAGGGACAGACCAAATTCAGAGACTGTATTAAGTGGAAGAGTAAAAGGGGAAGGTCACTGGGACAGTGCTAAACATTAGGCAGTGCTCAAAACAAATAAAGAGGCAGAAGGCATGGCAAGCAGCAGCACCTCGGAACAGATTGCCATGGTAGAAGCAATGTGTTGGGAGAAATGGCATTAGGAACCTTGGTCAGAGCTCTGTGGTGTTCTGTTTAGGAGGAATATTATTCTGTCCATCCCTGAGGTCCAAACCCTCTGATTTATCTTCAATTTTAAGCCATGTCCCAGGGTGGCATTGCCTGGGCTGGGCACCCACACTTGCTTCCTGCCCGTGAGCACAGCTGGAGCTCCTGGCTCAGGGAGCCATCAGCATCATCCCCAAGGGCAGGTTTTGAGTGTGCTGGGGCTGGTCCCTGTAGCCACAGCCCAGCTCTGTGTCCCCAAAGGGAGCATCCCTGCTGGCCCAGCCCTGCTGTCCCACACCGAGGGGCTGCTGCCTGCCCTCCATGTCCAGTGTGTCACACTTGTGGAAAGAGAGGAGACCTGTTCTCTCCCTTGCCCTTTATGCAATGAAATGCACTGTGCTCTCAGATGGAAATCTGAGCCCTGGCTGAATTTAAACTTGTTATTTTTGTCTGCTTATTTAGCCTGTCGTTTTCTTATCCGTTTACCATCTCTTATCCCACCCCGCTGTGTGAGTGAGAGGGAGGTTTGGCTGAAGGTCATTTACACAGGAGCTGTCAAGCACATCTGAGCCCAGCCCCACAGTGTGTCCCCAGCCAGCAGATTCCAGGAGTCTCTGCAGCGTCCCCATCACAGCCCTGTGCAAAGCCAGGCACAGGGGAACTAACCCCTCCATCCCATGGGGTCAGTCCCCAGCTTGTATCAACATGCAACAGGAAGATTAGTCTGTGGAGGGGATATTTAAAAGGGTAACATGACAACTCTCACAGTTCTTTCCCAGCAAAACTCTCCCCTGAGCAGAGGCTGAGGAAGCAAAGCGTAGGACGTGACCCTCAGCAGAGGAGACTCTTTAAAAAGTCAGATTTAATTGAAGCCCTTGGAAGCCCTTCATTTCTGAGAAGTGGGCCACGTTTTCCTAACACTGAAATCAAGAGCCATGTAGTGGAGGCATGAAATTTAAAACTGGAAAGAAGGACTAGAATATACAGTAAGTGCAAGCAGCCATTGAATTCCTCGGAAAAGCAGAACTAGAAGGATGGTTTTCTCTGGTAGCACCTTTTCCAGACTGCCTGATTGATCTGATGCTTATGATTTAAACAGCTACAGCTTCTGGACATTAGTATAACTCACACCAAGTGACTCAAACACCTCACAGTTCAAAAATAAATCTGAAATACTCAGCTGAACCAAGGCATTTTTTTTGTGAAACCAGGCAAACAAATAAAATGCTCAGGGCAGAAAAGCCAGAGAGTGTTGGAGAATAAGAAAGACGTACCTGGCATCAGGGTTTCCATGTCACAGGGTAGTTGTTGGCCAAATTAGAGATGGGACCTCCTTGGTTAAAGCAGGCAATGACTTCTTCCATGTGCCAGCCATGACAGGGCCCAGCTTGGCTGTCCTCCAGCCTTTAACATAACACAGAGCTGTTTAATAAAACCCAACAGCCTTCAGTGAAACCCCCCTGCCCACCAACACCCCAGAGAGTCACACAGCAAACAGGCAGTCAGATCACGAACACGAACAAAAAGCCTTACGGCAGGACAAACCACGTCCCGTATTCTTTGAACGCGCTTCATGTTATAAATCACCCATGGAGGTGATCAGTGTGTGCACTTAAAACAGACCACATGCTCTGCTCAGCGGGGCTGTTCAGCATAACAAAGCTGAGCTGAAACCGGTGCCCTGCTCCTCTTGGCCCGTCTGTGCTCTGGATGAGTGAGCAGCAGGAGGGTTCCCCAGCCCACCACGAGGTTTCTGCTTCACCCTGGAGAGGTGCAGAGAGCAAAGGGCTGGGCAGGTGCCAGGCAGGTACCCAACTGAGACAGGGGCGGGATGGGCTGTTGGGTTTGGCACTCAAGGTTGTTCCAGGCGGTTGGTGATACTTGTCGTTCTGTCACAGCAACTCCCTTTCTGACACCTTCATCCCATCACCTGGAAGGTTACGTGTCACGGGGAAGATCATTATCTGGTTCTGTCAGCTGCTGTTTGATTTCTCTATTCTGTTCCAGAGAGATTTGTCTTATAACAATGGCTTTGTTAATGGCCATCCCTCCGTGCTGCCCATCTCTAACGCCTTGCCCATTATACCCCCTAGACCAGGCCTGGCACTCCCAACAAACATCACTGAATTAAACCTCTGCTGTAAAGTAAGCAAGCCTTATTATACCCAATTTTACAGCTGGGTAAACTTACATACTGAAGACACTGAAATGACTTTCCACAGCATTACAGAAAGAGCCAGTGAAGGCAGAGAGCCTGGAAAAGTCCAGCTCTCAGTCACTCGCTGCAGGCCCCACCTGGAAAAAATAAATTTATTAAGCATATGTTTAATGTTAAGCTTATGAGCAAGGGGGCATTAAGCCATTACAGAGCTCACTTCCTTCAACACACCAAAAACCTGCTGCCAGCCAGCAATGACAGGGTATCATTCGTG
The DNA here is from genome assembly GCA_035584735.1 of Pseudotriccus pelzelni. Taxonomy (NCBI): domain Eukaryota; kingdom Metazoa; phylum Chordata; class Aves; order Passeriformes; family Tyrannidae; genus Pseudotriccus; species Pseudotriccus pelzelni. Next base: position 7,805,633 of record JAWMRA010000028.1, on the reverse strand, counting down.
CCTTCCACTGTCCCCACAGTCAGAAGGCCGTGGTGATTTATCACTTTGTGACAGAAGGATGTGACACTCCTGCCTTGTGACAAAGGGTGGAGGAAAGCACGCTGGGTCAGGAGACACACAGGACCCATCCGACCCCAAAACTTACAGGAAAGCTGCAGTAAGGCAAGTGAAGTGACAGAAAGTGATGCTGTTGTCAGAAGCAGGACAGAGTGTTTTGCAGGATTCAGATGTCCCTTGTAGGGATGCCAGTCATCCCAGGATTCGCTTTCCTTTGGAAAGCATCAGTCTCCAAAGATGAGCTAACTAACCTGGTGTAGGCATCACGAGACTCAGCTTCTCAGAGGTGACATGTCCATGGTGTCCTTGGACACAGGAGCAGCCAGAGGCTGCCAGGGCTCAGCTCGGTGCTGGAGCCCAGCCTGGACCTGCAGCAGAGGATGGGGACTCACTGGAGCAGGGCAGGGAGACTTACTTTTCCGTACTCCTCCCGCTGTCAGACTACTAAACCCCCAGTTTTTTCATTACCATCCTTTCTTGCTCACCTGATTGCAAACAGATGCACTTTCCCTTCTCAGAGCCCAGTTCGTGCTCTCAGTTTCATTCCACAGCGCTGCTGGCACCTTTGTCGCATCACAGGCTGCAGTTGCATTGCAAACGTTGGATTACACTGGATTGCCCTCAGTGGCAGAATGAACAGAGCTGCACCTTTTGCCTGAGTCACTCACCACTCCCAAAAGCTTCTGCCAGATCTGTGAGACCAGCACTTCAGAAATCACCGTGCCTGAGTCACCTGAGCCCATCCTGTGGGACTGGCCCCTTTCCTCCCCATTTCAGCAGCCGGACAAGGAAGGACAAGCACCAACGCGCCCTTTGCTCACCGAAACACCCAGGGAAAGCTCTCCTTGCTCGCTCCAGATGACTCTGCGCCCCAGGCAGGCTCTGTGGTGTTGAAGTCTCTCAAAGCACATCACGCAGAGGCGGAGGAACGAGTTGTATTTCATCGCAGAAAACTCGCGCACGTGCCGGTGCCGCTGCAGTTCCATCCTCTCCCTGGTCTCCACAGCATATGGTCTGATGGTGCTGTTCCATTTGCTGGCCCCGGGGAGAGCTGTTTGAAACGGAGAGAAATAGCATGGTACATTTGAGTTTATGGGGTATTAAAAGGGCTACAGCGAATGGTAGCCAAGGCACCAACGTGAATTATTTATAGTGCAATTGCACTTTCTCCTAAACTACCCTGCAGACGGGTCAGGCCTCGGACACTCACATTAAGGTCTTGTTAAATCCAAATAAGATAAGGTTGTATTCAACAATGCAGATACCCAGTTTCACATTAAATCACGTTCAAGTAAAATTCCTTTAAAGTGGCACTCTGGGAATGACATTACTCCTTTCTCAGCTTAGAGGCACAGACAGATTTTACATAAACCTCCCTTCAGCTAATTTTTTTTCCTTTTTCAGATGGAACCTCCTAATTATCATGATCTCTGTATTTTCAAAATGCTGGGACAAAACCAGACTCCCTTCCTCTCCATGGTAATACTGGAGAGTTCACCAGGAGATCTTGTTGAGTTCAGGCACCAATGAGGTCCATTCCAACCTGATTTGCACGGAAAAATGGCCCCAGTTCTGCACTGCAGAGCTCTGCAGTGATTTGCTGTATGACTTCTGTGCTGTTGCAATGTAGCCCTTGTGGTCTGCAGGAAGAGGCATCAGCCTTCCCAGCCTGGCAGGGAAGTTTTTCGGCTAAGGGAGTTCTCCTTGGAGGGCTATAAAACCCAGACAATGCTCAGCATCCGGTGAGCCCTCCTTTTTTTTTTTCTTTTCTTTTGTGGGTAGAATTAGCCTCAGCATGATAGAAATAAAAACAAAACTTAGTGTTTCCTGAAGAACTGTAGCCTGACTGCGGTTAAGGGTTTGTTCTGATCCCTTTTGTGTAGTACCTTTGTCACAGAGAGCCCTGATTAATTTTTTAGGCTAAGATTGAAGGCTTAATTCTTAACCCTCATTTTCTCTCCATTTATGGCTGGTAACAGCTTGCCTTGCAGCCCTGCAGGCAAGTGCTTCAGATCCTTTCTTTGGGCTGCAGTTTCCTGGTTAGAAGAGGCTGAATTACATGGTCAGACTGTGAAGCAGGGCTGAAAATCACGGGAAAGTTTGGGTTGGAAAGGACCTCAAAGAGCAACCAGTCCCAGCCCCCCCTGCCATGGACAGAGATACCTTCCACCAGCCCAGGTTGCTCCAAGCCCCGTCCAACCTGGCCTTGGACACTTCCAGGGATCCAGGGGCAGCCACAGCTTCTCTGGGCAACCCGTTCCAGGATCACTTAGTGAGAGAGGGAAGCTCTTGGGAGAGGGAAGGGGTTGGGGGAAGGAGCAGCAGGCAGGGTGTATTCCCAGGGATAAGGAGTGGAGAAAAGGAGTGATGCTGCATTAGGAACAAGCACCTCATGGGGCAAAGAGGAGCTGTGAGGGTGTTGGTGAGAAAGAAGGGGCAAAGTAGGAGAAAAAGTGTCGAGGATAAAGTGGGTGTTTTTGGAAAATCCAAAACAAGGAGAAAAGTTGCTACCCAAAAAGGGAGAAAATTCACAATGACCATAGAAGCTGTTTTCCAGGCCTTAGAAAAGTCTCATATTCAGAGCATGGGTTGCATGGATTTCAACCTTGCTGAGCTGTTTACAACACAGACAAAAATTCACCTGAGGCAAGATCTCCGTGTACTTTCACTGCACAATTGTTGGTCTGTACAAATAGATTTGAATCCATAAAAATATAACTTTCTTTAAAAATGGGAATGGCATTTTGAGGTCTCCAGAAAAATCCCATTTTCTCAACAGATGCAAAGTCTGGGGGTATCATTTTGAGTCCAACAGCAAGGACAGGGCTCGTTGCTGGTTGCTTTCTGCGGGGCTGCTGCTCACACGGGCTCAGGGGGTGCTGAGTACAAGCCGTGTTTCTCTGCAGTGAAAGGATTTCCGTGCCGTGACAGCCCCGTGGCCGGCTCTGACTCGATGTTTTCCTTGCTGGAGAGCTCTCGGCTTTCTCCGGCCAGGAGGCCTCTTTCTTTCTGCCTCTCTGTCTCTGCTCTCGGTTTTCTTGGGCTTCCTGGGTGGTGCTGAAGTTGTGATGTCTTGAATACCAATAGTGAAGCTGAACATATGTGAACCTTTCCTAATCCTGCTAATCTTCCTTCAAAAACCTTTCTGAAAGTGTAGGCAACATCCAGATTAAAAAAAAAGAAGAAGAAAAAAAAAGGAAAAAAAAAAAGAAGAAAAAAAAAAAGGAAAAAAGCGACTGAGCATTTTAATGACAAATAATCTTTGTAAAGGGGGAGGGGGTTTCTGCCTCAGCTGGAGATGGAGCTTATGAACTACAGCAGGTAGAAATAACTGCTGTATTACCTCATGTAATCTCTGCTATTCAGGGTCAGATTAGGCGTGAATGCGAGACGAAATAGACTTCTCTTTTAAACCCGGGACTTTGTCCCCACAACGGCTATTAGGCGGTAATTAGTTGTGACACAGAATTACCAGCAGCACAATGGCAACCGGAGCCTTACAAGTCCTTTGAAACGGCTTGGAGGAGCTGAATAGATGCTACTTTCAATTTTCAGATTCTGCTCAGAGGTAGGAATTCTTGCGGCCCCTCCCGGGGCTGCTGCTCTCCTCCTGACACGGCCCGTCTGTCAGACGGGGAGCCGGGACCGGCCAAAGCCGGGATGTCCCCGGTCAGCCACGCCACGAGGTGCCCGCAGCTTTCGGCAGGAGGGATGGGACGGCAACTCCTCCGACCTCACGGGTGATTCGTGTCCGCACTGCGCGCTTTGAGACTTCCCGGGGCTTTGGAGGGGAAGGTGAGACCCGATGAGCCCCGTCGAAGGAGAGGCAGGGCAGGGCTGCGTTTGCCCGTCGGGGGAGGGGGCTGAGGGTGGTCCCCGTGTGCCAGCGGGCACAGCCCTTCCCAGCGCTCCCGCGGGTTCCTGCCAGCTCCTGCCTCCGCGGCACTGCTGCAGCCCCGGAGCGGGATCTGAACTGGGCATCTGTAACAGAGATTGCAGCCAGATGTGAACCCCGAAGCTTCGAGGAACTGGGAAAGGAATACTGAGAGTTAATCTCCGTTGTGCCGCCAGTGCGGGGTGAAGGATCACGTCCTGAGTCTTCAATCTACTCAGCAGCCCTGGGATGTTGTGCCTTCCCCTTGAGAGCTGTTTGTTCAGCTATAACCTGATAAATGGCTTCATTCCCAGTTCCAGAGAGTCCTGTGAGGCATCCTGGAGGCTGAATCCTAAGGCAAAAGGAAACCTCATTTCTACCTGGCCAGTCCAGCTTCCCTCAGCTGCTAACGGCCTGAGGAGAGGGGGCCACCCTTAGGGTTTGGGTGCCCAGTGAGCTGGGCCAGCCGCTGGAGCCGTCTGGCTGTGCCAGTCTGGTCCCTGTTCCGATGGGAAGCAGCTGCTGGACACACCTCAAATCCTGTGTCCAGGTCTGGGTCCTCACAAAAAGAGAGACACTGAGGGGCTGGAGCGTGTGCAGGGAAGGGAAGGGAGCTGGGAAGGGGCTGGAGCAGCAGGAGGGGCTGA